>JALGBA010000971.1:1800000-2369540 GCA_023970755.1 Azemiops feae
ATCAATCTTTCTCTCGGTATAGGAGTGGGAGTGCAAAACTGCTGAGAAACGGCAAGAGACTCATTGAACAGCATTACTTGTTTTAAATTACTTCTCTCCCTAGCTTTTTCTCATACAGTTCATATGATACCCAGTGGCTGCTTCCGCAATCGTGCGAGGAGAACGGAAGGCGGCGGTGAGAGAAAGCAAAAGTGAATGATTCCCCTCTACCCTCAAAAGGAGAGGCCTCGGGGAAGCCGCTGTAACTCCTCCCCTTGTCTCGTCTCCCCTCCCCACATCCATACGGCGTCTCCTTTTTCAGAACAAAGTCCAGGACATAGGGGTCACGCGTTTCCCCGGAAAAGAACGCTGCAGTATTCACAGAACCTGGCTCACCACAAAAACCACTGTGCCAGGAGGAGAAAGGGAAACATTCTTAGTCCGCCTTCCACATCCACGCACCTGAGAAAGTCTGCTCGGCACAGGCCAATCCAGACCTTTGCAAAACGCTCAGCAAATATGGAGATGGGGCTAGGCGCAAATCTATTAAGCCCGCAGTCTTTGCCTGCCTGCCTGCCTGTCCCCCTCCCCTAACTCCAGAAGACTTATAGCGGACGAGACTCCCCCCTCCCCCGGTCGATCTTTCATTCATATGTTTTGATTAATGTACCTTTGGACTTCTCAGCCGCGGATTCTCAGCCCCTCTTTTGTTGGGTCTTTCTGGCTGGTTCCTCCAACTTCCTCCCGTCCTTCACGCCCCCACGTCCTCCCCACTTGAGCTGAGCAGACCGGAGGAGGGAAGCAGCTTCAATCGGCACCCACCAAGGATATTTGCAACAGCCCAGCCCTGTTCCTTCTCCTTGACTCAAACTTGCAGTCCGCATGTACGCGGAAGTATAAAGGAGAATTCGTCAATTCTCCGATCTGAGAGAGCACCTTCCCCCACTCTTCATTCTCTCCTCATCCCCCTCCAAGAAGGAATAGGGAGAACCAAGACAGGAAGGTGGCAGGGTTTTGGCAAAAGCTCCAGACCAGGACGTTGCGGCGGATCTTGGAGGGAGGGACGGGCTGGGTTGTGACGTGGCGCAAAGTGAGCCCCTAATGCTGAAACTACCAATGCAGACAGAGGGCTTGGATTCAAGGATGGGCACCCTAGCCGAAAAGGTGGCCTGTTAATAATGGGGGTGAGAGGAAAAAAAAACGATGTACCTGCTACTACGCCTGTCCTGATCCCCACCCGAGCCACTTTTAACTCCCCCCCCCCCACTCTCCAGCAACCTGGCTTCTAGTCTGCCCACAAGAGCGGAGAGCAGGCGCTCTTTTTCCCTCAATGCAGAGAAGACTCTCCGTAGGTTGCTGCTGGAGCGGCGGGGGTGGGCGAAGAAGGATCGGTTTTCCCAGCTAGGAAAAGGAGGAAGTTGCTTAGAGAACTGAACCAAAGGTCTTCAAAGGACCCAAGTGCCCCATGCACTGAGGGTTCTCCGAAGTATTTTTTTTTAAAGTGTGTGTGTGGGTGGGGGGGGGGAGCCATAAAATAATCAAACTTATATGGGAAGTTAAACATTAGCTAGCCTTAGTAGCCCCCTCCGCTCCCACCCCCCCAGTCTGGTAAATGGTTTCGAAGACCTGAGTGCAAGAGTGGAAGTTATTATGGGGGATTATTAAGACACGGCCCGTGCCTCCCCCCCCCCAAAAAAAAAGCACTGGAAGTGGATAAAAGGGCATTTCTCACTCCCGAGAAAGAAAGCAGTCCAGCTTTGGGGGGTGGAAAAAAAATCGCTCTGCGACAAAACCTACCTAAAAGTGGAAGGGGAAAAAAAAAAAGGGGGGGGTTGTCAAAAGAAACCCAAACAAGGGACCTGACATCCGAGGGCTACCCGTGCACCCCCTCTTCCTACAGGTACAGTTAAGTCCCCCCCCCCCGGGACAGTGGTGCAACTTACTGAGGTTGCGGCGCTAGCGCGACTCCTACAAGGCGTTGCTGGACTGCAGAGGTGGGGAGGCTGCAGGAGAAACTGCGGTTGTCGCCATCTTGGTGCGCTGCCTCCCCTGCCTTTCCCCCAGTGCAGCGCGCCGTTCCCTTGCATAATTGATGACTCTCAGCAGAACGCGTTAAGCAGCGGGACGGAGATCTGGGCGCTCGCGCGCTCGCCCGCTCGCCATCCTCGCGTCCAGCCCCGGCCCAGCCCAGGGACCAGGCAGGCAGGCAGGCAGCACCGGGCCCTCCCAAACCCCGCAAAGTTGGCGCGGCTGCAGCGGCGGCGGCGGCGGCGGCGGCAGCAGAAGAGGAGGAAGCAAGAAAAGTTGGGAGACCTCCAGGAGGGAAAGGCGGAAGGGTCTCGCGTGAGAACGGAAACCCACTCACTTTGGAGAAGTTCCTGGGCCGTGCAGAAGAAGCAGCTGGGTTGCGGGCGATCCGACGTTCAGGGCAGGCTCCTTTGCCGAACTGTACACAGGAGACGAAGCCCCGGGATTCCCCTCTCTCCCGCCGTCGGGCAATGCCCTCGAAGGCGGAGGCGGAGTGGGGCAGGCAGGCTCCCCCATGCGCGCCACAGTAAAGAGTGCGGCGGCGGCGGCGGCGGAGGGGGAGGGCTCTGTTTGCCAAGCGGTTCCTCCTCGCAGAAGGAATGAAGCGGCGCTCAGAGGTGTAGGAGGATCTGGCATTTCGACACAGCGTTGGATCTATTCTGGGCTTTGCCCCGAAAGCTGAACTCCAGGATGGGGCTCCGAGGAGAACTGCAAATAGGCACCTTGCGGAAGTGGAGAGGAGAGCAGAATGTGGGAGTCAAAGTCAAGATGTGACCTGTTAAGATGCTGAGAAAGTTTGCTGTAAATTGAAACATAATGAAATCACCTTTTCCTTTCCTTTCCTTTCCTTTCCTTTCCTTTCCTTTCCTTTCCTTTCCTTTCCTTTCCTTTCCTTTCCTTTCCTTTCCCATTCCCATTCCCATTCACCACAAAGGCACCACTTGTCAAATGGTGAATTGGAATGGAAGTGGTGCTGGGTAGAAAGAAGTTCATGTTTTGGTGAGCAAAATAGTGGAGAAGCAAACAGTAGAATGTCAATATAAGTCATATTTCTTCTCCATCATGAGCATTGAAATACCTCTCTTTCTGCCATGGTTTGTGAAATGATTTTGGGAGAGCCTTGTATTTTTAAAATAGTTTTGGACACCTGAAGCTCATCAGAGGAGAGATAATTGTTTTCTTGGGGCTGCAGTTGAAGTAACTGATCTCAACTGGACCAGTTGGTCAAAAGTCCACTGTGATCTTTGACCAGCAGTTAACAAACTGCGTACTTGCTAACCCAATTAATTATCCGGACAAAATGCAGTTATTCTTTAATTAAAGGTTGATGTGTTGTTCTCAAAGAAAGGCAGAAAAAATGCCAAAAAAGAAGAAAAGGGAAGGAAAAGAAAAAAAAACTTCTTGCATTAGGCATCTGTCTGACATTTACCTTGAACTTTATATTCTTAAAAATTAACATTGTAGAAGGACAGTGTCCATGGTGACAAAACGTCAGGAGTCTGGTAACATCTTTTTTGTCCAACTAGATTTATTAAAAGGCTTTCTGAACCGCAGCTTATGAAATTAATGAATGAATTAATAAAATTTGTTACTTGGAAAAGGGTTACCAGACTCCTGATTTTTAAATAGATTGAGGATTCATTCTCTTCTCTAGAAAACAGGGCTGGAAAGCAGTAGAGATAGTAACAAAAACATTGCTACATTTAGGCAACTGAATTATTTAATTGATTCAACCCATTTGATAACTAAAAAAAAAGAAATCAAAAAGATACAGTGCAAGGATTTTTTATAAAACTCCAAATGGGCCAAGCCTCTGTCAGGAGGATGGATGCATCAAAGAAGAAAAAGTTTGAAATTATACATATAATATTCTTTTTTTTAGAAAAGGAACTTATGGTTTCAAAAATTCACATGGATGCACATTTTACTTATTGATCAACCAATTTGTTTAGTGGAAGGAAATTTAATTAATCACAGAATAAGCCAAAGCAAAGAAAATGTACCAGTCATGGCATGTTAATTCTACTTGTGTTAATTATTTGGCCCTTTAACCACACCTTAAAAAGAAAATACATACAATTGTATTTAGATTGAGCCTGAATAGACACATTAAAACCTGTGGGATTAAAACTATTCTTAAATCTGTCAGCAAAATATTCTTATATCTGTTATCCCATCTATTTTAATATTTCCATCCTGAGTATAACTAAATCTGGAAAGAAGCTCTCTTGTTCAGTATTTTGAAGGAAAGCTTGGAAGACAAAAATTGAGATCCACATTCTTCCTGTGCTATGGAACCTAGTGATGTGGATTCAGCCAAATCATTATTTCATTCTCTTCTGAACCAGCCTATCCCACATACTATTTCACAACATCAGAATAAAGCTCTGCGATTTTTGACAATTGGTTCTAAGAAGGTGGCGAACAGTTACAAAATTCCAACCACATTTCCAGTCCAAAGTCGCAAGGGCGAGTCATAGCAACACCTCACCTCCGCGTTTTGAAGGACAGTTCAAGAACTACAGTTTCCCCCCAGTTCATTTTCTGGATTGAGGAGGCTAGAGTGGGAGCTGATAAAGCTCCAGAAGTCTCTCTGGGAGTACTGGAGGTCAAAGCAACTAGAATCTTCAGATGATTATCTAAGGGGGGAGTCCAGGGATCTCTGGGTCAGAGGGAAATCTGTTCCAAGCATCAAATATGTCGAAAGGGAAAAATACGTGCTAAGTTAAAACTGTTCCTAGACTCTAATATAAGCTTGTAATTTACATGATACAGGTAGTCTTTGACTTACAACCACAATTGAACCCAAAATTGATGTTGCTAAGTGAGGCAATTGTCCAGTGAGTTTTGCTCCATTTTACAACCTTTCCTGCCTCGGTTGTTAAGTGAATCACTGCAGATGTTAAGTTAGTAACATGGTTGTTAAGTGAATCTTGCTTCCCCCTTGACTTTGCTTGTCAGAAGGTTGCAAGAGGGGATCAAATGACCCCGGGACACTGCAACCGTCATAAATATGAGCCGGTTTCCAAGTGTCTGAACATCGATCGTGTGACCACGAGGATGCTGCAATGGTCATAAGTATGAAAAACGGTCGTAAGTAACTTTTTTCAGTGCCATTATAACTTTGAACTGTCACTAAACGGACCATTGTAAGCCGAGGACTACCTGTATAGGGAACCTCCAGGAAACAACCAAGAAACTGCTAATGGGAGTGATCCTTGTCTTTAAGGCATATAGAAGGATTTGGTTAATGATCTGTGATTAGATATTTGATTCACTTTAACATGCCTTCCATGTCTGCTGATGGTCTCTGGTAATTTCTCTGATATTTTACATAAACTATTACACTTTGTACAAACTCAGATTTTAATGGCAGACTTCTGCTCTTTGTCACTTTATCCGTGCTGTGTTTCACTATTTCATGACTGGTTTTGCGTGAAACTACTTAAAAGAAAGTTTTTATAAAGTTGATTTTTTTTTAAAAAAAAAATTAGAACTTGTGCCAACTGTTCAGAAAGGAGGGTACTGTCCCTGAAGCAACTATAAAGAAAAGGAGGATGTAGAACATAGTTGCCTTCATCATCATCAGGATCCTGGTAAGAAAGGATGTAAGGTATGAGACAGACTGGAATTTGTTGGATGTGCTGGAATTAAAGGGGGAGAATGCAAAGCAAAGACTTCCTCTGCAGAGATATGTGATGGCAGCAGTGCTATCAAATACTTGTGTCAGGGCAGAAAATAATAATAATAATAATAATAATAATAATAATAATAATAATAATAACAACAACAACAACAACAACAACAACAACAACATCAACAACAATAACAATAATAATAGCAACAATAACAACAACAACAATAAAGTTGGAAGGGACCTTGGAGGTCATCTAGTTCTAGTCCAACCCCCTGCTCAGGCAGGAAACCCCATACCATTTCAGACAAATGGCTGCCCAATCTCTTTTTAAAAACTTCCAGTGTTGGAGCATTCACCGCTTCTGGAGGCAGGTTGTTCCACTGGTTAATTGTTCTAACTGTCAGGAAATTTCTCCTTAGTTCTAGGTTGCTTCTTTCTTTGGTCAGTTTCCATCCATTGCTGCTTGTCCTGCCTTCAGGCGCTTTGGAGAATAGCTTGACTCCCTCTTCTTTGTGGCAGCCCCTGAGATATTGAACACTGCTATCATGTCACTCCTCGTCCTTCTCTTCATTAAACTAGACATTCCCAATTCCAGCAATCGTTCCTTATATGTTTTAGCCTCCAGTCCCCTAATCATCTTTGTTGCTCTTCTCTGTACTCTTTCTAGAGTCTGAACATTTTTTTTTACATCCTGGTGATCAAAACTGGATGCAGTATTCCAAGTGTGGCCTTACCAAGGCATTGTAAAGTAGTATTAATACTTCACGTGATCTTGATTCTATCCCTCTGTTAATGCAGCCTAGCACTGTGTTGGCTTTTTTGGCAGCTGCAGCACACTGCTGGTTCATATTTAAGTGATTGTCCACTAGGACCCCGAGGTCCCTCTCACAGTTACTACTATTGAGCAAGGTACCCCCTATACTATACCTGTACATTTGTTTTTTCTTGCCTAAATGAAGAACCTTACTTTTTTCACCATTGAATTTCATTTTGTTAGATAGCGCCCAGTGTTCAAGTCTGTCCAGATCCTGTCCAGGGCTACGGGGGCTTCCCAAAGGACTTCTTATATTATTTATCTTTGCTGTATGATGGATAATTTTTGAAAGAGAAATTTGTATTTGAACTACTAGAATTAATTCAAACAATACAATGATTTTACTGCGGATATCATCTTTTCATATGAAATATCATGCATTTATGAAATAACAATAGGACAATAGGATTGGAAAAGGCCATTTAGACCATCCAAGCCCTTGTTGTTTGCTTTAAATTGTTTTTAAGTATGACACATATCAGTTTAGGGAAAGATATGAAAGTCAGGACTATTAGAATTTGAAAATGCAATGACTAACAACAACAAACTCCAAAATCAAAACTATTCACGAGAAGCCAATAAGATTAATCTCTTTCTCCCTTTCCGACTCAAGGGGGATGATTTATGTATCTGACAAAAATGTTAAAATAATTAAAAGTTTGTGGTATTTTAAGGAGTATATACAGTATTTATTATAAATTTCATCAGCCGATGAAGTGATAAAGCACCTTTCCCCAGTTGCACATAATAACGCCAAACCCATGCACTGACAACTGCTTTTTTTTCTGCCCTACTGCCATCTTGTCCCCAGCTTACCCCTGAGTTCACCTGAAATCATCTTTAGCAGTTGCAGTGTTAAAATAATGTTTTTCTTCTTTAAGGAATCCACACAGAAAGTTGCAAAAAGCGATCACATGGCCCTGGGACACTGCAACCATCATAAATATGAGTCAATTGCCAGGCATCCAAATTTTTGTCATGTGATCCTGGGGATGCTACAATGGTTGTAGGTGTGGAAAACGTTCACAAATCACTTTTTTCAGTGCTGTTGTAACTTTGAACCATCACTAAACAAACTGTTGTAAATTGAGGACGACTTGTATATGCTAGATCTCCAAGATGCTTCCTGAGTGTGAAAACTAATTTAGCCTAAACAGCAATTGGCCACTGGCAGTGGGGAGCTGCATGATGAAACCTGGAAAGCCCTTAATGGTGCATTCCTCCCATAGCACCTGTCAGCTGTTGTTCAGGATGCTTTTAAACACAAAAGAAGCCCCAGTTTAAAAGTAACTGGAACAATGCTGGCAGGAATGGTAGAGGAGTGCCATGAAGGCATAGAGAAAAAGTTGGCTCCCGTAACCCTTCTCTTCTTATGTCTGTCAGCTATTTTTTTAGGGATGTCAGTTGTTTGGGTGGATCCTTATCCAGCCATCTGTCAAAAATAATAATAATAAAAAAATCACCAATCACAGAAGTACTGGTGAAGTTGAGAAGATGGGAGAGGTAGACTTCTCTGCTTGGGAAATCCATACTGTAGACCAGGGGTAGGCAACCTTGGCTCTTTTATGACTCGTGGACTTCAACTCCCAGAATTCCTGAGCCAAGGTTGCCTACCCCTGCTGTAGACCATCCTCCAGAACCAAGCCAGAATAGAGGCAAAATCTCAGAGTGGGAAAACAGCCCTTGAACTGAACCCGAAGGCAAGGAACTCTTGCAGGCCAGAATCCCTCCTTTTCCAGATGTTTCTTTAGCACCTGTCCACCTGATTGGATAACATATTTCAAATGTAACCATCTCTGATGATTCCAATGGTGATGCTGGTAGTATGTCTGTAAAGGTAAGTTGCAGGAAAGTGGGGATCCATTCTTATTTCGTTCATTCTTATTGCAGTATTAAAAATGGTATTACTGTATAAAATCTATAATATATTTATCCAGTTTTCTTTTAAAACTTAGCAAGGCTCTTAATTCCCATTCTTAAGGAACTTCCTCAGGAGATTGGAAAGCAATACTCATATGAGGCTGCCTTGTTCTTGCCCTTCCAGTCAGACATGTATTAGCAGAGATTCTTCTACAGCTCAGGAAAGGGCTGTCCTCAGCCCTGCTGACTCTTTAAACTGAGATGCTACCAACTAATTCTGGAAGGGGGCCATGTGCTCAGCCCCTGGGATATGACTCCACCAGTCTCATGGCTCTTGTTTCAACACTCCTGGAGCTATTGACCAATAAAGATATCCACGTGAAGCATATTTAGAACTGTGACAAATGTGAGAGTGTAGATATTGATGTTATAAGTGATTATCGTGTGCCAGTACTTTTTCCATGGAGATTTAATTGTGGCTCCTGTCGGGTATATTTATCACATGTAAATGCATACATATGTATGAGGGACAATCCTTGGAGTAACTCTGCCAGATGAATACTCAAAGAAAATATAGCCTTCAGTGGAGGCATGTTTTTCTGGGAACTATCAGATAGCTTGCTTTGCAAAAAGGTATTGTGACAAAAGTATCTTGGATTTGTTTCTTTATAAATCACTTGTAAGGAAGGATTTTTTCCCCTCACTCAGGAATGAAGGATTTCCTCTTCTGTATTACAAACTGATTAGGCAGCACTGCCATGCCCTTGGGATAATAAAATGTACATCGCAATTAAATCCATACGGAAATAGAAAGCTGGATGATACCCATACATTTTAATTCAGCTGATCCTCAAGCACCAATAAAACAATGTGCCTACTTGCCTTTACAATAGGCAAAGATCATTGTCACAAACCCAACTGTCATTGACCAGAAACAAAGGGCATGGAATGTCATACAGCACCAAAGCAAGGAAAATCTTTATAGGGATAGAGTGCAGGGTGGCCCCCATAGGTTACTGTAATCATTGAAAAAATCAACTATATTTTTTATAAAATTATATTACAAATGTTGAGACTCTAGAAAAAGTGCAGAGAAGAGCAACAAAGATGAATAAGGGACTGGAGGATAAAAACATACAAAGAATGGTCGCAGGGATTTGATATGTCTAATTTAATGAGGAGAAGGATGGGGTGATTTAATTACAGTGTTCCAATATGTAAGGAGCTGCCAGAATGAAGAGGGGGACAACCTATTTTCCAAAGACAGGACAAGAAATAATGGATGGAAACTCATCAAGAAGAGAACCAACCTAGAACTAAAGAGAAATTTCCTAAGAGTTAGTACAATTATTCAGTGGAACGACTTGCCTCCAGAAATTGTGGGTTCTCCAACACTGGAGGTTTCTAAGAAGAGATTGGATAACCATTTGTCTGAAATGGTATAGGCTTTCCTGCTTGAGCAGGAGGTTGAACTAGAAGACATCCAAGGTCCCTTCCAACTCTGTTATTCTGTTATTCTGCTATTCAATTAACTAAGCTGAATCAATTCCCAACTCTCGGCCATTTTGATGGCTCATCACCAATGCCTAGAGTGGCTGAAGAAGAATGAATCTGAATTTCCCCCCCACCTCTTTTCAAAGCTTGATTTAAATAAATGTATATTCACAGTATAGATGTGGCATTGTTTAGTTGAGGCAGACAAACAAGTAGTACATGCTGGGGGTTAAAATCATAACTCTTTTTAGATCTGGTAGCCATTTTATAACCGATCATAACCTTCCCACAGCAATATCGTGGCTTCTTCACATCTATAGTATTTAAAATAAACAAAGTTGGAATGTCCCAGTCTATAAATTACTTTACAAATAGTCCTCAACCACAATTAAAACCAGAATTTCCATTACTAAGCAAAGTGGTTGTTCAGTGAGTTGCATCCAGTTTTATGACCTGTTTTGTGACTGTTACAAAGCAAATCATCGCAGTTGTTAAGTGAATCACATGGCTGTTAAGAGAATCCAGCCCCCATTGACTTTGTTTGTTGGAATCTGGACGGGAAGGTTACAATCACATGACCGCAGGGTGTTGCAACTGTTTAAATACATGCCAGTTGCCAAGGACTCCAAGTTTGATCATGTGACTGTGGGGATACTGTGATGGTCGTAAGGGCTAGGACTGGTCCTAAGTCACTGTTTACAGTGTCACTGTAACTTTATTCGCTAAATGAATGGTTGTAAATTGAGGACTACCTATATAACGCGCTGGGTCTTGCCCATGGATATCACCCAAATATTGTCATGGGACTTCCAGACATCTGACAATCATTATTATGGCTCATGGCACGATAAATGTGATTCCATGAATACAAACTAATCAAAAATACTGAGAAGGACAGAGAGGAGAAGCTGTAGATAAGCTTGAGCCCTGAATCATTCTTCTTCTTCTTTTTTTTTTGTAATGAACCACCAAGAGTAAAGCTTAATAAGCACAGCAATGAACCCAAGGAAAGGTCCTTGTCCTCTGCCTTTGCTGGCAATGAGATTTATTTATCTATAATTCAGTGCATTTATCAAACAAGCTCCACGCCAATCCAATTAATTATTTACCAACAGAGCTTTCTTGTGCAGCCCCGTTTCTAAGTTGTGTTCACAGGCCAAGGAAGCCTCACCTTTTCCGATGATCAGTTTCAGGCATGTTAGCAAAATGAAGGAGGTCCTAGCTATCTATTTGTTTCTTTAGTTTTGCGGCCTTTTGTTTTCTGCTTGTTTGCTTGCAAATGCATTTACTCTGCAGAGCAGGATTCCTGTTCCAGACTTTCCTTTCCCCATGAATTGGTGGGACAAAAATATACATGTACCTACAATTGCAAATAATACACAAAGGAGGGAACTTTGCATGATGTAAACTTAGTGAGAAACACATTTTAAGAATACAGTTTTCCAAGAGTCAGTTCTGTATATCCCAAGGGATTAAGTTTTGGATTGCAATTTCAGTATTTGTCCCACTTCCTCATAGTCTCCACAGTCTAATATCTCTTTCATCCCAACCTGCTTATTCCTCTGGCCCCTGTTCTTTTGTATTTTTAATTATAAAATTCTCAGGGCAGGAAGCTCTCTCCCTATACTTTTGGCTAAAGTTTGCCAACCTCACATGCATGAATGAAGTCATAGAGGAAGCAATAGGATTCATATGAACAACATATCTTACTTCTTTATTCAATTTTTATTTTAGGATTGCCCACTTGCCATGTGACTCTGGTGGCTAACAAATAATTAAAAATCAACAGGCCAAATCACATCTCAATAAAAACATATCATGCTGGCACAGGATAATGTAATCTCCTGGCCCAGTGTCTTTAAGGTTGGCAAGGTTAGGGTTATCTGGATCACAGGCATAATCTTGTTTCACAGGGCAGAATTAGGAAGGGAGGGCACATCTGGGTGGCATTGTTTAATTGATGGGACTCAGAACATGACAGCCCTGACTGAACTTGTAGGCTGAGTAGAGACAAATGGAGACTCGTGGTCCTGAAGATATGTAATCTCTATGCCATGTAGCGTTTTATAGGTAACCGCCAGGATTTTGAGTTGTATCTAGAAGCTCAGTGATAGCCAGGGCAGCTTCCATAGTAGCAATGTCACAGGGACATATTGTGATGACTCCATATCTTCTTTTTAGCTAAACATAATTTAGGAACTATGATACCTTCTTCACCTATGGATTATACACATCATTAAATCATTACCTCATGCGATGCCATCCTCATATTAGCTCTTTTCCATTCTATGCACAAAGACATTTCCAAGAGGAAAGATTTTCATCAGAATGGTAAAAACTGTACCCCTTTCCCGTGTGTTTGCGATTGCATGAGGCATGCACTAAAGGGACAGAGTTTGTACTGAATGGTGTGATTCTTTTTTTGTCATTTGCCTCACTATGCCCTCCTGAAGATGCTTCCTATTTTCCCACTACAACAAACTTGTCAGGTGAACTGGACTGAGAGAGAAGGACGGGCCCCAAATCCCCCAGCTGGCTTTCATGTTTAAAAGGCAGAAGGAAAGGTTTCCCCTGTCTAGTCATATCCAATTCTAGGTGCTCATCTTTGTTTCATAGCCGAGGGAGCTAGCATTGTCCAAAGGCTGTTCTGTGGTCATATGGCCAGTATGACTACACACCAAGGCACACTAAATGCCGTTATCTTCCCACCAAAGTGATACCTATTTACCTACTCACATGTGCATACTTTCAAACTGCTAGGTTGACAGAAGCTGGGGCAAGAACAGGGGCTCACCTCATCACACAGTACTTGAGTCCCGAACTGCCAACCTTCAGGTCAACAAGCCCAGCGTCTTAACCGCCAGGCCACTACACCCTCCTTAAGGCAGGCCTAAAATTCACGGTCTTCTAGTTTCTAAGCCAGCACCTTTACTATTACACCAGACAGGCTCCATAGTTCATGTATGTACATCACATTCCCCAGACTTAGGCACACATAAACCAACCTACAACAATTGTAGTTTAGTTGCAATTTTATAATTTTAATACATTTCTATTTAGTCCCATATTTGTTTAGTTATTTCTTAAATGCCAGGCACTTGGACACACTCTTCTTATCAACAACAAGGCATCACAGAAAGCTTCGGGAATAATTATGCAGAGGTTGTCTGCTGTCAAATTGATTGGAGACTTCAAAGTAGAAATCTCTTTTGCTTGTACCAAACTCACTATTGCCATAGGAAAAAGCCAGGTCATGTGCAACGGAAAGAGCCCACCAATGCTTTTGACTAACTGGCAGAGGCAGAGTTTGCTACTGGACTGGATCCAAAGTTACAGGTAACAGCCAAAGGACTACTTACGAAACCATCTAGAGGGAAATTACATGAACAACACCATCAATTGGATATAATCTCTGGAACCTCTAGATTGGTTTAGAGTTATTCTGCATTAAGATTTTACTAAGATGTGGGTCAATGTTAAACTCTGACTGGTTTATGTGACCTGAAGTGAGGTAATAAGGTAAAACTACATGGAACACATAGTCTTCAAATTCACTTTGATCATGCTTCACCAAGCAGAAAATAACGTTATACCAGAGGGTATTTATTTTTCCACTTGAATGTTAGTATGAGATGAGCAAACCAGATGATCTCTCTCTCTCTCCATCTATCATCTCTTTCTTTATCTATCTATCTTCATCCATCCATCCATCTATCCATCCATTCTTTTTACTTGGAAGTAAGTCCAGAATATCTAATCATGCTGCTAGAAGAAGCAGTTTATCCCCTCCCCCATTTGCCATCAGGTCTGTTCCTTTAACACTGCAATTTAGGTTGCAAGAAGAAATCTGAATTGTTTTATCCAGTCTTCAGTCTATCCCAAAGAGCTTCCTGCTGTGATGGGGGAAGGGGGAAGCAGTCTGTCATAGAGATATGCACATGGGAAGGATGAGAAATTAGAATCATACCTTGCACAACAGATGGAGAAGCTGTGGGATTGTGTTCCTGTGTGGGATGCAAACCAAACTCAGTAATAAATGTCTTAGAGATTGGGAAGATGGAATGGAAATCACAGAAATAGGAAAGATTGATCCCACAATGCCTACATTCCCAGTTTCTGTCAAATACATGGAAACTGTTGTGTAACCTGTAAGAGAACTTTAATATAGAATTAGAAACAGTTGGGGAAAATAGCACTTTGTGACCAGCAGCAGTCTTTGACACAGGAGGCAGTGCTCCCTACCCTGAAAGAGGCAGTGTAACCCTCCTCCCCTCAAGAGGCATCTTAGATATAACATGTTCAATAATTATCAACCAGTCTCGAACCTTCTCTTTCTGGGGAAGGTTGTTGAGAAAGTGACCAGTTTGCATCTGATGAGGACTCTGGAGGCAATGGACTGTCTAGGGCAGGGGTGTCAAACTGCCGGCCCATAGCGAAACCGCGCCCACCCCATTGCCGGCAATGGGGAAAAAGTCACAATACGTCGCGACATGTCACGTGACGTTGTGAGTTTGACACCCCTGGCCTAGAGTCTAGACCCATTTCAGTTGGGTTTCAGGCTGAGATTTAGTACTGAGATAGTTTTGGTCATGCTTGTAGATGACCAGTGGTGGAGCTGAGATGGTGGTGATACATCCATCTTTGTGTTCCTTTATCTCTCAGTGGCTTTGAACACTATCCACCACGGTATCCTTCTGAGTTGGCTCTTTGGGGATTATTTTATGCTGATTTTCTTTCCTTTCTCCAGGGCCTATTCTAGTTGTTTGAGTGGGAGAGATCACTGCTTTATGCCTTCTGTGTGGAATCCTGCAGGGTTCTAGCTTTCTTTCCCCCCCGACTTTTACATGAAACCGTGAGTCACTGACCAGTTTGGGGTTTGGTATCATCAATACACTGATGTTATCCAATTATATCTTTCAACTCTGCATCAGCCAACTGAGCCTGTTGAAATTCTGTCTCAGTGCTGGGTTTGGATGGGGAAGAACTATCTCTGACTCAATCCTACCAAGACAGAGAGGTTGTGGGTGCTTTGGCCATCCAGATCTGTGGATATTTCATGTGTGACCTTGGATGGGGCAGCAGTTCCTCATTCAAAGGTAGTGTACTGCTTGTGGGTCTTCCTGGATTCACAGCTCCTGCTCAATGAGCAAATGGCAGCTGTGGACAGAAAGGCCTTTGCACTGCTCCATCTGATGAATCATCCGTATCTTTTCCTAGATCAGGGGGCCCATCAGACAGTCACTCATGCCCTGAACAACTCACAGCTTGATTACTGCAATGTATCTTGAAGACCACCTAGAATCTTCAATTGGTCCAGAATGCAGTAGTGCAAACAGTGATGAACACTGGAGGTTTTTAAGAAGAGACTGGATAACCATTTGTCTGAAATGGTATAGGGTTTCCTGGCTAAGCAGCGGGTTGGACTAGAAGACTTCCAAGGTCCCTTCCAACTCTATTATTATTATTATTATTATTATTATTATTATTATTATTATTATTATTATTATTATTATTATTATTATTATTATTATTATTATTATTATTATTATTATTATTATTATTATTATTATTATTATTATTATTATTATTATTCCTTGGAATGGCCATGTACTACCTCAAGAGCTGCAGTTGTGGTCAGTTTGCTTCTGGATGCAATTCAAGGTACCTGGTTGCTACCTATAAAGCCCTCCATGGCCCAGAACCTAGTTACTTGAAACTGTTTGGCTACCATACTATCTAATATCTGCAGAGTTGGCATTTTCCAGGTTCCTTCCAGTTAAGCCAGAGGTGGGGAACTATGCTCCTTTTATGACTTATGGACTTCATCTCCCAGAATTCCTGAGCCAGCCATGCTAGCCCAAGATTTCTGGGAGTTGAAGTCCACAGTCATAAAAGGACCATAGTTCCCCACCACTGAATTAAACAAGGCCAACTACCAGAATCCTGAAAGGGCATCATTTCTATCACAGCACCTCCCCTCTCCTCCTTGAGTTCCTCCAAAATCTGACTGGTCCCATCCTGCTGGTGTTTTGAAGAGGCCTAAAGACCAGGCTTTTTGCCCAGGCTTTTGGCGAGTGTGACTGAAACGCCCTTTTAACCTAGGTTGCTTTCTTTGGTTTTCAGCTGGTTTGTTATTGTTCCATATCTACCCATTTTTGTTTCTCGTCATTTTCTTGTCATGCTTCTCATGCTTTCAATCATTTGTAAACTGCCTGGAATTGCATTTAGTTAATAATAATCGGTCGCAGCATGACAAATGAAGCAAATGTACCTAGTATTATTTGTCAATTTCCCGTAGAAATTGGGAATATAAAAATAAATTAAATATACTTGATGGCATTATCAGGGACTGCCCAATATCAGCTAACCTTATTTCCCCCCCCCCTCAGAATGAAAAGGTGCCTTTTCACTTCTATAGCAAGAGTTGGAGAGAATTTAATGACAAAGGAGATTCATTGGAGACACCATTCCCCCTCACTTTCTTTTATCTGCATTATTTGTCAATGCAATTTCTTTTCCCTATTTTATTTTATTTTTGGCCAAAGGAATGGAATATCCCAGCAAATGGGAAAATTTAGGGTATATGTGTCAAACATACTAAATTAATTACAGGTAATCCTCAACTTACAACTATTTGTTTAGTGACCGAAGTTACAAAGGAACTGAAAAAAGTGACTTATGACCATTTTTCACACTTACGACGGCTGCAGCATCCCCATGGTCACGTGAACAAAATTTGACACTTGGCAACTGGCATGTATTTATGATGGGTCATGGGATCACCTTTTGAGGCCTTCTGAAAAGCAAAATCAATGCGGAAGCCAGATTCACTTAACAAGCATGTTAGTAACTTAAACAACTACTACTTAACAACTGTGGCAAGAAAGGTCATAAAATGAGACAAAATTCTGTCTTGTTTAATAACAGAAATTCTGGGCTCAATTGTGGTTGTAAGTCGAGGACTGCCTATACTGGGCTTATATTTTAACTCACGTATTTAATAAGTTGATCCATCCGTCCATTTCAAATATTGAATTCTGCTTTGGATTAGACTTCCTCCATGTGTAGAGCCTGAGGCTGCTTCTCCAACTCCACCCAGCCAAAATCATCCCAAACAGACAGATGGTTCTCAGCTTAATGAGCAATTACTGCTTAATACGATTCAAAATTGTTGGTTTTAGCAAAAAGAGTGATTTGAAATTTCCTGGGACAAGTGCAGCTGCATTTTATAGAAGCCCTTTTCAAATATATAAAGAGACTGAGGCTATTGCCTCTAAAAACGTGTGAGTGTAAAAAAGCACCATCAGATCTGTGACAACCCTTTTGGATTTATGAGGTTCTTGGGCTGAAATGCTGAGTTAGTAAGGTAAGGGGCAGGTGGAAGAAGCTTTTGAGGTTAGAAAACTAGGTCACTCCAAGATTTATAAGGGACAAGGAGAGGTGGGCTAGGCAAACAAGGCATACTACTATTTCCTGAAGGTGTGCACTGAAAAAAAGCAGTCAAAATATACTGAAGGGAACACACTACTTTCTCAGTTCTAAGATTACCATATTAACTTATTGTCAAGCTCATCAGAATTTTATGGCTCGTGTTGATATCATGTTTAGCCATCCATATCTAATGAGCAGGACAAAGAGACTACCATGTTTCCCCAAAAATAAGACCAGGTCTTATTTTTTTTTTTTGCCTCCAAAAGAGGCACCAGGTCTTATTTTCAGGGTAGGCCTTACCTCATCTCCGGCAGCGACAGCCCCACCCAGCCGGTCCACTTCTTCTGGGGCCGAAATTCTGCAGCTTCATTCGGGTCTGCATTTTGCAGTCAGGCCTTTCCAGAAGGCCTAAGTAGCTGAGTACCGAGCTATGGATTGAATCCATAGCTCGGTTCTTGGCTGCACAGACCTTCAGGAAAGCCCTGTGACTGAGAAATACAGGCCTGGCTGCAGAAGAGGTCTCAGAAGTGGGCCGGCAAGGAGAGGCCTGGCTGCAAGGTAAGTAGGTGCAGGGCAGGTGGGGCAGCTCCACCCCCCACCCCAGCTTGATTTTTAAGTCTGTGCCTCGCCCCAAAACTAGGGCTTATTTTTGGGGTAGGGCTTATATTAGGCCCACCCCCAAAAATCAGGGTAGGGCTTATTTTTGGGGTAGGCCTTACTTTTGAGGAAACACGGTAATACTGAAGGATAGAAAGGGAGCTTGGAGGTTGGCCTGGAGGAACTGTAAAGCAGGCCCCATCTTTCAATACTCTGCAATTAACCATTTTAAAAATCCTGGATGAAGAATGATCTATGCATATGTTAAGACAATGAAACAGCTTGATGGAACTATAGGGAGTCCTCAACTTACCACAACTGAGCCCAAAGTTTCAGTTGTTAAGTGAGACAGTTGTTAAGTGAGCTTTGCTCCATTTTACAACCTGTCTTGCCACAGTTAAGGGAATCATGGCACTTAAGTTAATACGGTTGTTACATGAATCTAGCTTCCCCATTGACTTTGCTTGTCAGAAGGTTGCAAAAAGTAATCACATGACTCCAGGACATTGCAACCATCTTAAATCCATGCCAGTTGCCAAGTGTCTGACTTTTGATCATGTGACCATGGGGAAGCTGGAATGGTTGTGTGAAAAGTTCAAAATTTGTCTGCCATTTTCTCCATGTCCACAAGCCTCACAATGATGTTTCTTCTTCCTCCAACTGATCTCTAGGAAAAAGCCCAACCTATCCTGAGTCTCCTGATCCTGAGCCATATCAGAGCTACAAAAATTGTCTCCTGCCCTTCCAATCATAAAGAGAAAGAATTGTGGTTTGCCCTTTAGCTTCAGAATAAAGGGCATCTAGCCATTAAAATAAATCACCCAGTCTATTATTTTTTTTGTTCATATGGAATAACAGCAATGGAGGATGTGCTTTGAAATATAGTTTTCACACAGCCAAACTATATCAGGTCTTTACCAAAACCCAAAGCAAATGGCAACAGCATTTCCCACTCAAAAGAAAATCACTTCTACCCCTTTACACAGAGTGGGCAGGAGAAAAAGACCCAGATTATATTTGTATATCTTGTATTTGATATATGACAGTTGCTAGAGTTGTCTTTTTCCAGAATGGCTTCTTAGTTTGTGTACAATGATTTCTCAAAAGTTCCTGGGTTTTATGAGCTAGTCTAATTAGTTTCAGCCCACCAACTGAGCCTTAATTTTTTAAAGGAAAGATTACTGTTGGTGAGAAGTCAGTTATTCCATAGCTGAGCTGGAAATAATTGGCTTAACTTTTGAGTACAGACACCAGGTGAAATCACACAAGTGTGAAGCTGGTTCTGGAATTGCATGATGACCTCTACATGGAAGTATTATCAGAAATGACCTTATTCAGCTGTTCCAGGACAGATTTTTAAGAAGAGACTGGACAGCCACTTGTCTGAAATGGTATAGGGTCTCCTACTTGAGCAGGGGGTTGGACTAGAAGACCTCCAATGTCCCTTCCAGCTCTATTCTGATTCACTGACTCAGATTTTTCATGTAGAAGATCCCAGATTCATTCCCTAGTACAGTGATGGCGAACCTTTTAGAGACCGAGTGCCCAAACTGCAACCCAAACCCCACTTATGCATCATCGAGTGCCGGGTGGATGTGGCCCATTGGCTGGGTGTGGCCAATTGGGTGGGCGTGGCCCATTGGGTGGGCGTGGCTGTGGTGGTAACGGCGGACTGGGTGGGACTAAAAAGTTCAATCAATCAATTCCAACTTTGCAAGATCTTTTTTTTTCCCTCGAGAAGTTGAAATTGACTGATTGAACCTTTTTTTTTTTTTTTGCACACAGCGACGGAGGCCTAAAGCGAAAAGGTTTTATGAAACCCAGCTGAAGGCCTAGGACTGGGGCGATGGCGCGTGCCCACAGAGAGGGCTCTGAGTGCCGCCTCTGGCACCCGTGCCATAGGTTCGCCACCACTGCCCTAGTATCTCTGGTTCTGCTTTCAGTCTGAGAGATGCTTCCAATATCACTGAGATGAAATCTGTTTCATTTAGAAAACAAGTAGGGAGGAATGTAATTTATTTAGCTAGAATTTTTATAGGATTTTGCATGGACAAGAAAAGACAATAATTCCTCCTCTCTCCCTGAAACTTATCAAGCCCCATGACAAAGAAAGCAAGAATGACATCAATATTTACATTTATTGCTAACTGGAAGCCTCTTATGGACTTGTTGCCTAAAAATAAAAAAAAATGAAGTTGTGACTTGTGGTTTTGATAATCAGATGGGATAGATTAGAAAAAGAAGAGCAATACGATGTAACTTTAGAGAGATAGGTTAAAATATATTTGTACTTATAACTGCTGTGAAGAATATTGGAAGCCACTTCTACTTTTTTCTATTTTTCTTAACTTTTTTCTTTTCTTACACTTTTTGCTTCTTGTTTGATTTGTTTCTGCTTACTACTTACTAGTTTTGTTAGTTTTTATCAACTTGTTTCAAAGTTTTAATAAAAATGATTTTTAAAAAATAGGCATGTGCACTTCTGAATTTAAATTCTTTTGAAACAACCTAGGCTGGCTGGAGAATTCTGGGAGTTGAAGTCTACACATCTTAAAGTTGTTGTGGATGAGAAACACTATGTTAAACTAATGATAAAATATTTGATTTATAGTCTGCCTGATTTGAGTGCTCTGGATTATTTATTAATTGTGCTCTGTTCTTTCTACAGATTATGCAATCATGTATTGAAAAGAAGTGACTTATAACTGGTCCTCACACTTAAGATTGTTGCAACATCCACAGGGTCACTTGATCAAAAGTCTGATGCTTGGCAACCAATGCTTATAATGGTTGCAGCATCCTGGGCTCACGTGATCACCCTTTGTGACTTTCCCAGTGGGCTTCTGATGAGCAAAGTCAATAGGGGAAGCCGTGTTTTTCTTAAGGACCATGTGATTCCCTCAAACAACTGCAGTGACTTGCTTAATAGTTGTGGCAAAAAAGGTTGTAAAATCAGGCACAACACACTTAACAACCACTTGCTTAGCAATGGGAAGTCTGGTCCCAATTGTGGTTGTGCTTCAAGAACTGCCTGTTTTAACAATCTGAACAAACACCCTCACCCCTTGATTTGTCTAAGGAGAGGTCACCCAGTGCTATTTGGGACTACAACTTCCAGTCATTGTAACCGGCCATTAGGTCTGGGACTGAGGCATTTACATAAAGAAAACCTGGAGAGCTCCTATCCCTTAGACCAGGGGCGGGGAATCTTGTACCCTTTATGACTTGTGGACTTCAATTCCCAGAATTCCTGAGCCAGCAAGTCATAAAAGGGACAAGATTCCCCTCCCCTGCCTTAGACTGATCCACTGAAATGTATCCAAAGCTTTTTTAAAAAAATCTTAAAATCTTATCTTCTTCATGAGGCCCATCTCCTGCACTAAAAGGCTTGGGTCTCTCAGCAGAAGCCTGAAAATGCTAGGTCATGGTATTATATAAAAATAATAGGACACCTTGTAGGTTAGGCAGTATCTCATGGGATTTTCAAACTTCATTTTCTCAACTCAGCTTTAGGGAACTCTGGCTGACAAATGCTGAGCAGGCAGACACGTGGTAGATGCGATGCAACACCCAAATCCTCATTTATCATAGTGCAGAGAAGCTGCTGGGCTTCAATCTGACCTTAGGATAAGATAAGATAAGATAACCTTTATTGTCATTTTTATATTGTGGGCACAATGGCACACATCAAAAATGAAATTTAGTTGCCCGCTCTCAAAGTGAAACACATACATGACACACACCTAAACATACTATGTACAACATATATATAGATCCACATCCCTACATATACATAGCAAATAAATATTAAATTCTGTCCATCTTGAATATATAACGCAAGGAGGAAGCCTGAGAGTTCGCAAGGTTAATGCTGTATGGAATGAAACTATGGCTGAATCTGGATGTTCTGCTACGGATACCACGAAGCCTCCTCCCAGAAGGTAACAAGGAAAACAGGTCGTGAAGAGGATGTGTCGTGTCCGAGATAATCTTACGGACCCTGCACAAGCAGCGCTTCTGTGCTATGTCCTGGATGGGAGGGAGGGAACTGCCAATGATCTTTTCAGCCATTCAACCCTCTTAATCAGGGCTGGCATGGTTTGAGATTTGAACCCTTGGCAGAAAGTGCTTTATAAGCCGAGTCCTCACAAGGAAATACTTCTACTACAGGGGTGTCAAACTCAATTTCATTGAGGGCCGCATCAGGATTACGGTTACCCTCAGCGGGCCAGGTGGGTGTGGCCAGGGTGGGTGCGGCCTACTGGGTGGGCGTGGATGGAGTGGGTGTGTTCTACTGGGTGGGCGTGGCCAGCTAGACATTGTTCACGTCGAGGGTGCCTCTGGGGGCCTGGGCAGGAGTGGGACAGATCTGAGGGTCTCTGGCAGAAGGGGGTGGGACCAGGGCAAGTGCCAAGGCATGGTCCACTGGAGGAGCCTCACTGTTCCTCTCAGGCCATGCGGGGGGGGGGGCTGGATGGTGGTGCGGGCTGCCCGGAGCCCTGGGCAGCAGAGGTCAAATGCCCAAGCCTGGCCCTCGAGCACCCGCGGCACCAAGCCCAGCCCCACTTCCCCAAGGGGGCGCCCAGCTGCACTTACCTCCTCCTCAAGGCTGCTGCTGTTGTGCTTGCTCTCCTTAGCCAGGTTGCTCATGATGGGTACAAGGGCAAAGTCAGAGGGAGGCCCATTCCTCTCCATGGGAGGAGACCCGACTTTGTATCCAAAGCTTCCTTAGCAATAGGATGGGAGACCCCCAGGATAGGCCAGGAGGAGGGGGCAAGGAGATGGTGAAAGGGCAGCAGGGCAGGACTAAGGTAGGACTTCCCTCAGACCCTCCCTCTCCTTTCCTTCTTTCCTTCCTTCTTTCCTAAGTACAGAGTGGTGGGAAAATATTTGAGATCAGGGAGGAAGAAAAACAGGCAAGAAACGCAGCTGGGGAGGTGTCACCCTTCGTGAGGAATGAAAAAATGCACCATCGCCTGGAAGTGGCCAGCGCGATGGTGCATTTCTTCATTCCTCACAAAGGTGACACCTCCCCAGCATGCACCCAGGGGGCGGGGGCGACGAGGCAGGGGCTGGTTCCTCACTGTTTCCAGACGGCCTTGTGGAGCTAAGACTGAATGCGTTTCAGCATAGATGGCCACCATAAAATTGTACATTGGCTCCCGGCCAGCCTGGGCCAGGGCCAAGGCAATGGGGGCTGTTCCCTCACTGTTTCCAGGATGGCTTTGCGGGCCACATGAAACCACTTTGCGGGCCGCATCCGGCCCCCGGGCCTTGTGTTTGACATGTCTGTTCTACTATTTCAGCCATTTTACAGATGGGAGAACTGAGGGCGAAACTAATGAACTAAGTATAGAACAATCTGCAATACTGCGCTAGAATTTAGACCTGCTGCATAGTGTCACTGGGTTATATGTTTTTCATTGCACAGTTCTTTGGCATTCAGGCAGCTGCAACTACAGCACGTGATGCCTTTTTAGAAAACTACCCACTTGGTACAGAATACGGCAGCTTAATTGCTAACTAGACCTGGGTGATAATATGTGTCCTAGTATTTTATCTTCATGTAAGTTCTCATCCCATTTGGGGGCCCAGCGTTTTGATCTTTAAAGATTACCACCACCTGGAGCCTGGTTCACCTGGTTACCCACTTCCTGTTATCATCATCTGGGTCTTTCCTTTAAGTGATGCATTTTCATCTATCCTGCCTTTCATTGCCTCGTGTAACTGCTATTTTTATTCCGCAATATACTATAAAATAGCTGGAGGCTTTTGCTATTAGGTAACCTAAAGAAGGTGATCTACTGAATCCAGAATTCTGCAGGTCATTCCTAGCATGTGAATGACCTCCCAGAATCAGAAAGAACCAGTCCTGGAGGCTGATTGAGGAGAAGTAGAAGAGGTTTTCATGGATAGAGTTCCCTCTCTAACTCAGAGGAAAGATTAACCCCCAAATCCTATGGTATCTGCAGTTCAAGTACTGTATTGAGCAAAGACTCATCAACTTTTGCAGTGCTTCTTATTTACAAACAGTCTCTTTGGTGACCCATTTTCCATGTTTCAGTGAAGAGATAACTCAAATATTTCTCTTTTTGAAAGTGACAATTTTATACAAGCATTTCAATTTTAATCAAGCAGAAATTAACAGTTAAATTTTTTAATGTAAAATAGAATGTGGGGTCCTTGGTCCTCTTTGTAGCTGAGGGATTCTTGGTGTTCTCTGAGCTTGGTTGTTTTCTTGCAGATGTTTCATTACCCAAACTAGGTGGCAACATCAGTGCCTAGCCTAGCACTGATGCTATTAATGATGTTAGCACTAATTTGGGTAATGAAACGTCTGCAAGAAAACAACCAAGCTCAGAGAGCACCAAGGATCCCACAATTCAACCCTGAGCTACAAATATTCTCCTTTAAAATAGAATGTGACATTAAGATTATTTTACAAATCAGTTTGATATTATCGTATATTTCATTTGGAAATCATTCATTTTTTAAGAATTCAGATAAATAATATCAGTCAAGTTTTCCAACCAACATTTGTTGACCTGTGCACTTGTATACAAATACAAATGTGCATTTGTATATAAATACAAATGGGTATTTGTATACAAATACAACCCTGCTTTGTGTTCAGCCAATAACTCTTCTTACTGATGAGCCTACAGCTTTTAGTTAATAACAGCAGGCAGTAGTACCTGGCAGACCTTCCCTGGAAGCTAAGCAGGTGCAGGCCTGATTACTACCTGGCTGGCAGACTCCTTGGGAATACAAAGGTTGTAGGCCAGAATAAGAAATAGAAAAAAGAAACTAATGACAAATGTTCTATTGTGGCCAAGTAAATGGTATGGTTGTATGCTAGAAGTTACCAAGAGTTCAACTTGACTCAAGGACATCTGTATCTTCATAATCCAACCACATGCATAGATGAACATATTTTAAAAATGAGGGGGAAAATAATAAAAAGGAGATGATGGGCAAAGAAAACCAAGAGGAGTACAAGAAGGGGAGAGTGGCTTTTCTCAGTAATGCTTTCATCTCTCTTTGCAGATGTATTGTAAATTACCAACAGTTTCAGGGAAGTTGTAGCGAACCACAGAAATGACCTTGGAGAAAGAATGTGGCAGATAACAAAACACAAATTAAAGCCTAGAAAGGAAGAAAATATTAATAAGTAATTTAACAAAATAACAGTTGGAAGGGACTTTGGAGATCTTCTACTCCAACCCTCTGCTCAAGCAGGAGACCCTATACCATTTCAGACAAACGGCTTCCAGTCTCTTAAAAGCCTCCAGTGATGGAGCACCCACAACTTCTGAAGGCAAGCTGTTCCACTGGTTAATTGTTCTCACTGTTAGGAAGTTTCTCCTTAATTCTTGGTTGCTTCTCTCTTTGTTTAGTTTCCATCAATTGTTTCTTGTCTTGCCTTCTGGTGCTTTGGAAAATAGGTTGACCCTCTCTTCTTTGTGGCAGCCCCTCAAATATTGGAACACTATTATGTCACCCCTAGTCATTTTTCACTAGACTAGACAAACCCAATTCCTATTCTTCCAGCATTCTGGTTCCCAAATAACCAATCAGATACCTTTGGAACCCTTCAGCAGAATATAAAGCCTTTCCCTTTTAGCTCCTGGCAATGCATTAAAAGGTTGCACAAGTCATTTGTATTAGCTCCACTAGGTACATCAGACTGGGAAATCAACTCCACAGGAAGGCTGAAACCATTTTTGTTCTTCCAAAGGAGAAACGGTAGACTGAAAAGCAGTCTATCAAAAACAAAAAGCAGAGCTGAAAACTATGGTGGAATGAAGAGATGGCTAAATAGATCAACTCTCTGATAATTCTTGTCTGGACAAGGAGAGGTCCTGAGACTGTCCACAAGTACTCCAGATGGTTGCTCCTTGTGTGGAGATCACAAGACAGCTGTCTCCAGCAGGTTTATTGCTCTGTGAGATGATGGAATAGCCAACTTTCTGCTCAAAATGCAGTCAGCGCTTTTGAAAGGACATTTAAATTCATATACTTCATATCTTGCAATGGATTAGAGATAGGGATTCATTTTGGATACACTTAACTAGATTCATCATAGTTTTAGATGTAGGGATATGACAGTGTGGGCCTTGCTCGTATTCTCATTTCCTAACTATTAAGTTATTTACATAAATTTCAATATCAAATTGCCCTCAGTTACCACATCCTCAAAGCTGCATGAACACCTTTGTGCATTTTTATACTGAGTTCTTGTAGCAAACAATTTTGTAGGTCTGTATCCTATTGTGCATATTTTAGCAAATGATGTGTGTTTTTGCTTTTACATTCCCCAAATTTATGCATCTTTTGTAGATTTCTTTATTGTATCTTTTTGTGCTCATGTTTGAAATTACACTGTAATTTGCTTTGCATGAGTGTTTTGCTTCTCATACAGAACATCCTTTTGGGCTTTAAAGATATGTGTGAAATGTTGAATGGCAGTTCAACATTAGTTTTTCCCATTCCCCAGGGGAAAAACAGTCGGATGAAGTCCCCTCAGAACAAGTCAGAGATCTCTTCTGATACTGTATTGAAAGGTGCTGTGACTTCCTTCCTTCCTTCCTTCCTTCCTTCCTTCCTTCCTTCCTTCCTTCCTTCCTTTGCTAACAAGAATGTGCACTCTCCTCTGTTTCCCTGGCTTTTATAAATCAAAGACTGTGCAAAGATCACCATCTAGTGGCAAAACAACAAGATTGCCTTGTTTTCTGCTGGGTAAATGAAGTATTAAATCAGCTCAATTAATAATAAATGCCAACTCTTAAAAGCCAAGAATTGATTTTCAGATATTTCTCAGGTTGTAAACTGTACATGACTAATAAAATCTGGATGAGAATGCTTTGAAAAATTCTTTCTTTCCTAGTCAAAGTTATCCCAAATGTTCCCACTGTACCCTTTGTGGGAATTACCACGGACATTTGTTTATTTTCTTGTTTTCTGAATAATTCATCAACTAAAATGGACAACAAAATACAATAATACATAGCAGTTATGAAGAAAAGCACACCAATGTAAAATGTGCCTGTTACCATTTTAAAACTTACTAAACTGGCTCTTATTGTCAGATATAGAGGCAGTCCTCAACTTACAACAGTTCGTTTAGTGACTGTTCAAAGTTACAACGGCACTGAAAAAAAGGGACTTACGACTGTTTTTCACACGATCGTTGCAGCATCCTCATAGTCATGTGATCAAAATTCAGACGCTTGGCAACTGACTCATATTTATGACGGCTGCAGTGTCCCTTTTGCGACTTTCTGACGAGCAAAGTCAATGGGGAAGCCAGATTCATTTAACCGTGTTACTAACTTAACAGCTGCAGTGATTCACTTAATAACTGTGGCAAGAAAAGCTGTAAAATGGGGCAAAATTCACTTAACAACTTTCTCGCTTAGCAACACAAAATTTGGGCTCAATCTTGGCCATAAGATGAGGACTACCTGTACTTGTGGGAAACTGAACATTTTCATCTAGTGCCAAAAGATAATGTTGCACCTTCAGGTGAGCTATCCTGCGTTTCTCCTAGTCTGTACCAAATGGGCACTTTAATTCCTGTACTGGTTACTATTCGCAATTGTTATGTCTTCTTTGACGAAAGATACATTTTTCTATAGTAAGAACCAAATATTTTAAAGAATTGCTCCTTCAAATAAAACCCCTCCAAAAAGGTTTCACACCCGTTATTAAGATGCCATCATCAAGATGGTGACACGTACAAAGGTGGAAATCATTTTTCTGCCTGTTAAGGTTTTCCAAGCAATGTATAGTGTTAAACTGAGAATCAGTTGGTCTAGTGCTTAAGGCACCAGGTACAAAACCGTGGGACCCTGAGTTATAGTCCCACCTTAACCATGAAAGCCAGCTGTGTGACTTTGGGCCAGTTGCTCTCTCTCAACCCAACCCACCTCACAAGATTGTTGTTGTTGGGAAAACAGGACGGACGAGGAAGTTGTATTAGGTAAGTTCGCCATCTTGAGTCATTTATAAAAATGATAAAGGCAGGATAAAAACAAAAAAATAAAAAATAATATACTGTAAAATACAATAACATCATAGCAGACTGTGATGTTGGCATTAGCATTAAGCAGATGAAAGAAACATTGACTCTAGCTATCTTGGCTTTAAAAAAAAAAAGTGGGTCAATTTTATTTATTAATTTATTTTTCCAATATTAAAGCATCTCCAATCCTAACAGACACTGGCTAGAGTATAAAAAGATCAACTCCTGGCCTCTAAAAGCACTCAATAGATACACACATAGACAAATAATAGAAGCCAACTATTAAAAAAAAACCAAGCATATCAAATATGCAATTCATGTAAACTAAGGGCCAAACACCTGCTGCAGCCATGCTTCTTAAAAATAGAAAAAAGCATACACTTCCTTTTTTAATACTGCAATTGTGATCAACTCACAACCTTTGTGAGTGCAGGAGAGATATTTATAGTCTCAGTTTACGCAGCCTGTTTAGGCTTTAACTAGATGGAACTCTGAGGTTCTATAATCCATATAATTGTTTGCGGAGCTGTGAGCAATCGCCTCCCTGTAGGAACTTGCTGAAGGAAACAGCCAAGTGCCATCGATCAACAGGAAGACCCAATGTCATGATGGTTCTGGGAACAGAAGCAATGAAGTCAGCATTCTTCTGGTAAAGTGCTAATGAAGCAAATGTGCAGGGAAGCTTCTGAGTAATCACTGATTCACTAAATCCACTAAAAATCTGTGTGCGTTGGTACGGCCTCCTGCTGAAGCTCCGGCTACTTCTGAATCAAAAGAGCTTGCGTTCACCCGGAGACTGTCTCCCTCGTTCTCAAAAGACAAACCAGACAACGGTGACATGTTTCTTTTTTGTCTGCTTTGTCCTTTAGGATGGAAAGGGCAATTGCTTTTGGAAGTGGTTCAGAAATGCTTTATTTTGAGCTGAATTTCCCTGGTGATGTATTTCTGGATTTGCTAAGCAGGTAGTCCCCATTTAGGGGTCCTTGGTGCTCTCTGAGCTGGGTTGTTTTCTTGCAGATGTTTCCTTACCCAAACTAGGTGACATCATGAGTGCTAGCACTAACATTGATGATGTTACCTAGTTTGGGCAATGAAATGTCTACAAGAAAATAACCCAGCTCAGAGAGCACCAAGGACCCTTCATTTCAACCCTGAGCTACAAATATTCTCCTTTATTAGTCTTCATTTAGTGACCACATTTGGGACTGTTAGCTTGGTCATTAAGCAAAGTGGACATTAAGTGAAACCACAACTGTGCTCGTGATCTTATTTCAGCTTTCCTTTGAAAGGAAAGATTGTGAAGGTCATAAATAGCAAGGATTGGTTGTAAAATTATTTTTTTCATCATGTGGTCACTAAAAGAAGTGGTCACTAAACAAGGACTACCTGCATGTGAAACAATGGACATGCCAAGAGATGTTCCTAAACCTATATCAGGAATAGGTAACCTAGTACTCTCCAGATGTTTTGTACTACATTTCCCACAATTTGTTGCTATTGGCTATGAAATCAGGGGTTGCTGGAGATTAAACGTCTATAGGGGACCAGGTTGCCAATCTCTGCTTCTAGTAGCACACTGGTGCTGTGTTGGGCCTAACTGACAAATGAAAGTTATAATTTTATAGAGACATTTGGGAATAAATGTAGAGAAAGAGTTTATTTCTGATTAAACATACATAGGATTGGCCTGAAGAAAACTGTGTACTCCACTCCTGAAAAACAATTATATTTAACAGCAACAGTGAAAATCCTATTTTAAGTCTCTCTCCTATAGTGCCAATGCAGAAGACCATTGTATTTCAAAGAGTTTAGTGACATATTCTGATTTCTCCTTTTTATTATGAAAATTCTAGAAGTTTAGAGTTCATGCTGAGCTATGTTTAACCTGCTTATTCTTGATGAATAAGGGAAGGGGGGGGGAATCTTCACATGTAGATTGTTTAGGTTAGCACTGGCTTATCTGTAAAGTCTTCAGAACCTATCCCAGGTTCCCATCCCAGAATTATGTACTATTGGTAGGTAGTCAAGATCAGGTATTGCAGTCTTATGACCACAAAAGCAGGACAATGAAGTCTTGTGCCAGGTTTTAATAAAAGCCCATTAAGCTTTGAGCCTCTGCACAGGCTCACCGCTGGGTACTCAAAGCCATCTCAACTGCTTGAAATGGGACTCCCGGCAGCTGAAGGCAGAGCATCTTGCCCAGTATGTGATGCTTTCTTGTGTTTCTGTTGAATTTCCCTGCTATGGTTTAACAATAGAGCTTGAAGTCTCCTTGTTCACCAGTATGCTTATTGACTCTGAATCCAAAAGAACCAGTAGCCTGGGCACCTGATCGCTGCTCTGGTACTTGGCAAAACATCTCCTCATCCATCCATCCATCCATCCATCCATCCATCCATCCATCCATCCATCCATCCATCCATCCATCCATCCATCCATCCATCCATCCATCCATCCATTCAATTTCTATGTCACCCATCTCCCCTGCAAGGTGACTCTGGGTGGCTTACAAAGGATAGAAACAAATAAAAAACAGTTAAAAGATTAAAATAAACCAACATTAAACTATTATTAAAAACTGCGCTAAAACCATGCCTACAAGATGTCAACTCTACAATGAGCATGGCTGCAGCCATTTTTTCTTCTCATTAGTCAAAATAATTTTTTGTCCCGTGGGAACCAAGATCATCTGCTGCTCCCGAGACTAGGGACTGGGCATTGCATAAAAAAGCCTGCCAAATGAGTATATTGGGGAACATAGTTGCTTGCATAGTTTTGTGGGTGGGACATTAAACTTTGTAATTGGGCAATTGTTACTTGTGTATTCAGACTTGGTTTCACTTTTGACAGTGCCAATACTTTGTAACTAATAAACATGTTCTTTGAGGAATTTTCAAGTCTTGGAGTTCTGCTTTATTCATCTCTGTCTGTCAGAACCATGACATTAAACTAAGTCTGAATACTGCCCCCTCCGTTTTGGCTTTCCGAATGGGATATCAAAACTTGGCTTTCCCGATTGGCCTGAGGCCCTCATCCCCATCCCATCCGTCTCTTGGATCTTGTGTCAAGGTTCCGACCCAAGACCCAAGAGACTGATGGGATGGGGATGAGATCTTCTTATTCCATCAGCCACCTCCAGCAGCAAGCTCCCCCCCCAGGGCCTCAGGCCAATTGGGAAAGCCAAGTTTTGATGCCCCATTTGGAAGGCCAAAAAGGAGGGGGCAGTTCTCCCCTACAGTGGAAGAATGTTCCACTGTGGACAAGCTCTTCTCCTTGATCCTGCCTGCTTTAATTCCTTAGCAAATGGGATCCATAGCAGGCCTCTTCCACTGGCATGAGTGGGGTGGGCCTGTCCTATGAGGGGGAGATGACTCCTTAGATACCCATGTAGGGCTTTAAAGTAGTGACCAATACCTTGAAATGAACCCAGAAGTGAACTGGGAACCAATGCAGCTAGCGCAGTAATGGGGTTATATGTGCAGCCCTAGGAACTCCTAGGAATATGCAGGCATTCCGTAACAGCTGCAGCTTCCGAATACTCTTCAAGGGTAGAGTGCATTGCAGTAATCCAGCAGAGAGATGACTAAGGCATGTGTGACCATGAGCAGGGCCTCAGGATCCAGGTAAGGGCGCAACTGGTGCACAGCGTGACTCAACGTTCTGTAGCATACTAAAGAGTAGTAGATGTGTTATGACATAGGCTTTTATAAAACACTTTCTATTTAATCAGATGCTATGATGAGATGACTTGTGCAGTTTGTGAAAGCTTATGTGATCATATATTAATTTTTAAGGTGGCCTGAGATTTCATTGCTTGTTTTGGCTTCAGACTAACATGGCTACTTCTCTGCTGTTGAAAATATTAACATATGATTAACCTTAACCTCATGAAATGTTATTATTACCTGAGGGATGTCCTGCCTTCTGCATCAGTGGAAAAGGTCACAACTATTAAGTTAATTCAAAACAACCTGAGGCTAAGTATCTGTCTATACAGCCTGCTTTCCACAACCCCAATATTTCATTCTGGAAACAATTGATCCAGCTTGGCTATTCTCAATCCCAAAGTGCATGTTTAGCTCTTTGGATGGTTTGGATCTTGAGAGAACCAAGTTATTTGCAGGACCTCCTCTCCCTGAGGCTGTCTGTCCTAATAGGTTAGGGTGGGTGTGTTCCAGATCCCCTCCTCTAAATGCTGCCATCTAATAGAGCCTTGGAGGCATGCCTTCTCAAAGGCCACCCCTAGCCCTTTGGAACAGCGTCCCACAGGGATCCCTACCCTTTTAGCCATGACAATCTGGAACTTCCCCAAAGCATTGGGCTGGGGTGAGGGTTGAGCTAAGACACGAATGTCAAGCTCGATCACGTCACGTGACGTATTGTGACGTATCGTGATGTTTTTTTGCCTTTGCGGAGCTGGGCTGGGCGTGGCCTGCGCATGACGCATCTGGCCCATGGTCCACCAGTTTGACACCCCTGAGCTAGGAGGATCTTTAGCTGGTGCTGGGCTGGTGGGAGGGAGAGCACTTTTGTTTTTATCTATGTCAGTGTTTCTCAACTTGGCTGCTTTAAGCTATGTAGACTTCAGTTCCCAGAATTCCTCAGCCAGCCATGCTAGTTGGGGAATTCTGGGAATTGAAGTCCACAGAGCTTAAAGCAGCCAAGGTTGAGAAACACTGATCTATCTTTCGATGGATTGTTATGAGCCACCTACTGTAGAGCCATATAAGTCCAGTAAACAAACAAAGAAATGTCCTCAACTACATGACCCCTTTAAGCCTATGATTTTAAAGATAGCCCTAACCTCCCTAGCATAGTTTGTAGGTTTCCACTTAATAGCAACACCGACCTCTTTCAGTGGTGGGTTTTCTCATGGGTATCATTTGCCAAGTGGAATGGCTTTCTCTTTACAGTAAAAAGAAAGACCCAACATTAATGTGTAAAATTTCTTACAGCTTTGCCTTTTAAATTTGGTCCTCTTTAACCATTTCCTTTCTTTAAGCTTTGTCTTAAACTGGTGATTTCTACCCTGCTTTTATTCTAAAACATTTTAGGATAATAGGATTCTTTGGAAGGAATATCAAAATAAGTTTTTAAACACAAATGATAAAGCAAATCTCAAACTGTTGACAGACATCAGAATTTTCCATCTGGAACTCTTAGGAGGAGATCATTGTATCTGGTCTTCTTAGAGACTTCTGGGGCTCTGGAAAAACACCACAGTGACATGATAGAAAGCTCTTCCCAAAATGGCATCTTCCAGTTGTGTTGGAACTATAACTTTCACCTTAATTTCCAGCCAGGGCAGCCAATACAATTCAATTAATTGCAATTCCAGTGTGTTGCGCTGAGGAAAGCTACCCTAAAAAGTTAATTTACAAAATAAAAATGAGGGCATTTTCAGGGTTCAAACACCAAATAGGGGAGAGAGAGAGGAGGGGGAGGGAGGGGATTTCTCTGCTTTTCTTGCTTTTTTAGAAGAGAGTTCTAAAAACTTCTATGATTAATTAATGTTGCAATTTTGGCTTAACGGAGCCTTTGCTATTCAAAGTGCTGCACTGAGTTTACTTCCCACTTATGGTGGATATCTGTAAGTATGCTATGTTAGAAAAATATAAGAATCCTGCTGGAGAAGACCAAAAGTTTTCTAAGGAATAAATCAATTTGCACAGTGACCAAACAGAAAGGGATACGAACACAGATCACACTCCTACTCAGCTGTTCTTCTACAGTTCAGCGTGTAACTGGCTCATTCTGGAGATAATATACTGTATATGCACAATGGCAAAAGCAGGCATTACAATTTGTGGAAATGTATCCTGTACTCAGATTTAGGCAAAACATCCCAATCTCCCTTTGTTGATAGTAGCTATAGAACTATTGCTCATGGGACTCTCCTAGGTGGTCCTAGGGGATCCTCTAAGAGTTGCTAAACTAGTATTTTTCATCATTGATCATGCAGGCTACAGTTATAATTTAGCCACTTTAGAGCAGAGGTCCCCAACCTTTTGAGCACCAGGGGCCGGTTCCGTGGAGAAAGGTTTTTCTGCGGACCGGAGGGGGCGTGGTTTTATGTGCTGCCTGCATCTCGCAGATGGGGCTTTGCTTGTTTGTGCGGACCGGTTTCTGGCATGCCGCGGCCCAGTACCGGTCCACAGACTGGGGGTCAGGGACCCCTGTTTTAGAGGATCATAGGTTCCTCACAATGGCCTTTCAATTGGATAGTGTTAGGATGGTGGATCAGTGTCAGGTCCTTCTTCTATGGAATTCTGATTAAGCGATTATGGGATAAATGACAGGAGAGATTTGTCTTTATTGGAGAGCTGCAAATGTTGGATTAGATGTTATGATCCGGAATGAGTATGGGCAAATTGTTTTACATGTAACATTGTGGATTTTGTACTTACCACTTTCATGAAACTAGGGGTTTCCTGTGTTTTGTTTTTGCCCAGCATATGGTGACCCTGCCCATTAAGGCTTAGCATTAACTGCAGATTTGGCCATCATAGCTTGTTCATACAACCACTGTTCAAACAAATTCACTCTTACTGTAGCAATTTAGGCAAATAACTTTTCCATTTGTGTTGAATGTTTTAAATTGGAACCCATAAGAATTTTTGATGACGCTGTTTAAAGATGTCTTGCTGTGATTTGTCTGTCTCATTTTATTCTTCATGATTCAGCTATGTGGAGTGCATTTTCCTCCTTCCTGCCAGTGTATATTAGTTAAATTGTTGATAAACAGTTTTTGGCAGGTGTCTTAAAAATGCCTAGATGCTTGCACAACTGATACATAAACATATATGGGGATTCTAAGAATTTTAAAGACAGATTTTATCTGTCTGCATTACAATCTTGAATAAGATCTTTGCCTTGTATTATAAGACACCTATTTTTTTAGTCAATGAATTTTATTTTCTCAGTTTCTTCTACCGGTACTTCTGTTTCTTGAGTCACACTGCTGTCTAGTGGTGCCCACTGAATGTTAAAAATGCAATTCTGGGATAAGCTGGTCCTGTGACTGGCTCTTGTTACATTCAAGGGAGTTTGCATCATAAATCTTACCCACTGATGCTGCAAAGGGCTGTCAAAAGGTATGTGTCCTTTCCCAGAAAGAGAAGATAATACAGCAAATGAAATGAAATCAAATCTTTATTATGGTCCTAGACCAGCATAAGGAGATGGTGGGATACAGTCAATTTAAAATGGTAGAAGATACATCAATGCCTAAAAATTACAAAAAGCTAAAAGATGTAAGAGATATGTATTAAAGCAAAATGTATATGAAAATCAAGTCAAAGAATCTAAAAAAAGGGAGGTAGGAGCATTTGATGGGCATAGGTGATCATAAAAGGTTAGTATGTGAAAGCTGTATTAAATTATAGAGCATTCTAATATGGTGATTTGGGTGCTCATTAACTCTAGTTTATGGCACAGGTTATCATCTGACAAATTTTCAACACTGCTAGGGAGAACCTGGCAATATTATATGTTGTAGCAAGGTTGGGATCTGAAAGCAGCAGGCTGTTGTAAAATTGTCCTGTGCACTCTGGGTATTTATGCAGTAATGGTGAAATGAGACTAGTAGGAATGTCTCTGTAATACAGGCACTGGAAAAGCACACACTCTGTTTCTGTGTCTCCAGAGTCACAGGGCACTGTCACTTCAGGTGAGGAATCTTCCTGTATCAGTTTTCAAGGACAGCTGAGGAGAGGGCATGACATGGTGCCTGTAATGGAATGTGTGGATGACCTTGGGGGAAGAAGGGAAGAGAAGCTGCCCAGGAAACAGTCAGACAAGAGAGGCAGAAGTCTACAGTCCCTTAATAGTCAGAGAAAGAAACTTAGGAAGGACTTGCTCTAATGAAATCAAACAGTTAAGATTGCAAGATTCTGTTAATGTGCAGCCTTACAATAAAGTAGAATTAGTTCATTTAGTTGTGTTTTCTGTCTGGTTTACTTGGGAGGGCTGACAGTGACAGAAGAGAGCAGGGGTGTCAAACTCGCAACTTCACGTGACGTGTCGCGACATATTGTGACTTTTTTCCCATTGTCGGCAATGGGGTGGGCGTGGTTTCGCCATGACACATCCGGCCTGCGGGCTGGCAGTTTGACACCCCTGGAATAGAGAGACAATACAGCTGAGAGAAAAATTTGATCCACATTTTTCCCTTGAATGGGAAATGCATATTCTTCTACTGAATCTCTTTATTACTTGGTCCCCTGCTCTCCTCTCCCCCTTCACAAGACGGCTAAAGGTTGTTTTGAAAGTGACACTATCTGTGTAACTTCATTGTTTAAAGGTTATATTCACATGTACTGGCTCTGCTCGAAATCAATTTTTGATTTCCATTTTACTTCTCAGTGCATAACATTTGACATACCAGATGCATATCAATGCAGATAGCAGAACAGCTACAAGATTTCTCAATAAAAGATTTAAAATAGATGGCAATACTTATTTGATTGATTGATTACCTTTCTACGCTGCTTCATATGCCAAAGCATCTCAAGATAGTTTTTAAAAAGCAATACAATGCATAATAAAACAATAGTTAAAAACAAAATCAATACAATAGTCAATAAAACATTAATTAAAAATTGAGGGAGAGATTGAAAAAAAATTCTTCTAATGTTTGTATTGAGTATGTATGAGTTGGCCAGCCTCTTGCTTAGGGTAAACATCCACCAGACCATAATAATCCTGAAAATTTCTAGCAGGAGAGATGTTTATTATAAGTTATATAATATACATTATATAAATAATATAACTATATATATAATAATAAAGATATGTGTGTGTGTGTCCTCAGTTTAGGAAAGAATAGGTCTCCCCAAACATACAATAGACTTGCAGATGCCTTTGTCATACCTTCTGCTTTATTGATTTGTTCCTTTATTATTATTTTTTTAAAAAATATCTATTGAATTACTTCTTTCAACCTAATATTCTGTATTTCCCAGAATTCTCCAGCTATCCCAGGGAATTCTGGGAATATAAGAAAAAGATTTCAGAATTTAGAAAGGTGGATTGTTTACTCAAACTTGAGAAAACAATTAAAGGCATGTTAAAGTAAACAGAGAAGCTATTTTAGTGGACCCAAAGAAGCAGAAATTTTTTTGGGGGGAGGGGGGAAATGCCTTCAAAACAGACTTGATTTTTGTTGACTGCCTAGAAATGTCTCTATAGTTCTCTGGGCAACATTTTCAAAACTGATCTGCCATTATCTTCTTCTGCCCCAAATTACCCAGATGGCTTTTGAATAAGGCAGTACCAGAAGTCATTCTCTCTCAATTTCTAAAAAGATGTCTTTGACCATTATATTAATCTGGCTCTCAAAACAAAATATAGTAGTCCATATACAAGTTGCCAAGAATGTTTAGGAATAGGCCTAGCGTTTACAGTCAACAAGCGCCTGCATTGGGCCAAATCTATATGGGATCTGCAAGTAAGCAAGCAAGGTTGGACCTAGTTCTGATGGGACACCACTCAGAAATACCATAACTGTAGGCCAGAAGATGGCAATACATAGTAAACCACTTCCATACTGTTGACATGGAATTGAATTCAGCTCCAGAGCATCTTTATCTCTTTAACTCAGGGATCTTCAAACTTGGTCTTTTTATGACTTGTGGACTTCAACTCCTGGCTGAGGAATTCTGGGAGTTGAAGTCCACAAGTAATAAAAGGGCCAAGTTTGAAGACCCCTGCTTTAAGTCTTAAGAAAGAATTAAATTGTTCCCAGTGGAAGGTCTTGGAAATGATGTTGATGCTCTTAAGTACACTGTCTGGTGTAACTGAAAGTTAAGAAGCAGCCTTTTTTTTCTGTCAGTGCTAACTAGGAAGTGGGGGTTCTCCAGCATTTAAAACAGCCTTTCCAGCCTTTCTTGGAGATTCCAGAGGCTGAATCTGGGAATGTCTGAATGCAAAGAAGGCCGCATGTTTGAGGTCAGTCTGTATCACTGGAATGGAATCAATGGGAGACAAATTGTGCATGTGTGCACACAACATTTATTTTGTGGGTTATAAATTTCAGCTCTTTATTGAGTCTACTGGAATATTTCTGTGATGAATAAAGAACCAAGAACCAAAAACCAAATATCTATCTCCAGTAAGCTTCCATTTTGGTAATTGTAGATGTGATGTTTTGTCTAAAAATCTGGACCTGAGAAGAGGAAGCAGTTGAAGCAACCAATATTTATGTTGAGAAAGGGCATCACTGGCAATTCTGACATTTACTGGGTACAAATATGAAGGGATCCAAAAGAACCAGGGAACCAGTTTGGTGTAGTGGTTGAGAAACCAGGAGAATGTGAATTCTAGTCCTACCATAGACATAAAAGCCAACTGGGTGATTTTTAGCCAGTTAATCTCTGTCACCCCAATCCAACTCACAAGGAAAAATAGGAAGAGGAAGGAGTATTCGGTAAGTTTACCACCTTGAGTTATTTATAAAAAAACAATAAAGGTGGAATAAAGGATATCTAACACCTCCTCCTCCAAATCTAGGGAAAATCAGAGAGTCTGAATAATCAAGGAAAAATCAAGCACTAACAAGAAGAGTCAAATTAAAGGCAAGCCTTGTAGATGTGCCCACTTGATGGAAATATATAGCAAGAAATTACAGATCTCAGGCAATGTATCTTTCTCTTTGGCTTAGCTAGCTAACAATTATGTTACTATTGACAAACCAGGATTAGCTTCCCTCCATAAATCTAATTAATGAAGAAACTGGCTCTAACATTTGCAGTTAAACGGTACTGTAAAGCAGGACCTTCCACTGGTTTATTTAACTGAATTAGTTTTTGTGTGCCAATTAATTGCTGTAATTCTTTATCTGCCTGTAGTAAGGTTGTTAGGGATTAGTAAGAATGTATCTGTAAACTTCTTTAGAGTTCACTCCTGTTTTAGCCTTGTCTATAAAAACATCCTTTTGTACATAGGCCTACGGCTTTTCTTTATGCTGATATGTATCCTGTTGGGTGGGGTCTTGATTTAGCTCTGGCTGTACTTTTTGAGGTGAAAATTGTGTGGTGTCTGACTCGGCTGCTCCTTTTCTCTTGGGTTTCACTAATCCTTGTTCAGATATTTTCAAGCACTTTTTTCTGCAGGCAGGAAGGGAAGATTCCACTTTTCAGTTTTTCTCCCAATATCTCCGTGCTAGTGGCAGCCCTTAGAAAGTTAGTTCTGTGCACAACGATGTCGTTTCTGTTGCCTGCAACCCATAGCAAAAGATTGCACTTCAGAGAGGCTGCCATAGGCTGGAGCTCATGAATTCCCTTCAGTTCCCAGGGTGTATAGGCACCACTGTTGGTTAAAAGCAGGCTTGTGTTATAATATAGGGCATTGTTAACTGTAATAGAAATTTCCCCAGGATTGTGGATGCATGATTGGGGGGGGGAAATTGCAAGATTGCACACTTTTGTCCTTGCTCAGTTGAAAGAAAACTATGAAGCTGTTTGCCAGAGTAGCCCAGAGAAGAAGAACTGAATAAGACATCAGAAGGAGATAAGAGGCCTCTTTGCACTTAGTTCTGGGGAAAAGACTTGGCACATTCCTAGCTTCCATATATTTGAAGTATTAGGAAATACTTATAGGATTAGGAAATTTGACTCTGTCATTATATTACCTGCTGGAACTCAGTGAGGCAGCTAGATCAGTTTAGGCCATAGAGTTACAGGCCTGCATGACCATCTTCAACAGGTGCAACACTTAGCTGACCTTGTCTAATCCTGGTTAATAGTTGGATGGGAGACAAGTAGGAATTTGAAAGAAACATTTTCAAAGAAGGCAATAGAAGACGACTTCAATATGGCTGCATTGAAAACTACACGGATATTTTGTGAACAGGGGCGTCCTTGGGAAGGAAGGGAGGGGGGAAGAGGAAAAAAGCAAAAATGATGGATGTGACCATATGATCAAAGCCCCTCCCTTTTTAGCTGAAAGGGGTGGGGCATCAATCACATGATCATGGTTACTATCTTGACTTGTTTGAGCATTTCCCAGGATACCTCTGGCTGTGAAATCACCAAACGCTTGGTTTAAAGGGATTTCTCGCTTTCCTTCAACAGGTAACTTGCTATTTAATAATCCCCTGCAACGGAAGAGGGAAATCAGAGGGCAGAATACTCTACTTCAAGTTATCCGCAACAGCCAGCAGAGTGTTTAAAGGTGGAGGGCAAGAGGCCAATTTCAGTGTGAAAAAGTTAGGATGGAGGTAGGGGTTGTGAAAGTAAATATACATATCTTAATGTATAGTGACATTTCAAGAAATATAATGAAAAAACCCTGGCTTTTTATAGATGTCCCGGATGATTTATTTCAGTTGTGAAACACATAGCTCACACACAACCACCGTCATTATCTATTTTCCAGGTATAGCTCCTGAGATGTTAAAGGGAAAACAAAACATAGCAACACTGGATAGAGGATTTTTTTTTTAAAAAAAAAAATACTGGATGGCCATCCAATATTTTTTTTTTTTTAAAAAAAACCCCTATCTAGTGTTGTTCTTTAAATTAATGAGAGCCTATTTATAATTTCTTGTTAAAAAATAACAAACTACAGGTAGTCCTCGACTTACGACCACAATTGAGCCAAAAATTTCTGTTGCTAAGTGAGACATTTGTTAAGTGAATTTTGCCCCTTTTTACGACCTTTCTTGCCACAGTTGTTAAGTGAATCATTGCAGTTGTTGAGTTAGTAACAAGGTTGTTAAGTAAATCTGGCTTCCCCATTGACTTTGCTTATCAGAAGGTTGCAGAAAGTGACCACATGACCCTGGGACACTGCAACCATCATAAATATGAGTCAGTGGCCAAGCATCTGAATTATGATTACATGACCATGGGAATGCTGCAATGGTCGTATGAAAAATGGTCATAAATCATTTTTTTTCAGTGCTGTTGTAACTTTGGTCACTAAATGAACTGTTGTAAGTCAAGGACTAGCTGTATTTTGTTGCAGAGAAAGGATGCCTACTGAAATTAAAAGTAATAAAAGAACACCTTGAATTACAGGCATGGCTGGTTGGCTATCCCTAAGTATTAAACATGGTTGAAAAAGATGTTCCTGAGAGCATTATTGGCTTTCACTGGACTGTATCCTGATGCTGGGCTGTTGGCTGTTGGCAGCTGGTAGGTGATATGCTCCAGGTTTCACCTGGGGCAGTGGTGGCGAACCTATGGCACATGTGCCAGAGGTGGCACTCAGAGCCCTCTCTGTGGGCACGCGCACCATTGCCCGAGCCCCGCCTCCCCCCGCAGCCCCCTCCTCACCAGCAGCCCCCCCAGAGGAGAGTTGCCCCCGGACACAGCCCGTGTGGAGCAGCACAGCCAAGGACATGGCAGCCAGGCAGCAAGGACAAGACTCCGCCCTCACGCCCCGTCGCGCAGAGATGATGCTGCGGGGTGCAGGTGGAGGGTGTGGTTGCCATGGCGCTGCAGGGTCGCCTGGGTGATCTGTTGCAGCAGGCTGTGGAGGCGGTGGGTGGCTGTGGAGGCGGTGGGTGGCCCTGCAGGCAGGCAGGGCGGGGGCGGAGCAGGGGGCAGAGCGGTGGTGGGCAGGGGGCGGGGCGGTTTTTAGGCACTCAGTCTCTAAATGGTTCGCCATCACTGACCTGGGGGATCCATTGAAGGAACAGGTTAGTCTCAGAATCAAGAATGGCAAGAGAGCCTTTTTCTGATCCACTTGATCACAGGTGTCAAACTCGCCACGTCACGTGACGTGTTGCGACGTATCGCAACTCTTTTTGCATTGCCGGCAATGGGGTGGGCGCGGCTTTGGTATGATGAAACCAGCCCGTGGGCCGGCAGTTTGACACCCCTGCACTTGATCCTGCTTAAATAGTGGCATTACAGTTCTAAGTCTTTCGTCAGTTCTGCTTCTTGCAATTTGGCAAAGATTGCCTTGTAAATGATGTGTGAAACATTGTCAAAAATGGAATGGAAGTGACAGAGACTAAATATTAATTTCACAGACAATGTGTGCAATAGCAAAGGATTTGAACTGTAAACGAAGCCGGTAGTTGAGGCAAATGATTCTATTCAGGGTTTTATTTTTCCTTGTTTCTCCTTTCTTCCACAGTTGCATTGACATTTTTAATTGCACTCTTTTGCTGTTAACTTGTCTGATATATCTTATATGCTTTAATGATTTTACACCCCAAATTGTTAATTCTTGTAGAATAATATGCCAATATTTTATTCTGAGTACATTACCCACTGTTGCTCAGTCACTTGTGAAAATCTTGCATTTTAACAGGATCAAGTCTCCCGGGGCATTAAGCACATTAATTTAAGTTCTATTATGCTATGATATTCAAAATGTTCTTGTGATCTGAAAGTCTTAAAAATTGTCTGTTTTCTCTTCCCTTCCTATCCATGATAAGATCCACCTTCTTGCCATTTGGGGATTCTCAAATCAGGCAAATCCCAACATTTGCATGGGTTGGATGGGTTGAGTGAGCGGGGGAGGGGGGGATCCCCAAATGAAGAACAACCCAAACCTAGTTTTTAGAAGGGAAAAGAAAAAGAGAAGAAAGGAGAGGAGAAAAGAAGATATAATGGGGAAGGACAAGCTGGACTAGAGTTCTTGTGTCACTGCTATCTTCCTTCCAATAATGCCTTTCAGGCAATTGAGTCATTAAGCTGATAAAAAAGGGAGAGGAGGGAATGTAAAAAGTTTCTAGTTGGTTTGCATCCTGGAAATTTGGGGATTTATTTCTTTATTATACTTGCCTACTGATGAAACTTACAACTTAGTATCTCTAATTTCTTCTCTTAGTTACTTCATTATTATCAATTTAGTTGATCACTGCTACTTTAAATAGCAATAGCACTTAGACTTATATACTGCTCCATAGTGCTTTACAGCACTACTCTGAGTGGTTTAAAAATGTCAGCATATTGCCCCAACAATCTGGGTCCTCATGCAATCTTTAACCAAAGACTTGTGTTGACTTGGATTGACTAATTTGTTTTTACTCCTCCAGCACAATACAAAATTTAACCCGTCTACTTGTTGCCTTTTCTGATAAGGTGTTTTTCACTCAGACTAAAAGGGGTGGGGCGACTTCCGGATCCGGTGGCAGCGCCCGCGGACGTGCAGAGAATTCGTTCTCTTGGCCATCCGGTTTCCCCCCGCCGGTAGACCCTGGACAGGGTCGAAAGTCGCCCTGTAGGGGCGACCACCGTAGAGGAGGGCACTCGTTGATCGGCGGCGGCTCCCTCTGCGGTCCGAGAAAATCACCTTTGGGCCGACGGGGAAAAGATCGGCCAGTAACATGGCCGATCACTCAGCTGCTCCAGCCGAAAGTCACAGCAACATCTAAGCAAAAAGAACCACCGTGGAAGATCCAGGTGAGAACTTTCCTTCCCTCTTGCTACTTTACCTATTTCCCTGCTAACAGCTTTAAGAATTATTTCCCTACTTTGAGAAAGCAGGGGAAACGGGGCTTGGAAAAATATTTATTGTCTTTTTATTATTTCACTTTGCTTATATAAGCAGTTGGAATTCGGGCATCCCGGAAAAAAAACTCCTTACTGTGACTCTCTCTTTCGGCTTGTTTATTTCCAGTTTAGGTGAAAATCCTAAGGGAGGGGTGGAATGTTTTTTTTTCCTCCCCCCCTCCTGAATAGTATTGCCTAAAAAACTTTCTCTCCTCTGGGCGGATTTACGTAGACTGTTTTGGATACAATGTAATCTGGGACTTGGCAGGAAGCCCAGAAACTATGTGATACATTGTAACTCTCTCTAGTTGAACTCCCACTTTCTGATTCTGGCGTGATGCCCAGACTGGATTACAACATAACAACTGACTGCTACTTGGGATTTTTGTTGTTTTCTTTATTTCTGTGCTGGACTTGACTATTGGCGTTTTGCTATCTTTGATTGGAAATATATCTCTGTTTGGACTCTATATTTTACAATGCTGCAATTTATTCTTTAAGCTGAACTTTAAAAAAAAAAGAGGATGGAATCCTACTCACAGATTAATTATGGACTTATATTAGAAAATTTTTTGGAAATGAGAATGGAATATAAAGAACATATCAGAATGCTTAGCAAAAAGGAGGACTTAGAATTAAAAATTGAAACTCAACCTTTGATTGACTATGATATACAATCAGATTTACAACTTAATGAGATGGATGAAATACATTTATCTATTGAATCTATTGAATCTATTGAAGAGGAAGAGGACACATCCCACATGATGGACATCTTTGATGATCAAAGGCAGAACTCAACTAAAACATTTACAACTTTAAAAGCAACAGGATTGGACTTCCAAATACGAGGCACCAAAAATGTTGACAACATGACAGTACAGACAACACTAGACAAAAGAGAAAAAGAACATGATTGGACTCAATGGTGGGAAAAGGCCTTTAGCCAGTCACTAAGATGGGAAGACTTAGAGGCCCTGCTGTGGAAACCTACTTGGCATAAAAAGAAAGCTAGAATTAGATTTAAAAATGAGAGTTAAAATCTTATCTGATGGGTAAAAAGGGCTTTTGGACATTGAATGAGCTAATACTTTTGAGATTTTTAAGGCTACTTTGGTTTTGGTTTGGAATGACAATAGGAAAAACTGGAAAATCTAAAATTAAAGGAGTCAGATCGAGATTGAGACTGGTGAAGTATTATTGATACTTTTACCTACAAGAATTGAATGGTAATTAGTGAGGTATTAAATGGACTAAATTGAAACAATTGAGGAATTTATAAAAATATTGGATAGAATATATGAAATAGAATATAGTTGAGAAATATTAAGATATAATAGTTATATTATTAGTTTATGATAGAAATAATTATTGTCATATTATTATTATTATAACATTATTACATTATTTTGTCTTATGTAATGGTTTTAAAATATATATAAAATAGAATAGAGATATAATTTGATTGAGAAATATAAATTGAAATTGGAATAATAGAGATATTTTAGGAATGCTCGAATTGTATACTATATGTTTATGCAAGACTAAATTGAAATAGATTATTTGAAAGTTGGTTAAGCCTGAAAATGGGTGAAAATATCTTTGATAAATTTTTGTTTTTTGTTTTTGTGTGTTCTTTTTTTCTTTCTTCTTTTCTTTTTTTTCCTTTCTTTTTATTGATAAAATAGAGAGGGAACTTTTAAAGAAGCAGTTTAAATTGTATATGTATGACTGTATTTTTTGTTGTGTTCTATGGAGTGCCCTATCTCCACGATGTGTTATAAGCACTTGGCTGTAAAACAAACAAAAACTAATAAAACTTGTTATGTAAAAAAAAAGGGGTGGGGCATCAGTCACATGATCATGGTCACTATCTTGACTTGTTTGATCCTTCCCCAGGATATTGATCCAGACTGATCCAGTTTCCTAGGAACCTGCCTGAGATTGAAATCTATCTGGCTCATTATGGTCTGTATAAGTTGGCAGCACTTTCCAAAAGCTGAGATTGCTCAAAGGAATGTATGAGGAACCTCATGTTGAATTGTGTTTTTATTTGAACAGCAGTCTCAAAAGCTGCTGGTAGAAGAAGAAGGGACTGTTGAAGAAAAAATCTTCATCAGGGTCCAGTCCAAGCTAGGAATAAACAACATGACGACTGCTTTAGAAAGAAAGTTGTAGTTTATTGAAGAGGAGAGCCAGACAGGAAGATGGCTCTGGAAAGAAAGAAAGATGTAGCAGGTTTCCTGTTTCTGTTTGAGGCTTTGTATTTCCTGTGTCATGTACTTTGACCTGAGTCTGAGTGTGCCCCTTTGGCATCTGTGGGTTAATCCTATTATGTCCTGTCTTAGAGTTTGGGTGGGGTATGTAGATGTTAAGGGTCTTTGTCTTCCTGATCTTTTCAGCTTCTAGCTGGAGAGCTCCAACCTTCCTGAATGGATTATTACATCTGCATTTCTAAAAGCTGGTTTCTGCTGAGTTGTCTGGCTGGTGTGTGTGTGTATGTGGAGAAGTTTCTGCCTTTTTAAAGATCTTCTCCATTTTTCCTTTGGGGAAATATATTCTGCCTTTTTAATATCCCCCAAAATATTTCTTTCTCTGGATTCTTCCCACAGGACTGATTGTTTAATTAGTTCTCCTGTAGCTGTTATTGTACCCTCAGCTGAATAGAGTTGAAGAGAGACCCTCTCTCTTTACCATGATTGAGAAAACTGTGTAAGGATAATTTTGAATGGGGGAATGACAGAACGGAATAGTTCAGCAGGCCCTCCCCTCCCCTTCCCTTCCCTTCCCACTCAGAGATGCAGCCTTTCCTAACTTCTTTGCGGACAGAAGCTTTCAGAAAGAGGGTAAAAAAATCAGGATGGTGATTGTGGAAATGTGATCAAAATCCTGCATCTTTTGCAGGTGCATCAATGTCCCAAGCATAGACAATGGAAATAGGACTTTGATCAGTTTCTTGTGACTTTCATATGAATTTGTCTTTTTGACTCCTTCAGGATGCTGCTGTTTGCAGGAAGGGCAGACATGCACAGAAATGGGTCAGTTTCTAGATGGAGGGGTGGTCAGAACTGATGTCAATATTGCCCTCTCCTACAATGGCTCTTGCCGTGTAACACAAAAAGAACAATGCTGTTCTCTTACTGGGAAGACAGTTTATCAGAGGGATTGGAGGTCCCTCCAATTCTATGGAATAATTCTACTGTAGCCGTGTAAGTAACAGCTCAGCCAGGCCAAGCATTTCTTCAGTATTGTGTACGAAACATTCTCATTCAATTTGATGGAAAAGAAACATTTTTTTCTCTCTCCCCAAAAAAAAAAAAAAAAAAAAGGAAAAATGTTATAAAATTATTCTGAGTGAATTGCAGTATTTGGGCACTTACAAGGGGGAATAAGGGTAAATGAACACCTTCCATGATAGTCACCTTTCCCATGCTTCTTTTAAATGCCATGGGTAGATGTCACGGGGAAATTTCTCGCATCAGAGGGGTGTTTTAAAAAAATAAAAAGTAGAAGATGCAAATTGTCAATGTGCAGCCAGAAAGCTCACAAAGATCATCAAAAGAAATTTGAGAGAAATTGAAAAGCAACATGAGAATGAGGAAGAAAAAGAAATTGGGTGAGAGATGTTTTACATCAGATGAGCTCAAAACCCATTCAACTTTCTCTGGGAGAGGAGAATGGCTCTTGCTGAGCTTTGGCCTAGGACAGGGGTGGGGAACTGTGGCCCTTTTATGACTTGTGGACTTCAACTCCCAGAATTCCTGAGCCAGCCATGCTGGCTTCTCCACCTCTGGCCTAGGATGTTAGACACTGAAGCCATTTCTGGTTGGGAGGCTGTTCAGGTACTCCTCAGCTCTTCTGTCTTTTCCAAACTTATTATCAAGAGTTCCTTTTAATTGGAATGTCCAAGGAACTGAAACGTAAACTTTTGAGCTATGACTCCTTTGTGAGCAGAGTAGCAGTTTTAATTGTGACCATTTTACACAACTGGGAAAAGGGGAAATACAAATCGTATTGCCATGTTCAAATTCTTTGAGGTATAGAAGCTGCTTTCCATTGTAGAAGCTGCCTTGTTCCAGTTTCATGGAGAGAGTAATCTGCTATGTATATTTGTTAGTACTCCTGTGTGTATCCCAGACTTCCCAGTATGGTGCTTTTCAGCTTAGTTGCTCCAAATCTTGTAAGATCAGCTGGCTGAGGATCATGGGAGCTGAAGAAGAAAGGACAACATGCCAGAAATCTAGTGCATCTCCCATGTAGCAATATTGTGAGGATCAGAGGTTTGAAACAAGAAAAACTGAAGCAGCTCTCTTGATTTCTAAACAATTCCCGTCCATGAAGAAATCTTCCTTCCTTCCTTCCTTCCTCCCTCCCTCCCTCCCTCCCTTGATAACTGAAATATTTAATTTTCAGTGATCTTGCAAATGACAACTTGTAATTTCTATGGTGCCCTAAAGGAAAACTTCGCTTTTATCTTGTGGAGCCAGATCTGATTCATTGCTGTTGCCTGCAAATGTTCTGGTTCCTATTCTATTTCAGGGTCAACTCAATCACCATAACTGTTGAATATCTGTAGGTAAATATATACTGGGCTGAAATTAAAAAAAAAAGTGGCACCATTTCCTACATTGAGGTTCCTCACCTTAGGTCCCCAAATGCAGCAGGACTATGTCCTCCATCACTTCAGGCTAGCCGTGGTAGAGATGACTGAATTTACATTTCTCTAGAATGTAGAAACCCTGCCCTGTCTCAATTTTTTTAATCCAAACATTTTTTTAAAAGGGCCAAGTTTGTCACTTTCCTTGATTATTTCTGTTGGTGTCATGGCCACCATCTTGACTTTTTTGACCAAACCCTCTGGACACCCCTTCCCTTGTTTCTTGAGAAGTGAAGGCAGGACATGTGAGGTCAGCTTTCCTTTGGAAGAGAAAACACTGGCAATTTTGGCATCTTCCTGATATTGAAGAGTCATTTCCATTTAATCTGGGATAATCTGAGCTCTACACTGAAGTGTGTAGATTCTGAAACCCCTTATTGTTTGTCATCTTTTCAACTCTCCATTGAGACACCTCCCTCCCTCCCTCCCTCCCTCCTTTCTTTCTTTCTTTCTTTCTTTCTTTCTTTCTTTCTTTCTTTCTTTCTTTCTTTCTTTCTTTCTTTCTTTCTTTCTTTCTTTCTTTCTTTCTTTCTTTCTTTCTTTCTTTCTTTCTTTCTTTCTTTCTTTCTTTCTTTCTTTCCCTCACTGGTGTGTAGGATAAAATGGCCATAGTCCAGAAAACATTCAGGTTTTTGTAGCCTTTCCAGCTTTTGAGATGACAAATGTTTGTTTTGATTTTGCTTTGGCTTTCTCACAATTGGATTATTTTAATGCCGACCAACCTCTTTCATTGTCATTGTGTTAAAACCATTAGTGCCCTGGGAAGGGTACCATATTGTTATGCAGCATTGTGCTAATTGGACGTATTGTAGCTCCACCACAGCTTTGAACAATGGTAGAAAAAAGTTGATGAAAGACCGATGGATACCAAGTTTGGCTACTTGATATCTATTATGCTAAGTTTAATTTTTTAAAAAATGTCTCAGAATTTCTAAGCATCCAAATACAAACATCTTTGTGAAAGTGCTACATCTTTGCCCCACTTTTATTTCTCACCATCTTCTCTAATATGACACTCCCAAATGTGTTGGACTTAAGCTTCCATCAGAGGAAGCAGCATTGTGTTATCACAATGCCAATTCCACTCCTTTTTTTATGCATGCGATGACATGTACAAAAGGGATGGAACTTGTGTGGGCTGAATCAGTATGACACTGGATTTTTCACTTGCCCCCCTTCCTGCCCCCCAGCTGATGTTGGCTGGCTTCTGTAGTCAGTAGCAGTCAGCAAGTACATGCTAACTAGGAATTATAGGGACTGAGGTCCCATATATCAGGAGACAGGAGGTTGGCCGTATTTGTCAGCTATTCTTAGAAAGAGACATAAAAACAATATCTAGTTTATTTTCTCTCTCTCTCTCTCTCTCTTTCCCTCCCTCCCTCCCTCCCCACCAGGTCTTTGACTCCTGGTGACTATCTGGATTAGTCCCTGCAATTTTCTTGGGAAGGTTTTCAAAACTGATTTGGCATTGCCTCTTTCCTAGGGCTGAGAGAGAGGGACTGGCTCAAGATCACCCAGCTGGCTACAGGTAATGCCTGTGTAATAATTTAAATAATGTAACACCAGAATGATCCAATTCTATCAAAAGTAGAAGCCAAGAACCTTTCCCCCCCCTGTTCCCAGTCTTCCATTAAAAGAATGGTATAATAATTGAGCTACCATTGAAAGTCCCATAATGCAAGGATTGGAAGAGATCTCAGAGATCACCTATTCCAACCCCCTGTTCAATGTAGGAATCCACCACAATTGCCACCCCAATAGATGGCAACAACCACCCTGTAGTTGTCCTCACAATGGAAGTTTGAAGAAATGGACTTTTTCTATGTCAGTAATAAAAGGACGAAAAAGGAAAGATGGGCCTACTGCTAGGAGAAGATAGTAACAGGTGATAGCAAGAGGACTCAACCCATCCGTGTCTTCCTTCTTCTCCACAAAGGAGATCTGTGTTCCAAGGGAACCAAGATATTGACAAAGGGGAAAGTGGCAACAAGGCAAATAAAGAGAAGGTTAATGAATGCTTGACTACCGTGAGTAAGTTTACATTTTCAGCACCAGACTATCTGAAAATCCTACAAGAGCTTCCATAGGTCAACTTAAAGCTCCTTTTTTTATTTTGACAGGCATAGTGCTGGACAATTTGGAGAAGAGCAAGTATCTTCAGAACAGAAAAGAGTGTCCAGACAACTACAGATAGGTCAGCCTAATGCTGCTATTCTGGAGCAATTATTAAGCAACCATTTTATGATTATTTAGAAAAGAATGAATTGCTGGGAAGGAGCCAGCATTATTAGTGTCAAGATTCAGGAGGATGTGAACCAGCTTGAACAATGAGCAGAAACTAGAGAAAAGAGTCTCAATAGGAACAAATACAAAGCCCTACACTTCAATAGGAAAAATAACTCACTTGGGGGTTCCATACTGGGCAGCAAGCTGTGGAAGGAGGGGTGGGTGTCTTGATAGATCTCAAGTGGAACCTGAGCAGCTGCACAAATTAGATTCACATGTACATCTGAATGGGGACCCATGCCGGTACTTTACTGATCTGATGAAGATACATGCTCCAATTTGTTTTCAAGTATCTCCTCCATATCTTGTGCCATCACAATTAAGCTGCCCATGAACCTCAGTAGATGATTTTGGCTCAGCTCTTATTTTTTAGCATGACATCTTCATATTAGAAAGGAAGTCATATTAATCAAGCTGAATTCTTGGACAGAAAGCAAGATGTATACGCAATAAATCTGTAGTTCATAATTTTTTTTTAGGATCCTGGTCTGCACTTCTCCAGAAGTCAAATTCTAAAGAAAGAAAGAAAGAAAGAAAGAAAGAAAGAAAGAAAGAAAGAAAGAAGAGAAGAGAAGAGAAGAGAGAGAGAGAGAGAGAGAGAGAGAGAGAGAGAGAGAGAGAGAGAGAGAGAGAGAGAGAGAGAGAGAGAGAAACTAGGGCAGGACAAAGGTATAGGAAAACTTATATTTGATTTAAATACAGTTTATAATAATTGATCCACTTTTGTTAATATGATCCCAGGTGATTGTTGTACTAGCCAGTCTTGAGTGATATTAAAAGCTAAGTAGAGTTGGAACTGCTTTGATGGAATGCTACCAGGAAGTTCTAGGTATGTCAACTTTTTCTTGGAAGAAGACGGTGGCACACTAGTTCTGTACTGCTACTAAGAAATCTGTACAGAAGACTGTCCAATCACAACTCAAAAAATCCATTATTTTACAGATAATATGATTGCTCCCATGTATTTAGTCACTTCCCTGTTTTGGTACGTGTTAATAATTTCATTTAGTTGGCAACATTCAGAGGAATTCTGTAGGCTAGTAAATATTTGCTACATCCAGTGGGGAGAAAGATGGGGTTGGTGTAATTCAATGAGCTGAAATCTGAATGGGAAGTCTGATGCTGCTGAAGGTTTTTTTTGTAACTCTTGGAACTACACAGCTTTTTGTATTAATCCTTCTTAGCCTTCATCAGTGAAATTTAAATTTTGCAAGTTTAAATGAACCCCATCAAATCTGCTGTTTCTTATCTTCTTCATTTTTTAACTGGGAACGTTTCCAAACTCCTACCTCTGTGCTTTGTGATTGTTGGAAGAAAGAACACATTCATGTTTCATGCTCGAGATGCACTGAACTACACAATGAGCCTGCAAGCAGCTCGGTGGGAGAGAGGGATGCATTTATGCATGTTGTAATAAATTTTATATCCACTGCAGAAAAAAACCCCCTAATCTAGTTTCAAATTAGCACTGAGTTACCATTGAAAAGGCTCCATGCTGTTGAAGTAACCTACTAAGGCAGATATTTTGCTGAAAAAGCATCTCTATTCTTTAACTGTGGCTGTTTCTTTAACACCATGTTTGACCTAGAGTGCCGTCTATAGATGAAGGGCTGTAGCTGAGTGGTCATGTACAGGTACTCCTCGACTTACGTCCACCATTGAGCCCAAAATTTCTGTTGTTAAGTGAAACATTTGTTAAGTGAATATCCTTTTTATTACCTTTTTTTGCCTCACGTTGTTAAGTGAATCACTTCAGTTGTTAAGTTAGTAACATGGTTGTTAAGTGAATCTGGCTTCCCCCTTGACTTTGCTTGTCTGAAGGTCGCAAAAGATGGTCACATGACTCAGGGAAACTGCGACCGTCAGAAACATGAGTCAGTTGCCAAGCATCCGAATTTTGATCACATGACTCTGGGGAATGCTGCAACAGTTGTAATTGTGAAAAACGGTCATAAGTCACTTTTTTCAGTGCTGTTGTACCTTTGAACGGTCACTAAATGAACTGGTGTAAGTCCAAGACCTCATGTATCTGCTTTGTGTGGATAAATACTCAGAATTGTCTTATATCTGCCGGAAAATTTGGGTAAGGCCCTTAAGAGCTGTGGCACATCAGTGAGGTAAATAATACTAAGCAAGAAGGATCAAATAATTAATAATAATAATAATAATAATAATAATAATAATAATAATAATAATAATAATAATAATAATAATAATAATAATAATAATAATAATAATAATAATAATAATAATAATAATATAAAGTTGGAAGGGACCTTGGAGGTCATCGAGTCCAACCCCCTGCTCAGGCAGGAAACCCTATACCATTTCAGACAAATGGCTGTCCAGTCTCTTCTTAAAAACTTCCAGTGTGGAGCATTCACCGCTTCTGGAGGCAGGTTGTTCCACTGGTTAATTGTTCTAACTGTCAGGAAGTTTCTCCTCAGTTCCAGGTTGCTTCTTTCCTTGACTAGTTTCCATCCATTACTTCTTGTCCTGCCCTCAGGCGCCTTGGAGAATAGCTTTCTGTGGCAACCCCTGAGATATTGGAATACTGCTATCATGTCACCCCTAGTCCTTCTTTTCATTAAACTAGACATACCCAATTCCAGCAAACGTTCTTGATATGCTTTAGCCTCCAGTCCCCTAATCACTTTGTTGCCCTTCTCTGCACTCTTTCTAGAGTCTCAACATCTTTTTTACATCGTGGTGACCAAAACTGGATGCAGTATTCCAAGTGTGGCCTTACCAAGGCATTGTAAAGTGGTATTAATACTTCACGTGATCTTGATTCTATCCCTCTGTTAATGCAGCCCAGCACTGTGTTGGCTTTTTTGGCAGCTGCAGCACACTGCTGGCTCATATTTAAGTGATTGTCCACTAGGACTCCGAGATCCCTCTCACAGTTACTACTATTGAGCAAGGTACCCCCTATACTATACCTGTACATTTGGTTTTTCTTGCCTAAATGTAGAACCTTACTTTTTTCACCATTGAATTTCATTTTGTTAGATAGCGCCCAATGTTCAAGTCTGTCCAGTCCTCCTGTATCTTAAGCCTGTCTTCTGGAGTGTTGGCTATTCCTGCCAGCTTGGTGTCATCCGCAATTTGATGAGTTCCCCATCTATCCCCTCGTCCAAATCGTTGATGAAGATGTTGAAGAGCACTGGGCCCAGAACAGAGCCCTGGCACCCCACTACACACTTCCCTCCATGTAGATGTGGTTCCATTGAGGACCACACGCTGAGTACGGCCGGTCAGCCAGCTACAAATCCATCTGGTGGTGATGCTGTCTAACCCACATTTTTCTATCTTATCAAGTAGTAGGTTGTGATCTACTTTATCAAATGCCTTACTGAAGTCCAAGTAAATTATATCCACAGCATTCCTCTGATCCACTAATTTTGTCACTTGGTCAAAGAATGCAATAAGCTTTGTCTGGCATGATCTGTTTTTGACAAACCCATGTTGGCTTTTAGTAGTGATTTTGTTTGCCTCTAGGTGTTCGCTGATTCGTTGTTTGATTATCTTTTCCAGAATCTTCCCAGGTATTGAGGTCAGGCTGATAGGTCTGTAATTTCCTGGGTCCATTTTTTTCCATTTTTGTTTTAGGTTGTGTTTAAGGTTGCCAACCCCTGACCTAGGTAGATACAAGACACATTGCCTTGGAAAGGGAAAGCCAAGCAGAGATGAAAGAGGACGGTCCAGGACCTACTTGGCTGACAGTAATTGTGGGCAGGAGATTAAAAATCCAGATTGTTATCTTGATTGATTTGGAGCTTCATTTGCTGTAAGATTCATTTGCTGTAAGATTTTTCACAGTAGTTCGTCTACTATTAAATAGCAGGGTCCTAAGGTGCAATTTTATTTCTTATTTATTCCACATTCCTGCAAAGAATACCCCTTCCTTTATTAGATATACATTCCAACATTTCACATTTTAATAAAATGTACTACTGGAATGAAGACACAAGGTAAAAGTGTTGGGAGACGGGATCCCTGCTTAATAATTAACAATCACAAACTATTTTCAAAAGAGCAAATCCTGTGGATGCGCATAGAAGCTATTTTACATTTGAGACTTCAGGAAACAGTTCTGGATTCCCCTGGGAGAAGCTCCAAATCAATCAAGATAACAATCTGGATTTTTAATCTCCTGCCCACAATTACTGTCAGCCAAGTAGGTCCTGGACCGTCCTCTTTCATCTCTGCTTGGCTTTCCCTTTCCAAGGCAATGTGTCTTGTATCTACCTAGGTCAGGGGTTGGCAACCTTAAACACTCAAAGAGCCACTTGGACCCATTTCCCAGAGAAAAGAAAACACTGGGAGCCGCAAAACATGCACGCGCGCACACACACACAAGGGGGGGGAGCTTCATTGAAGAGTTTAATTAAAAAGAAATAGAGGCTGCTGTGCATGAGTTCTCTCTCTCTCCCTCTCTCTCCCTCTCTCTCTCTCCCTCTCTTTGTCTCCCTCCCTTTCTCTCTCTCTCCCCCCCTCTCTCTCCCTCTCTCCGATCTTCTGCTCACCTGGCAAGCAGGCTTCACGCTGTTCTCCGACAAGCTGACATACATTCTTATTGGGCTGGCTCTCTCCTGCCCTTGGTCTGCCAGTCCTCTTCCCCCACTCAGTGTGAGTGTGTGTGTGTGTGTGTGTGTGTGAGAGAGAGAGATGCTGCTTCCTGCTGAGACGCAGCAAAGGCAGGAGCCCCGCCCAATAAGCTTGTCAGCTTGTCCGAGAACAGCATTAGGCCACTCTCTTTTTTACACACACACACAAACACACACACAGAGAGAGAGAGAGAGAGAGAGAGAGAGAGAGAGAGAGAGAGAGAGAGAGAGAGAGAGAGAGAAGGGAAGCGCAAGTGCCTCTCTCTGTCTCTGTCTCTCTCTCTGCAAATGGCGGAGGAGGCTAGGAGCCTCAGGAGAAGGCTCAAAGAGCCACATGCGGCTCCGGAGCCGCGGGTTGCTGACCCGTGACCTAGGTCAACTGTCTGTGATGGATCAGTGACTCTTCACTTTCTTGATGGTTCTGGATGCATAGCTTGAAAGTTTATGGGATGCATGTGCTAGTTCTCAGAAAAGGGATCATTTTATTTTACATTATTTAATTTATTAGATAGAACAGGACCTGCTTAAGAAATGAATACTACCCCACTGAAAGCAGATGGGTATTAATGACTCTCTGTTAATATAGCATGCTGGGCTTATCTGTGGAAGGTAAAAATACAGAAAGGAGGGCATGCCAGAAAGCTCCTCCTTTCTGGCCATTCTGGCCAAGCCAATTGTTGAAGGAAAAGTCTTCAACATGGTTCAGTCCAAGCCGGGAATAAACAACATGGCGACTGCTTTAGAAAGAAGGTTGCAGTTTATTGGAGAGGAGAGCCAGACAGAAAGGTGGCTCTGGAAGAAAAGAGAGAGAGCACATGTAGGGAGTGGGTTTTTATACCCTCTGGAGCCTTTTGTTTGGAGTTGTTCCTGTGGCATGAACTTTGACCTGAGTCTGAGTGTGCCCTTTGGCATCTGTGGGTTAATCCTATTATGTCCTGTCTTAGAGTTTGGGTGGGGTATGTAGATTTTAGGTGTCTTTGTCTTTCTAAACTTCTAGCTGGGGCCCTCCAACCTTCCTGGATTATTTACATCTGCATTTCTACAGAGCTGGTTTCTGCTTGGGGGAGGGAGACTTGGGGCCATTAAGAAAAAACTGGGCATGCTTTTCTGCCTCTTTAAGATTCTTTGAGGAAACATAATATTCTCCCTTTTAATTTCCTTCTCTGGGGGGGCTGACTTCCCACACAATGATAGGTGCAGAGCCAGTGCTTTCCTCTGTTCCAAACTCTGCTTGATCTGGCGACTTAAGAGACAAGTCCCAAGAGGTCTTTCCATTTCAAATGTAGAATAAATACTAGAAAGCTGGGGCCAAACAAGCTTTTCCAGCTTTCTTGTCCTTTCTTCCTACTCAGTGGTTAATGTGCTGGAGGAGGCAGCTCAAAAGGTGGAAACACAGTAGAGTCACAGTAGAAATTTTGATGGGGAAACAATAGGGTCCCCAAATTACCTACAGATGAAGTAACTGCAGGCAGATATCGCCATGAGTCATCACCCTAACAAGCCACACATTATAGACCATGGATCTTCAAACTTGGCCCTTTTATGACTTGTGGACGTCAACTCCCAGAATTCCTCAGCCAGCGTGCCTGGCTGAGGAATTCTGGGAGTTGACGTCCACAAGTCATAAAAGGGCCAAGTTTGAAGACCCCTGCTATAGACCGTCTGACAATCTTCTGAATTATGGCTCCTTTATTAAGGCTTTCAGGGGTTTATTTTACAAGGTTGATGATTGTGAGGTCCTGTTCACTAAGTTAGGCTTTTAGGATCAGTTGGGATTGTTGCTTCTATATCAGCCTCTTGGGTCTATAGGCATCTCCCTGCCTGAGTTTCTTGGCTCCATTTCCATCTTATGGTCTCGGGGGACTTCAGTGTCTCTTTTTTGGAAGCAGGAGCTGAAGCAGGTGTCTGGAGGATGTGAGGGACTGGATGGGGAATCAAAGGCTTCAACTGAACCTCAGAAAGACAGAGTGGCTCTGGGTTTGAGGTCCTCTGGCTCAGGGACTATGCCATCTTTGGTGCTGGATGGAATTGTTCTGCCCCAAATGGACCAGTGCACAATCTGGGAGTTCTAGACTGCTCAAACAGCAGATGGCAGTCATGGACAGGAGGATTTCTGCACAGCTTTGTGTTGTGTGCCAGTTGCACCCTTCCTGCATCACAGTCACTCATGCCCTGGTCAATTCTCAAAGTGGCCTACTGTAATGTGCTCCATGTGAAGCTACCCTTGAAGAGTATCCATAAGCTTCAGCTAGTACAACATGCAGCACTGTGGGCAGTTACATGTACAGTATTCCTAGAATGACACTTGTTACACGTCTGCTCCACAAACTACACTGGTTCTCAGTTTGCTTCTAGGTCCAATTCAAAGCGCAGCTGGTGACCATTAAAGCCTTTCATGACATGCAAGAGTTTACCTGAATTTCTTCCACTGTCTTGTTATTAATACTATTGTTGATGTCTTTTAATTGCGATGACGACGACGATGATGTCCATTCAGTTGTGTCAATGCTTGGCAGTTCTCCACGTCTTCTGATCTTGTACTACTTCTTTGAGTTGTTCTATGCTTTGGGCTGGTGTCAGCTTTGAGGGCGCTTTTAATCATAGTTATTTTAATATTCTGATTTCATAATTGCTTCATTATAAGCCACCTAGAGTCATTTTATTGTGAGAAGAATGTCTATATAAATGTGATAAATAAATAAACCCTGACCTCCTCGTGTTGTTGTGAGCCAATGAGCTACAGTCCTGTAAATCAGGATGAAAGCCTGGCTGCTACTACACATCACTCACACAATTGATGCTGGCTCCACAGACAACAGATTTAGAACATAGAACATAGAATAATGGGGTTGGAAGGGACCCTGGAGCCCTTTTCTTGCAAATGTTTCATTGTCCAAATGCACATCATCACTGCTAGTAGAATAACAGATTTGGAAGGGACCTTGGAGGTCTTCTAGTCCAACCCCCTGCTCGAGCAGGAGACCCCTTCTTTCAATGGTGCCTGTCATTTTGATATAATTTGTTATTCTGTTTGGGGCAATTAAATCTAAAGCGGAGAGGTAAATACGCAAAGAGGAGGAGAAAAATAAATAGAGACCTTGTTTGGAAAGTTTCATGGCAGAAGTGGGTGTGGTCGGTAGTTCGCGCATTTGTGTATGAGACAATGAGTCTTAATAGCTTGTCAAGTGCATTGCAGGTTGAAGGAAACCTGGACCTCATCTGAATGCAGGTAGCCCAAGGATCACCTACAGATTCATGATAGTTCCTTTGCCAGTTTACATTTCTCTAAACTTAATTTCTTCCTTCTTCTCTCCATGATTGATTGAAGACACTTGCTCATTAGTCCGATCTTACGAAAGAGACAATTTAAGCTGCTTTTGCACTAAGCTATAGCCCAAAGCAAAGAGCCATGTACTTTCCCTGTAAACCTGATTTTCTTTACTGTTTGAACACAGTCCTGATCTCATCTCTCGTTTTTCATCTTCCTCTCTTATTCTGTGGGTGTTTCCACATTAGATAATTACTTTGAATTGCTGCTTTTCATTCAGTCAGTTTTTATGGCACACTTGCACTGTCATCAAATACATCATCATCAGAGCAATTGCAATCTTGCACTTCCCTGGGATTCATTGTTTTGAAATCTTTTTTTTTTTGAAAATTGTATTGATTTTCTAATATTACATTTATATCTTTGAAAAGCAACGTGGCGGCTGAGTTACCATAATTCAATTACATACAAATATAATTAGTACAAATCTCAAACTATTACAGTAAATATTTCCTCTCTTTTCCCCTTAATATATACTGTCTCATATTTGAATTAATACACTTCTTATTCTATCAATCAAATAAAAAAAAACTTTCTTACATTTATCAATAGTTTTTAATTTATATATATCTTAATTGTTTTAACGTTCAGTCTTTGAGACAATCAATGACCTAATAAATTTTTCCCAATTTTAATTTTCCATTAATATTTAAAATTAACGTTTAGCATTTATCACTTCCAAGTTTCAAATGTTCCCAATTCCCTTTATCACAATTCCTCACAAAATCTGGTGTTCAGGGTACACATCTTATCTATTTAAGTTCTCACCATCTATATCAACAAATTAATAATACAATAAAATATTCTTGTTTTGAAATCTTGTAGCATCCAAGAACTTCGTGATGGGAATCCAGACCCTCCTGCGGCCCAAACCATAATCGCCATAGAGGGCAATGTCACTGATTGCAGGGCTGGGAAGGGCCCTCGACAAGGGCCAATAAAAGCTGGGCAGATCCCAAACCTGATCGCCTCATCGACCACATAATGGAAAACATCTCAGTGATTGAGGCTGGTGCACAAAACTGGATAGGGAGAAGAGGGAACAAACTACTTTGATATTGAAACAAGCTAAATCAGAATTTAAATTGTGTCTGTGTTGGGATGGAATGAGATGAAGGCAACTCCAGGGCATGTCATTTATAAACCAATAAAGAAGAATATTTGTAGCTCAGGATTGAATGGAGGGATCCTTGGTGCTTTCTGAGTTTGGCTGTTTTCTTGTAAACATTTCATGTCTACAAGACATGAACTAGGTAACTAGGTAACATCATCAGTGCTAGACAGTATAGGGTTTCCTGCCTGAGCAGGGGGTTGGACTAGAAGACCTCCAAGGTCCTTTCCAACTCTGTTATTCTACTAGCACTGATGATGTGCATTTGGACAATGAAACATTTGCAAGAAAACAACCAAGCTCAGAGAGTACCAAGGACCCCTCCTTTATAAATGTTTTGTAGCCCCTCCTTGTGCATGTTTAGAGGAAGCAAAGCTGTAAAAGCCCACAATTTGGAAGCCTTCTAGCTGTTTCCTTCACTGCCTTGGAGTAATATGGCTTTCATTCCTTCTTCCTTAGATGTTTAGCACTGCTCACTGCCCATTAGCCATTGTGATATCAGCACTGTTTAGTTTAACTTAGGGTTCTCCAAACTCTTCATCCCATCAACCTCCTCATGAAGTTTCAGATTGTTCATTGACACACACCCCCCGCCAAAAGTTTAGTATATGGAAATAATTTAATAAATGCAACTTTAACTGACAGTGCTGTAAATAACAGCAACAGCAGCAGCAACAGCAGTAGTAAAGGAAAGTCCCATCCATCCTTTGGTTGATATTGTCCATTTTGAGAACCCTGGTTTAACCAGTCTCTTAAGAAGGGAAGGCAGCTTTACGACCAGCATTTTATAGTTTATAAAATATATTATTTTCTGGAACAGAATAGGTTTAAAAAAAAAACAAAAAAAAAAACAGAAATCAATGAAAAGCTTGACTAAATAATCTACATTATAATGTATGATGTAGAAAATCCAAAGGATAAATATCTTTTCTCATCAAATACTGTATCAAATTAAAGCAATGGAGAGAAGTGGGGGACTAGACTGCGTACTGTTGCTGAAGGGGGAAAGGCAGTTCATACGGCTCTTTTCTGCTTATTTATATTTAACCATCCGTAAGGCCTATCGATTCCCAAGAGATGAGAAAAATAAATATTCTGCCTTTGGTTGCCCTTGGGGAGAAGTCTCTTGGCTTCGTTTGCTGGGCTTTGCAGCGTGGGGTCCTGCAGCAAAAAGCAAAGATTTATCCATTGCATTTCAAAGAGTAGTAAAATCGCATTGGTGGGCAGAATAACTGAGTATTTCAGTGAGTGCTTTGGTGCCACAAGATGGCAGCAAAAGCACAAAGAAAATACAGATGTTCTGTTTCCACTGAGTCTCTCTCTCTCTCTCTCTCTCTCTCTCTCTCTCTCTCTCTCTCTCTCTCTCTCTCTCTCTCTCTCTGTGTGTGTGTGTGTCTGTCTGTCTGTCTGTCTGTCTCTGTCTGTCTCTGTCTCTCTGTCTCTGTCTCTCTGTCTCTCTCTTAATAAAGTATAAAATGGTGCAACAGCTTAAGAAAGGTATGGGGTAGCTTGGAATATAAAATATGCATACATTTGCCTAAAAGGTGTTCCTTTCCTTTCAAAGTGCAGCCACAAAGCACACTGTGTTCGTGTACATTATGAAGCCTTAACATTTAATAATTTACAAAGGGTAACTTGTCATTTGTTTTCATCCTTTCAATATGGAAAGAAGATGTTTCCTTCTTTCTGCTGACATTTCAGAATCTGAAATAGGACATGCGGATTGCCATTGGCCTCACACCACACATAAATAAATAAAATAAAATAAAATAAATACATATATATTTTGCCCTTCCCTTCATCCCCAGGACAAACACATGTTCCAGCCCTAAAAAGATACCCTTCCAATAGATTCAACCTTTAAAGACAACCTGCAAATATTGATTCCTTAATATATACCACATTATGTTTATATTGAGGCAAAAACTCTTTTGCAACACAATGTTTGAAAAAGCTTCAGGAGCCACATTCTTATTCTGAGGAGCTAAAGTTAAAAAAGAAACTTTCAAAATATGCAGAGGCACTGGTTGTGTGCATCACTTTCCTGCACATCAGTTGCACAGCCCCCCCCCCCTGCATGCCTATTTTACAAATGTCAGTCCAAAAATTAGACCAGGCTAAGAAGCAAATGCCATATTCAATAAGTCAGGATTATTTTTACTGTAACAGCATCTTGCAAGTCTGAATGTGCTTCTCCCTCCTTCACTTTCTCTTAGCGAGAACTAGAGAGGGGCTTGTTTGAGATGTTACATTTTTTGGCCTGGGCTCAAGTCTCTCTTATCTGACTGTTGCCTTGAAAGAGGCTGGTCCTCCTATCTTCAAGGCCATCCCCTCTTCCCTCCATAACATCCAGTAAGGGTATCCACTGAAAAAGCTATTTCTCTGAATGACTATTAGAAGTCAAGGAGCTTCTAAAGAGCTAGCTTTTCCATTGACCAGATTGTCTGGCCAAGCAATGAGTTGACTGTTCTTATTTTTTTACAGTTAACAAAATGCTACTGAAATGAAGTGTTTACTAGGGCTGAGCATATTTAAGAAATGACTTGGAAATAGTGTTTGGCACTTTCATGCGTATTCTGACCTCTCTGCTGTTCATTAAAGCAGCCTAGTTTTTTTTTCCAGGTGTCTGCAAAACTTTAAAAAAAGATGCAGTGGCTTTAAGAGTAGCATTTAGAGCCTGCGGTGTCTCCAAAAAGTTATATCATTAAAGCAGCTGCATCTTTTTTCAGGCTTCCACGAGCCGCATGCGCTCCCAGGCGATGCAGCGGAATTAAGAGCCACATTTATGACATGCAGCTTCTTTCATAAGTTGATGCATTCAAGCGGCTGCATCTTCCAAAGAACCTGAAGAAAAAGAAAAGCTGCTTTAATGAACAAGAGAGAGGATCTGTGCTCCTCCAAAGTCCAAATCACTTCTTCGGTATCATTTTCAAAACGTGCCCTATCTTAGTGTTTATTGTATGACGGCAAAGAATTGACAGTTGATCTCTACTATTATCCCTCTGGTAGACAGAGCAAGCCAGATATGCCTTCCCTTTCACTGTGCCAATTGTCCTCTGAAATAGAATCCATTGTGATGCAGCTAACAATCTCAAGGCAAAAGAATCTAGAACAAGTACAGTGGTAAGTCCCCTCTAGTCCTTGACTTACAACCATTCATTTAGTGACCATTCAAAATTATAATGGCACTGAAAAAAGTGACTTCTGACTGTTTTTCACACTTATGACCATTGCAGGATGCCCATGGTTATGTGATCAAAATGCAGATGCTTGGCAACTGGCTCATATTTATGACGGTTGCAATGGTCTGGGGTCACGTGATCCTCTTTTGCGACCTTCTAACAAGCAACGTCAACGGGAAAGCCAGTTTCACTTAATAACCATGTTATTAACTTAACAATTGCAGGGCTTCACTTAACAACTGTGGCACGAAAGGTCATAAAATGGGGCAAAACTCACTTAACTGTCTCGCTTAGCAGCATAAATTTTGGGCTCAGTTGTGGATGTACGCCGAGGACTACCTGTGCGTGATCAATTGGCAGCTCAATCTCACTAAAGGTTGGCGTTGCAATTCTGCTCCCATCCAGAAGAATTCTGTGTCTCAATTCAACATGGTTTGTTGCCAGACACCATGTAATTCAATTGCAGTTTCCTTAAGAGAATGAAATAAGTAATTCCTTACACTAGTGGTCGCCAACCCCCTGTCTGTGGACCGGCACTGGGCCACGGCATGCCAGGAACCGGGCTGCACGAAGCCCTATCCATGGGATGCAGGCAGCATGTGAAACAATACCCCCCTCCGGCCCATGGAAAAACCTCTCTGCACGGAACCGGTCCCTGGTGCCCAAAAGGTTGGGGGCCGCTGCCTTACAGAAAGATTGTCCTACAGGAATGCCTTTTGAAAAATGTACAAGGCTTGGAAATTTGAAATAGGTGGTAGGTGTGAATGTATGTGGAGCTGTGATGATGAGATGGAAGCAATGCTTCATGGTCCTACGTATCTATCATAATTTCTGCATATTCTGGTTCATGATAGATTAATTTGTTTTGTTTCAATTTTAGCACTTCCACTCAAAACTGCATAATTGTATTTGCTTTTGTTTCAGTCTTGGGGGAAAAAAGCTTGCTATGCTTTTTTCCCCCTTTTCAATCAGTGGTCATGTTTTTTCTGCTGAGCTCAATTGGAATTCAGAAAAGCAGAGAGATGCTCAATCATTCATTCTTAAAAATAATAGTTGCAAAATGATTCTGTTTGGATGCTGGGACTGTCTTGGAAAATAATCTGTAGGCTCACTCCTTTGGATGAAATTCTGCCAAATGAATAGCTAACATGCACAATTAAGCAAGTTATCTAAATTTGCATATACCATTTCCCCCTTTTTTCATATCTTAGTTTGTCCAGCCACTCAAAGTGAGATGCAAGATCATATGGACCCAATGTGCAAAGTGCATATTATCATGTTCAAAATCATGTGCAAAATACTTGTAGAAGTTGAGAGAAAGCCAGAAAGAAATTAGGACAACAGGATAAGTGGAGCCACTACTGTTTATTGACAGATGTCAAAGCCTTCTGCTTAAGAAGTTGCACCAAGGGAGTTTTCAGCTTATATTTATACTATGTAGCAAACATCTATTCTTGTTGTAATAGATGTTTATTTATACTCTTAAAGTCTATACTCTTTCAAACGATAACATAAAAGTGTTACAAGTTTCTTCTTATTCTTAAACAATCATACAAAACTATGTTGATCTTTGTTTTTCTCAGCTTCCACTATGATAATGTGATTTCAAAATTTTAACCTCTATAGTATCCTTGGAGACAACAAGTTTCATAGTTACACTTAGTTGCACATTATATATTTAGATAGTGGTTATACTGTATTACATAGTGCATTCCATTCAGCATGCATGTTGGAACAAGATGGCTTTTCATTATAAGATGGTTCCTCCTGAAATATAATATTCCCACTTTGAGGTCTTATGTTATAGATTCCTAGAAAGCCTACTCCATCCCTAGTCTGCTTTGTAAATTTATATCAACCATTCCTTTTCTATTTCATAACCTATTAACTGTCACCATTAGTTACTCTGACATTTCTCAGCTGCATAACTACTTGGATTATAGAACTCATGAATGAATGAATACTCAGATCATAACTGAGTCCTGTCAATGGAATCCAAGAGTTTTATAGTTTTAATTTTCTATTATATTAAAATAACAAAGTACAAACAGCCATGCTCCCACACCACCATCAACAAAATATGCAGTAGTGTTTATACAATGAAGGGAAAAAATCCTGCATATATTATACTAATTCATATAAAATAAATGTAGTAGAAAGGAAAAAAAAACAATACCCCCCCTTCCCCCGAGATCCATTTGGAGACTGATTATGTTGTCAGCTTCAAACCTGGGTGGTGGTTGTTACATTTAATGTTTAATATGTGTGATACATGGATCATTACAATTGCTTACACATGTGTAGTTCTGTATCTTTTTAGACTGAATAAGTCTGTATGTTAGTTAGTTAGTTAGTTAGTTAGTTAGTTAGTTAGTTAGTTAGATAGATAGATAGATAGATAGATAGATAGATAGATAGATAGATAGATAGATAGATAGATAGATAGATAGATAGATAGATAGATAGGCAGGCAGGCAGGCAGGCAGGCAGGCAGGCAGGCAGGCATAGATCGAGATTGAGAGATAGAGATAAATAGAGATAGAGATAAAAGAGATAGACAGAGATAGAAATATAGAGATAGACAGAGATAGATAAATAGACAGACAGAGATAGATAGAGATAGACAAAAGATAGAGCCATGTGAATGGAGAAGAATTCAACTTGTTCCTTAGTTGAAATCCTTCTATAGCTGTGGCTCATTTGCTGCAGCACCTTCTCCCTGACTCATAAAATCAGAGTAATGATTCTGACCTCAAGATGCAATTGTAAATTGTACTCTGAAAATAAAATATGTGATGCTTGGAATTTAAAGAAAATATGTTAGATAAATTCTAACGATAATGTCAGGGAGAAGAAAATGTCTCAGAATGATGGTAGCTGCCATTCTTGGAGACAGGCTATTTGGTCATGATGATGTTTCATTCTGAAATAGTATGACAGCATTGATACCTGCTTTTGTTCCTGTTCCCTTCCCCTCGGTCCCCCCCCCCTTCATGTTATGACTCTGCTGCCTAGGGATGATGAGAACACCATGCCGGGGAAGAATGCCACAACTGTAAAAATGTTAACTGCTTTGGGTGTTTTGTCTAAAAATAATATAAAAATACAACAGCTTTTTTAACAAGTGGTTTAAGACAATGTTCACCATAAGCACAAGGACTGCTTCTGTTATTTTATTTGCCAAGAGGCTGCAAAGAAATGCTTTGAACAAAATACCGAAAGAGCCTTAAGGAAGCCAATATCTTATGACTTAAGGAAGCAACGTTGAGGAGCTATGTTGGGAGTTATTCAACATCATTTTCCCATCCGTCTTCTTTGCTCAACGGAAGAACCCAACTCCTAGCAAAAGGAATAACTGGCAAACCGACACAATCAACTAGCCTGCGAAGGGCCCAGTTCTGTCTGCCTCGGTGATTCATCTTTACGTTAAGGCCTTAGCCATCTCATTTAACTATCAAAGCTAATCCAGATCATTTGGACAGAGTCTGGAGGTTGCACCTGCTCTTCAGCAGTAATTCAGTTTGCCTGTTCCACTGTCAACCAACTGCTGTGCCATTTGGAATCTCATTGAAATGCAGTCCAGCATGAGCTGCCCTTGCCAGCCCTCATGTGGTGATGCCTTGTGCCAGCTTGACGAGTTCAAAGGTGCTGGCAACTTTCCTCTGAACACAAAGGTGCCTGAATCATGTTCCTTTTGGTTTGACAAACAAGCTATAACCCTGCAGTGGGATTAAAAGATTCCACCACCATCCCACACACACCCCGCCCCAGTTACTAACTTTGTAAAAAAAAAAAAAAAAGCAGAGTTTAATTTCTTTTTTCTACCTTTTCTCCACAGTATTATTTTATGTGGTAGAGGTTTTTTTTAAAAAAAATTGATATGATTGGGGGAATTGTAAGATGACACCATCTTGTATTGCTGTTAGCTCTTGTAACCTTTCCCTTTGTTTATATAGTCGCCATTTGCTTGTTTAGAATATTTTTATTCTGCCTTGCCACCTTTGCAAGAAAATTCCAAAGGCAGCCTAGCAATCAAGGTAGAATATGAAGCTTCACACGGATCAAAGTTAGTAGCAGTCAAACTACAAATGAAATACAATTGCTCAAGTACGGTCTGATATCAAATGAAGACCAATCAAACATTAGAGTACATAATATGCAAGGCTTTTTTTTGTCATAGAACACCCAGAATGGAGTTCCAGCACCTTTTTGGGATGGAACCTTGTAGGGTAGGCAAGGCGGGTTGTATGACGTGTGTGAGTTCCGGCACCTTTTTTTTTTTTTTTTTTTTTTACAAAAAAAGCACTGATAATATGATTCCATAAATGCAGCAAAAGCATCTTACAAATTACTACACACTGTAGAGAATCGGGGACACTCTATTATGGTGGTTCTCCTACTTTATCTGCAGCTAGTTCCAGTTAGGATTGATGGGGGAAGGGGGGTCACCCTCATGGCCCCTCACTTGTGGGGTGCTTCAGGTCTCAATGCTCTCTTTCCTCTTGTTTTACATAAAGCCATGGGGGTTCGGCATTTGGTATCATCACTATGCAAATGATGCCTAGTGATATTTTGGATAAAGCTCAACAAAGTCTCCATTTTTTCCCAGGAGATATCCCAGAGGCTGTTTTCATTCCTGTATCCCGGGGCTTCATTAATAAACTAGTGTCCAAAGTCTGCAAGAACTCCAGTGAGACATAGCCAGTGAGAACAAGGCTAAAACGTTCAGCCTTTTGCAGAGAGCTGGGTTTTGGGGAGCAGGTGGAAAAATTGCTGGGTGGAGTCACAAGGGTCAGCTGAATAAAACTATTCTCCTTGATATTTTTTTCCACTGAAAACGTAAGAAACGGCACTGCTGAATTTCTATATTTGGCCACCAAATTATCGCTCTGAGGTCTGGGACTGTTTTAGGGGAGTGGGAGGACCATGGGGTCGCACGGGGCCTGCAGTTTCCCCACCCTTGATGGAACATTACAGCCAGCAGGTGCAGAGCTTCGTTTATTAATAATTTGTCTCAGTCTCTCAAAACGGGAGGTTTGGCAAACTCATCTCTCGGATTCAATATTCAATCTAGAGATAAAGCAGGAAAAGAATTGAAAGCAGCACCAGAGATTAACTGAGTCAGAGATGGTTTGGACTGAATTTATGAAGCCTGTGCAATTACCGCCAGCAAATATGTACCCCAATCCACCCTACAGTTCCATGCTCACAAAACACCTGAAACACGGGCTTACCTGCAATCACCTTCATGCCATGATATATACTGAGATCATAAGATTGGAACACAATGTTTGGATGTCAAACACAATGTTTGGATGTCATTTTTCTCCGTATGCTTTTAATTCATTTGATTGGGGCACTATGATTTTATTGTTGCACAAGTAGTTTAAGGTAGAAAAGCCGTAAAAACACTCCGTTATACTTGCACAGCCTCATGCATCAAATCTAGGGCGTGCACATGAAATGAGAATTGGCCTTTGGTATTAATGTCGCTGATTGTATTATCCCAGAGAAAGGAGAGTTTATTACTCCTGTGGTGTTGCTGTCTGTAATTTTTTAAATTGAGCCTGGAAACAAAACAAAACCAGTGTGGCAGAATTACAATGCTTAAAATGCTGGAGCCGCAGCTACCATCTGGAAGCTCTTTTGGGGATGGATTGCATTTTGTGAATTATTTTTAAGGCAGCATGACGAGAAGGAGGAGTCTAGCATGGTTATAATAAAGGCATAAAAATTAATATTGGGGTTCTCAAGTTCTCAAAGTTTGGCAACAATAAGGTTACATTATATGTGACTCTTCCTCACATATAGATGTAGATGAGATTCGAGAAGAGGATGTCCCCTGTTTTGTTTTTTTTTTAAAGTCCTCTCTCTACAACATTACCTTCAAGGACACTAACAGTCTGGTCCTTTTGTATGGAATTTCATGAGATCTCACAAGGGAAAATCTCTATATAGGGTGAAGGGAATATGGACTTGTTGGCAGGCCTTCTCTCTTGAGCCTCTCTTCTTTGGAACATCCTCTGGATGTTTGAGCAACATTTCCCCCCCCCCCGGCATTTCATAAAACTGTGAAAACAACACAATTCTCATCCTTTTTTAAAAAACCAGGATTGAATCTATCTGAATCTGGTGGCTATAGGAGGGGTTGGGGAGTTTATTAAGGGTATGGCTTTCTTTCTGTTATTATTCTTTATTTTTACCTGGTTATACACTACTAAGAGTCTAAGAATTGGGGTGCGTTATCTCCCCAATCAATCAATCAATCAATCAAATAAGAAGGCCATCATCTTGTATGATCTCAGGCAAGAACTCCAGATTTCAGTAAGATTTTGAAAATCTCAGAGGAACAGTGTTTGGGAAGGGAGGTGTGTTGACACCTGGCATCTGAAACGCTTGCCAATTTTGGGAGATGAAGTCCTCTCTCCGTAAAGTTGCCTATGTTGAAAAACACTGACCCAAGGCATGGTAAGAAAAAGGTGGTTCAGCCCTTCAGCATGCTATGTGCACCCTGGGACTATAAGATCTCTGGAAGAGGAGCATCTGTGCATAGCCAAAACAAACGTGATGGCAGTTCCTCCCTTCTGGAAGCCTCATGCAGGCTCTCTCCTCATGTGTCCTGTGTGGCTCTTCTGCTTGGCAGAGTATGATATTTACCAAATGGAATTTACTTCATTTTTTCCCCATCATGGAAGTACATGATTCTCCTTCCAAGGGAACTAGAATAGCCAGAGCTGAACTCTCTGTCTGTCTCCTCTTCAAGCATTTAACAAGGCAAAACCTAGCTCGGAGATGGAATATAGCAACATATTTTGGGAGTGATTTGTAACTCAGGATGTGAGAAAAGGCAATTTAATGCCATGTTTCTATTTTCCATTTTTGAGCCTTTCGTGGTTTCCCCCCCCCTGCTCCTTTGCCAGGGCAACCGTAGATAATTCAGGGTAACAGATCTCTGCAACATTTCAGCCCTGACACTTAATGACATTATTCGAAGTAACACTTGATTTAAGATTTGAACTTTTGTAGCAATGCTTTCTAGTGCCAATGAGTTTTCACATTTCTAATAAAATGAATATGACTTTTGCCTCTGGTCATGTAGTAAATCCATAGTTGCCTGAGCTGTGGAATCAGCCTTCCCATGCTTCCATTCCTCTAAAGAATGAGCTTAAATCATGTGGTGTCTAAGTCCCGAGGACATTTCTCTGAATGGCTTTATCCATTTTTATGCCACCTGCAAGAACGAATAGCTTTATTTCAGATGAAGACAGCCAATGAAGGAATGTTGGATCTGTCCCAGGCATCTGGCTGACTTTGAATTTTGACTATTGGTAAGTGAAGAGATCTGCTTCTTCTAATTCAGGGGTCCCCAACCCCCGGTCCGTGGACCGGTACCTGGCCGTGGCATGCCAGCAACCGGTCCGCACAAACAAGCGAAGCCCCATCCGTGGGATGCAGGCAGCACAGAAAACCACGTACTCTCTGGTCTGTGGAAAAACCTCTCTCCACAGAACCGGTCCCTGGTGCCCAAAAGGTTGGGGACTTCTGTTCTAATTCCAATATTAGATATTCCAATAATTCCAATATTATAAATAGGAATAGCTTGCCTCCAGAAGTTGTGGGTGCTCCAACACTAGAGGTTTGTCCAGAATGGTATAGGGTCTCCTGCTTGAGCAGGGGTCAGACTAGAAGACCTCTAAGGTCCCTTCCAACTCTGTTATTCCGTTATTCTAATTCTCTTTCAGTAGGAATCTTCAAGATCAATTATATGTGGTATAATGGTTAAAGTTTGACTTGGACTGAAGAATTTTTAAAATTATTAAACAATTTAATATGGCTGCATATCTGTGACTCTGATTAAGAAAATAAAAGAATGTAACAATCCAAATAAAAAAAAAAACCACACATAGTTATCACATAAAAACAATGCAGCCAAGATGCCCAAGTAACTTACATCCTATAACCATACAACAGAGCTCATCTAACATCCCAGCCCTCTGTTAGGATGAGATTATTATTCGAGAATTTGAACTCTGTTCTCATTTTCAGATTGTAAAAATATCACATATGCTGTTAAACGTAGATATTGGTTATGTTATATTTATCTTTGAGTAAGAGAATACTTGATTATATATTTGTATCTGTACTGAGGAAAGTCAGAAGTCTTTTTTTAAAAAATATTGTTTATCCTCCTCCCTCCCTCCCCCCCCCACTTTTTTTTTTTACTTTTTCTCCTTTTGATTCCTTCCCCTCTTTTTTACTATTTTATCCTCTCGTGAAATTTAATATAGTTGTTGTTTTTTTTAAATATTTTTTTCTTTCTAAAGTTTTTTTTTTTTAAAAAAGTATCAAAGGCACAGTGAAACTGCATCCTTTGACCTTAAGTCTTAAGAACTCTTCAGTTACTACATCACTTCTCATTGATTGCAGCAGTCGTCCCAAGGAGCAGAATGGGTCAACTTGCCCTGGCCGGCTCACTCTGGCTGTCTTGCCCCAGCCAACTCGCCTGGCCAACTCACTGTGGACAACTTGCCACGGGACACCTTGCCACGGAAAAATTTGCCACGGGACAACTTGCCACAGGACAACTTGCCACGGGACAATTCAATGTGGGATAACTCAAGAGAGGGACAAGTGAATTGCAATGGGCCTTGTCTTGCTTTAGGTTTGAACCGTGAATTGTCCCATGGTGAGTTGTCCATGGTGAATTGTCCCAGATAGGCCTCCAAGGAGAACAGGAGATGAGAAACAACATTCACAACTGGCATCCAAACTTGCCTCTCTGAGAGAGACACTCTCTGGCTCGGTCCCTGAGTGGGAAGTCCCCTCCTTAAGAGTTGGACAAATCAGCCCTTTCCAATCTCTTCCACATTGCAATGTGCACCCAAGGCTACTGTCCCTCGGATCGCACAATTCAAGGCAGAATATTAATGCAAGGAGTAATGAATCAACTCCAACCAGCAGGGGGCAGCAATTTGCTATCTTGGCTAAGCTCGGGGAAAAAATTAAGAGTCAGTATTGGTTAGTATTAGATGGGAAAGTATTAGTGTTATACTGAGGCTAAGATTATATTGAGAAGTAAAAACAAAAACAAAAAGCCACACCAACACCAACACCCCCAAACCCTACAGAAGAATGCAGCAGTAAAACACTTCCTTACTGTAGCCAAAGAAACTCCTGTGGACTTATGCACTTTGTACCACTGTGAGTCAAGACCAAGTTAAGGGAGCTTTCATGTAAGGTATGAACTTGGGGTATTGTGTTACTCTTCTATAGCCAATTATCCCAGCATCAGCCATGTTGTAGAAGAAAGGGATAGACTCTTAGTTTGTATTGGGAGTCTCCCTGATCTAATTCTTCAAAAAGCCTCTTAAGTTGGCTTCTCACTGAATATCTTTCTTGGATCCTACTTGATGTTTTGTAGTTGTTCTTACAAACTACTTGGAAGGGTTTCTGGAAATAGTTGTGCAGATAAGGCCTTTAGTTGACTGCAGGAATGATGAATAGCATGAATTCAAGCCGAGATTCACAAAAGATTCATTGCTCTGTATTTCCTACCTCTAGCACAATTTGTAAACTAAAAAGGCTTTTATAGAAAAAAAATACCTTTTTTTAGCTAAAACATTTAGTCTTATATATATAAAACAGACTATCCTGCATGATCTAACCTCTCAGTTAATTGAATAGGCTCGATTACTGCTCAATTAAAAAGTATATTTAACTTTTTTTCCCCCAGTTAAACCGATAATGCAGTACAATGAATTGTGACTGAACTCTTATTTGGTGACTCCCCATTACAAACAAATTGAAGAGCTGTTGCTGCATCTCACTGCATTTTGAGCAGTAGCAGCAGCAGCAGCAGTGTTTTATGGCAACACTTATTCAGTACTACTTCTTTTGGCAGCTTTTTGAATCTGACTGTAGTTAACACAAATGGAGTCCACACAAGGCTGTCAAGGGTCTGGTTACTTGAAATACCACCTGTTTCCCATAGCATTTACCTTGACAGTTCAATCTGGCAGGGCTGGCATGCTCCAAGTTCCATCAATTAAACAATGACATCTATTGGGATTCTGGAAGCATGGCTTCTCTGTAGCAGTGCCTGCCCTCTGAAATGAGGTGCTCCCCCAAAATCAGGATAGCTCCCACTCTGTTGTTGTTTAGAAGGGCCACGAAGACCTGGGTCTTTGCAGAAAGGGAAACGGTAAAAAGGAAATAAAAAGAAAAGCAGAAGTACAAAAGATTGGCTTCTGATTGATAAAATGGGCTTTGGAAAATTTCAAAATCCTCCCCTCAAATTACATATGGTTTGGACTGATTATAAAAAGGTATTTGATTCATTATCACACTTTTGGATCATCAATTGTTTGGAAACAGCTGGTATCTGTAAAAACACTAGAACAACACTAGAATGGAAGACAGAATTGGTGATTGGAAATGAAAAATTTGGGCTTGTCAATATTAGGAGAGGCATCTTCCATGGTGACTCATCATCCCCCTTATTATTTGTCATTGCTATGAGCCCACTTTCAGTGATGTTGAAGATATTGAAGAAAACAAATCTTGGCTATCAAACAGCAAAAAAATGCTAATAAAATTTCAAATTGGCTTTCTATGGATGATCTGAAACTTTATGGAAAATCAGAAATTGAAATCCAGTCATTGACAAACCTTGTAAGATTTTTTAGCACAGATATAACAGTGGAATTTGGCCTAGAGAAATGTGCTACAGTAGCAATAAATTGGGGTAAAATCACGAACAGTAATGGAAATGAGCTTGGTTCATTGAAGAAGAGAAATTCACTGCTGGAATAAAGAGCTTGCTCAAGAGGGTATATGGAGATGTGAATCCTTTTCTTTCAGTTTAACTCTCTTATTTTAAAAATAAAATCAACAATAAATGGAAAACCTAAGTCCAAGGACGTATCAAAGAATAGCTTCTGTAAAAGACCTTAATTCAAATTATCTTAGTAATATATTCTTTAAAGAAAATATTCTCTATAGTAGCAGATTAGTCAACAGCAGAATTCTATTTGTCCCATCTTTTATCTTTCTTTTCTAATTTTTCTTTCCATAAAAAAACCCTGTTCCCACTCCCCCGCCCCCCAGCTTCTAAATTCTTAACTTATTTTATTCTGGAGTGGAAGTTCAACTAGGAACTAGAATAGAATAGAATAGAATAGAATAGAATAGAATAGAATAGAATAGAATAGAATAGAATAGGAGCTGGAAGGGACCTTGGAGGTCCTTTAATCCAACCCCCTGCTCAAATAGGAGAACCTATACCATCTCAGACAAGTGACTATCCATTCTCTTCTTTAAAATCTCCAGTGATGGAGCACCCACGATTTCTGGAGGCAAGCTGTTCCACTAATTAATTGTCCTTACTGTTAGGAAAATTTCTCCTTAATTCCAGGTTGCTTCTCTCTTTGATCAGTTACCAACCATTGTTTCAATTCAAGAGATATAGTCGCTCAGGGTGTAGTTAGCAAATCATTGTGATTTGACATAGTTAACTCCACTTGTCATTCCCATAAACCTGTCCTAAGAAGAAAGGGATGGAAAATTAGTTGCCATAATCTCAGGTCCATCATGAAGTTCATTTCATTTTCATTTATCCCAGTTTCTATTTGAGGTAACCAAGTTAACAACCATAAGTAGTTGAAAAAAGAGGTGCAGAATAGATGGTCCAAAGTGAAGTGAAGTGGAGAGTTAGGAGGGACTTGGATAAGAATTTTGACTAAGGATAACGGAAATGTTTCACAATCTGACCAGTGTGCTTTGGCATAGCTGACTATTGAAACCAGGAACAAAATGTGTCTGAAATGAGTTTAGTTGTTTTTATTTCTGTTTTAAATAGTATTATTTTATTATTTTTAACTATTTTATTGTTTATGTATTGTTCTGGTTTGAACACTAAATAAACTTCAACCAAGGATTCACTAAACATTCAATTTATTCTCATACAGGTTTTACTCCATCATCTGCTGCACTTTTAAATTCGGCAACTATAATTCAAATTGCACTTTATATTTCCTTTTTCATTTCCTCCTTCCTTCCTTGAAACATGAATATATATATATATATATATATATATGTGTGTGTGTGTGTGTGTGTGTGTGTGTCTTTGGTAATTCGGGTTTTCTTCCGCGTAAAATTGGAAGTGTCTTGGCGACGTTTCGACGAAGTCGCATTCGTCATCTTCAGGCTGGTGTCTTCGGCCTCGTGCTTCTAGGAGCAATGTGTGATCGCAGCTGTTTCTTCCTTTTAACTGCCAGTGGGGGTATGAACTGATTGGGTGGGAGCTTGGCTGTGTTCTGATTGGGTGGAGGTGTGTTCTGATTGGTTAGGGGCTTGGCTGTGCTCTGATTGGATGGGAGGTTGGCTGTGCTCTGATTGGATGGGGGGGGTGTTCTGTTTGGGTGGGGGCTTTGTTGTGCTTGGATTAGTCTGAGTTGCAGGGGGATTTGAGATGGAGAGCTGCGTTGCTCTCCATCTCAAATCCCCCTGCAACTCAGATTCCCAACATTAGTCTCTTCTCCATAGAGCTGGGTCTTTGCATAATGTGAAGTAGGATAATGTGAACTAAACATTCCATTTATTCTCACGTAGGTGTTCTCCCATTCTAAGCTGCACTTACTGTATTCAGCAACTCAAACAACAAATACACAATGAACTTTCTTTTTCATATTCTTATCTTTCTTTTTGGTCACTCAATCACTCACTCATTCACTGAGAAGCAACAATCTGGTCTTCAGCGATCCATTGTGTTGCAGTTCCCACATGCTGCTCTTTGTTGCTGCTTGTACCCTTTCAATCACTATTCTTCCAAACCCACATTTAATAAATGAAATCCTCTGCAGGTTTTTGGAAAGTTTACCTTACTAGAAGGGAACAATAAGGGCATTTTTTTTCAATAGTTATGCACAGGTACATCCTTCACACACAATGTAAAACAAATCACACAGCACACCATAAACAGGCCACATTCATATTTTAACATTGCTTCAATTGTTCCATCTACAATAACCCACTTTCCACTTTTGAAGAGTCTCACAGTACTTATAACTTGTTTTTCATCAGTTTTTTTCCTGGTTCATCCACATTTACAGCAGCGATCCTCAATCTTTCTGGCTTTGCTGACTAGCCCGAGGGGGGGGGGTGTAAGGGAGAGAGAATGGTTATGAGTGAATGGTGAGCGAGTGTGTGCATGCGTGCGCAGCTCCATTTGCACAAGTGGTGGGCACACCGCTTGCACAAATGGAACTGTGTGTGCACACTCATCCTCCGCTTCAGCAGCCCAGTTCTGAATGGGCCAAAGCCCGGTAGTGGGCTGCGGCCCAGGAGTTGGGGACCCCTGATTTACAAAACTAAATTCCACTTTTCCACACAATGTTATTATACTCTTACAAATCTTCAAAATACATCCAAATTCTTTCATTTCAATTTCATCCCAAATCATTAAGTACTTTAATTTTTTAATACCAACTGACTGCTGGAAGTTCCCTGTTTAGCAGTTTCACCATTTTTCAAAATGATCCCTCTTCCCTCCCTCCCCTCCACAACAAAACCTTTGATGACAATCTTGGCCACTATCCTTTTCTCTCAATACGCATCCTGAAGGAACTGTCTCACGTCCCCTCCTCTTTATTTTTTTGCAGCAATCATTCTTTGAGTTGCATTTGTTTTCTCCTCTATATCACTTCATTTCACAAACATACTTTTTCATACATTCCTTTAGCACTGAATTACTTTCCCTTTTGGAGATCTAGATTATAATGATACATCTTTAAGGATTTTTCATCCAAAAAGGTTAATTCATTCAAAGATGTTAATTTCAATAAATTATAGCCATGACCCTCTTCTCATTAATGCAGGTCCACACATTTCTAAGGTTTTCTACAACTGACTTTTTCTTGCTCTGTTCAAAGCATCTTCCACATTTTCTTTCTTTCCATCCATTTTCCATCCATTCTATTGGAAGTGTAATCTGTTCTCTAATACGTTTTCATAGAAGAGTCAGACTTCCCTTCCTGAAATTGTTCTGGTTTGACTTTTAATTCTTCCATTTCTTTCCTTCCAAGTACATTTTTCCCCTCAAGAATCCTTCTTCAAGCTATCCGAACATTTGGAAACTTTCATTGTCTTTCTGCTTACTCATAAAGTCACCTAGTCTTTCAACAGAAGCCATAAAGTCAATTATGCGTTTACATTCATTCCTTTGCCGTTTGTACCCATGAATAGACTTATTTAAAACACATATTTGAAGCAAATATTTTCCAAGAAGGATCCATTTTTTATTCTCCAAATGGCCCAATCACTTTATTCTATTCTCTTATCTCATTTCCACACATCTGTTCATATTACCTAATTGAATTTAGATAGTGATACAAAATGGTTCTGCCAGGGAAAACCTCAAACAATTGAAAACAGTCTCCAATTTGGTGGTGGGTTCGCATGATATCCTGGCTCAGTGCTTCAGAAAGAACAAGGGCTTTAAGGCTCTTCCTTCCTTAACTAGCCAGAATGGGCTATATCAAGCTTTCTTATGCAGCTATTCATAAGGCTTCACCTTCACTTCTATGCATGTCTTCATCAATATCAGACCATCTTCATTCAGATTTATCATTATTCCTGTTTCACAAATACGCATCATTATTATTCTTTCTTTTCTTTCAGGCATTAGTTCAAGCTCTTTATCACTTACTCTTCTTATGTTGCAAATCAGTCTCACCATAGTTGTCACCAGATGGATCCATAAATACAGCTGCTCATGATGATTTTTGATCAACTGAAGCTTTCACGCAATGCTTTTTAGTAAGACAGAAAAAGAGTAGACCAGGTTACTAACCTTAGTTTTACTTATGTCGTGTGCAGCATTCCCTGAAAAATGGTTACGATGAAATATAATTGAGTTTTGGTGTTTTGGAAGCAGTGTGCCATAAACACAGTCAAACCTCCACTTTACCTCAGCATGCACATGCTATTCTATACAAACTAGGATCTCTAATCTAGAGACTACCTTATAAACCAACATATTCCCCCCCCCAAAAAAAAACAACCTATCAGTTAGGAGGTATGTGCCGTGAACTGACCCACACTCAGGACATTCAGAATTTACAACAGTGGCCATACTAACTGAACTGGAACTCATGCAGCTGGGGAGCACCCAGGATGGGGAAGACGGTTCTATTTGTTTGCCCCTTCAGTTTTGTAAAGATGGTTTGGGCAATTCTTTGCATCACACTGTGAGGTCTGTGAAACCAAGATTACAGATTTTGTTGGCCCAAGTACCATAGGTTCCTTTTAAATTTTTTAAAAGTAGTTTCCTCTCTTACTCTTTGTTACCGACTGAGTATCACATCTTCCTGTATGTTGCCCTGCAATAATTAACTAGGAAGAAGAATCTTTATTGGAGTATTCTAGAGTGGTTAAAAATACTCTATTTGGGTTAATTGTTTGGAAGGGAGAAGGCAGACTTCAAGGAGAGGCCCATAGGTTGAAGTTCCCTTCCCATTACAAAAAGCATTACCCTTCCCATTACCCTGGCCTGATAATTTACCCTGGTCCACTAGTAAAACACATTCCATGACAGAAATGCACTGCTACCTTCTCACTGCAGAGACTTAGGAGACAGCTGCATAGAACAATTAATTATTGTACTCTTCTCTCTGGGCCTGGAGCCAGAAGATCATTTTGAAACTCTTGTGCCTGAAACTAGTTAGGTATTGGAGCAACCAAGTAGAACCAAGTCTTTGGAGAGCCTTGAAAAAGCATATAAAACTAACAAAGAAACCAAGAATGAAAAAGAAACACACATGAATATACATAACATATTTGAGCCCAAGGAAAGGAGAAGATTTAACCACAATTATTTAAAAAAACTGGAAAACAAATTCTTTGTTATAAGAAAGATAGTACTTTTTGTTTATTGACTTTCGTGGAGTCTTCCCACTCTATAGAAGCACTGAGCATAGATGTCCCAGTGGCAAAGATGATGCGATTTGAGAATTCTGGGCATTTATCATTCAACATAAATGGAGGAGCTCAGATTCAGGAAAGCAGATGGTAGCAAATGTGGGATGTCTCAGGTATGTAACTTTTCTGGGGCTGAGAGATTTTGGGAATCACATTTCAAAAGATGGACAGGATATGACAAAAAGGCAAATTTTAATTTATACTTAGATTTAACTTGATTAAATGTATTTAATGTAGCTGACAAAAATAAAGAAGCTCAGATAAAGAAGCTGTAAAGCACTATGGAGTGGTATATCAGTCTTATTGCTATTGCTAAAGACTCCTTCAAATCAGAATCAATTCTTGGTGATTGTATAATTATATCCATGTAGTTCTCTTGGCAATATTGTAGAAGTTGTTTCCATTGACTTTTTCCAGGATTATTGTAATTGCCTTGTTTCCTGCTACTCTCCTATTCAAGTACAGTACTAACCAATCCCAACTCTACTTGATTTTTAGGTTGAGTGTGGAGGACAGATAAGCCAAGTTGATCTAGGTGCTACACCCTGTTGAACTTTCATAAAATTATTTCCCTGTCGGTTTATTTTTCAGCTTTTTTTTTTTGTAGTTTTAAGCCAGCTTTTTGACTCTCCAAGAGTCCCTGGACAAATCACTGGCAAGCTTTTTCGAAAATGGTTTGCCCTTATCTGCTTTTTAGGGCTAATAGAGAATGCCTGGGTCCAAAGTCACCCAGCAGACTTTGTACTGATGAAAGAAAAATCTTCATCAGGCTCCAGTCCAAGCCTGGAATAAACAAAATGGAGACTGCTTTAGAAAGAAGGTTGTAGTTTATTGAAGAGCAGAGCCAGACAGAAATGTGGCTCTGGAGCAGCTGACCACATGTATCTGGGAGTGGTGGGTTTTTATATCTTCTTGGGCTTTTGATGTTGTTTCCTGTTCCTGTGGCATGAATTTTGACCTGAGCTTTTGAGTGTGTCCTTTTTGGTATTAGTGAGTTAATCCTATTATGTCCTAAAGGTCATATTTTTAGAGTTTGGGTGGGGTATGTGGATTTTAGAGGTCTTTGTCTTTCTAATCTCGTCATCTTCTAGCTTCCTGGCTCCAGCCTTTCTGAAAGGATTATCACATCTGCATCTCTACTGACCTGGTTTCTGCTGAGTTTCTGGCTGGGGGGAATCTTTTTAAAGATCTTTGGGGAAATAAAATATTCTGCCTTTTTAATATTCCCCAAAATATTTCTTTCTCGGGGGTGGGGGGTGGGTGCTGTCTTCAACTCATGGTCTCCTAGTTTCTAGCTGATGCTTTAACCACTACATCAAACTGGCTGTCCTTTCTATCTTAGTAAAAAAAAAAATTTTTTTTTTTTAAAAATGGTCCCATCTAAAGCTTTCTAGAGCATCCTAAGATCTTGGAGCCAGAGCTTGTGCATCTTGCTATAAATTATAAACTTGCCACGTCTTCCTGCTATTTTGTTTATGCGCAGTCAAATTCACATGAAGGAAAGAATGCCGAAACATCATCAACTTTTCTGCCTTTGCAGCTGGCGTGTTGACAGCACCAGGGAAGGGAACACCATGGAACATATTCAGCCAGGCAGATGATTTATAGGGAGGCCAAACCTGTATTCTGTTTTTTGAAGTTTATCTGGTCGGTGCAATGTTTTTGCAGGAGTGAGGCGGCAAGGATGTTTTTATGCTCTGAATCTGAGTGCAGCAAATGGAAGAATGGCTAAATGAGCTTACTAGCAATGCTACACTACCCAGAACATGTTTTCTGAATTCATAACCTGTGACTGCCCTGAAGGGACTTATTAATATTCAGAGCATGCCGATCCACAACTGTTTGATTTCAAATACAAAATTAGAGAACGGACTTTGATTTAGAGTGGGCAGGGAAACTCACTTCATCAAAATGCAGATCACTCTAAAAATGAATTCAATTATCCAATGTCCAGCAAAACAATAGATTTGTGTGGAAATCAAGCCCTAACTTTGGAGAACAAATAAGAAATTGGCTCATCAGACAGGCTGGCTGTTCTAAAGGAATGTTGTTCTAATGAAAAATATGGAAATCGTTGAAATAAGCCTGGAAAAGAAAACAAGAGCAATCCTGTGTAGCTACTCTCAGTCCTTAATACAGGTAGTCTCGACTTACAAAGTTCATTTAGTGACGTTCAGAGTTACAACGGCACTGAAAGTGACTTATGACTGCTTTTCACACTTGCAAGCATCCCCATGGTCATGTGATCAAAATTCAGGTGCTTGGTGACTGGCTCGTATTTATGACGTGTCCCAGAGTCACGTGATCCCCTTTTGCGACCTTCTGTCAAGCAAAGTCAATGGGGAAGCCAGATTCACTTAACAACCATGTCATTAACTTAACAACTGCAGTGATTCACTTAACAACTGTGGCAAGAAAGGTCATTAAATGGAGCTAAATTCACTTAACAACTGTCTCAGTAATAGAAATTTTAGGCTCAATTGTGGTCGTAAGTCGAGGAGTACCTATAACAGGGGTCCCCAACCATGGTCTGTGGACCGGTACCGGGCCACGGCATGCCAGCAACCGGTCCGCACAAACAAGCAAAGCCCCATCCACGGGATGCAGGCAGCACACAAAACCACGCCCCCTCCAGTCCACGGAAAAACTTCTCTCCACGTAACTGGTTCCTGGTGCCCAAAAGGTTGGGGCCCCTCGGACCTATAATATTCCTACCATGTATGGAGAGAACCTGCTGTAAGACCATGAATCCAAACTGTAACATTTCATAACTATACTATGAGGATCGCTACACGCTGTTGGTTAGGACTACAAAAATAGACGGTGAAGTCAGTCATGTACTAAATCCCAATATTGGTGGATTTTATCTGAACATGACCAAAAAACCTTTGCACACATCTGATGAGTTGTAACCATTTGAGAAGCCAACACCCAACAAGATTCTTTTCTTCTCTGTGGACTATTTTTTTTTTCTTTTTGCATTTCAGATTTTTGTGCTCAGATGCAAGGTATGAGTATCTGCCTACGTGTTTTGTGCATATTTTTTTTTTAAACCATACCATTATAAACCTTCAACCAAAGGAGCTAAACTGGCACATCTGCAGAGTGCATGAGAAGGAGCCTTTTTAATAAATGCATTTCCATGTTAAGCTCCATTTATTCAGCTATAGTATGATCAGATGCTCATATGATAGGATTGCTAATTAAACAAAGAAGCAAATGAGGGGAAAGAACCCATCAAAGTTGATTCCTCCTTTAGAGTGCTGTGCCACAAACAGACTCACCAGGGCCGTGCAAGGCATTCAAATGAAGCATTTTGCAGTACAAAGGAACGGAAGCAAAATGCCTCTCTTGGAGCTGTAAAAGCCGCCATACTTTAGCAAGGCTCTTACTAGGGAGTGGTCTGCTTACAACCACTCATTTAGTGACCGTTCCAAGTTACAACAGCACTGAAAAAAAGTGACACGATTGTTTTTCACACTTACAAACATTGCAGCATCCCCACGGTCACCTGATCCAAAATTTGGATGCTCGGCAACTGGCTCATATTCATGACGGTTGCAGAGTCCCGGGGTCATGTGATGATCACCTTTTGCGAACTTCTGACCAGCAAAATCAAATGGGGACTCCAGATTCACTTAACAACCGTTTTACTAACCTAACAACTGCAGTGATTCACTTAACAACTGTGGCAAGAAAGGCCGTAAAATGGGGCAAAACTCACTTAACAAATGTCTCGCTTAGCAACAGAAATTTTGGGCTCGGTTGTGGTCATAAGTTGAGGAATACCTGTGGTGCTTGGAAAGCTGTTTCCTACAGTCATCCAATGCATTTCAGGTACTTTTATTTGAAATGACTAAAAGACCCTTGCATACATTTAGTTAGCTACAACCCTTTGAGAAGCCCACATACAACGAAGTCCAGCATATACATGAATGCAAAAGTAAAGGGAGAAAGAAACAGCATCTGAAGCAGTCATGCAAGTCACCTTGCTAAAGACAACTACAAAACAAGAGCCTTATTAGGACTCCTGCATTTCTGTGTATTGCAAAGCAGCTGTTTTCAAGTATATATATATAATCTCTCTCAAGCTTCCTCCTTCCGTTATATATTCAAGATGGACAGTATTTAATATTTATTTGTTACGTATTTGTAGGGGTGTGGGTCTATACATATGTTGTGTATAGTATGTTTTAGGTGTGTGTCATGTATGTGTTTCACTTTGAGAGCGGGCAGCTTGCAAAACCCTGTTTCTATAGTGCGTGCATGCTGGACACGCCCACAGTTGGGAAGTTGGGCTTATAGGATTTAGGATTTTAATCACTCAGTATTCTAAGTCACACAGTGAGAACAGGCTTGCTCCCTCAAAGTTCCTTCCGCAACATGTACGGTAGTTCTTAAAGGCCATGGATCCAGAAAGGAGATATTGGTTATTTTTCAGAAGGTGCTCGCTGCATCAATAATAAATATGTGAATATGACTTGCTAGATGTTTGTACCACATATTGCAAGAATTATAAAAATTCTAAGACAAACATCAGGGCTGCATAAGCGAAAGAATTTTGGCCCACCTACCATCAGCCTAATGTACATTTCCACTCCTAACTGTTATTTGGACCATTCCAAACTATTATTTGAGGCAATTAATTAATACCTAGACAACCAGTGACCCACTGGGTCATAATCCAAAACCAGAGAAACAGAATGACCACGAATGGGCAAAAAATCAGCAGGAGCAGGTGCAACTTCCAACTTCCTGTCTACTTCCCCTTTGAGTTCCCTTGTAGTACAGAGCGTCAGAAATTGCCCTTCCCTTCCCTACCCTGCCCTTCCGTTCCCAGCAGGCAGGCACCTGGCTGTTGCTGGGAAGGGGAGCGAGCGAAGGGATTGCATGAGTGGCTGGGAAGTTGTCTGGGAACATTGAAAATGAAGATCATGTGACCGCAGCAACACAATGCTGCTGCTGCTGCTTCTTTGTGGTCACAGCAGCCTGGCAACATTGAAGCCGCTACAGCTTTCCAAATTTCATTCCCTGTGGAGTCCTGGGTCCTGGGATTCTATAAATTAACTTATATGAGGTATCTTTGTTGACCAAGTTTTGCCTTATGATGCAACATTTCACCTAATTGAGGGTTACAAAGTATCAAACAGACACAAAAGTTTTAGTAGTATACAAATGCTAATGGAAGCTTCCATCTTTAAGAAACTACCCTTTTTGCTGAAACACATTTTCACTGCGACATAGCAGGATATGCATAAATATGTATCTCCAACCTTGCTGTTAGTCTCTATGGCTACTATTTATATTTTATAAACAAATATCTAAAAAAGTCTAACATTTGTGGGGGTCTAAAGTTATGAAATTTCTTTATATTTGTGATGAAGGTTGGAAGTCACTGCTTTATATATTTGGATTTTTTCTTTATTATATTTTCTCTTTTTTCTTTCTTTTCTTTCACTTTTTATTCTTTCTTTCCATTCTCTTTAGGTTTAGTTTACATTAGTTTTCACTATTTTGATCATAATTCTTAATAAAAATTATATCTGAAAAAAAGTATATAACTTGACCAGAGTGAGGTTCAAATTATTATGACTTTGTGAAACAACCATGTGGTCCTCTTCAAAAAGATTAAATATGTGGCTTGTCTCTTGGTGCGACTGAGATATTTCTGTGATTTACTGTTTTAGCCCTTGGCCTTGTGATTCAGTCATCCATCCAATATTCTCTGGCCTTATTGAGTTTTCAAGCCCAGACTGTTGCTGTCACCTATTGAGGCGTGCTAGTTAATATCATGTCTAGTTGACTCTCATTCCTTTTGGCAGATTCCTTCTCATTACAGGTAATCCCCAATTTACAACCGGTTGCTTAATGACCATTTGAAGTTATGGTGGCCAAAAGCTACTTATGACCTGATTTCAAAATTATGATGGCTGCACCAATCCCATGGTCACATGATCACATTTTTGGTGCTTGGCAACCAGCTCATCTTTATGGCTGTTTGCCGAGTCTTGCAGTCTGACTGTGATTCTCGATGTATTTTGCCAGTTTCAGAAAATTCTAGTATATCAAAGTAAGCAAATCCTTTATGTTTTCTTACGTTTTCTCATCTATAAAAGCCTCTTCTGCTGAAAGCCACAAAGGTGTTTTTGGGCACCTGTAAGAATGGCCCACCTGACATACAGATCTACCATATTCTTGATTTTATTAACAAATTTTTAGGCCAATCAAGTCACCAAAGTAACTCTGGCCAGTTTTGAAACAGCATCATAAAATAATATAAAAATGTGACTAAAAGCACAGTTAAAAAGAGACTGAATGATTGACTAATGTACAGCTAGCTGGGTGAAAAACCATCAATGAAATGTTTGATCCATTATCAAATGTCGTTTCAAGGCATGTGCTTTGTAATCATGATATGAAGTTGCAGAATGAAAACAAATCAGTTATGCATACATGTTGTATATGAGTGAGAAATTTCTGAATGCCTGTTCCCATTCCCACATAAAACACTAAACCTCAGATTCTATTACTCAGATGGTGATCCATATTTCCTCATTTCTTTCACATACAAAAGGAATACATACAACCCAGGAATAGAATAGTCCTTGATCCTAGGGCAAGCAGAAACATAGTTTGATTTTGCCTCTAAAAATATACTAAACTGCCTACTTCTGTTATGTGGATCAAGGTGTTTTTTTTGCTCTGTATGAAATTGTAGAACTAGAAGAAGCAAGAGCATTAAAGGTTTACTGTGAAAACTTCCATATCCTTGTAAAAAAAAACCTAATAGTTTCTGATTATCATTCTCCACAATGCTTTATTTCTGTTATTATTTATTATTAATACATAATATTAATTATTAAAACATTTAAAGGAACAAAATAGTTACAAATAGTAACTATTAGTAACTCTCTATGGAAGAGACATAGAGAGAATAAATAAAATATGAATGTTTAAACAAAAATGTAGACGATTATTAAATTTAAAATTCATTACTTCATTAATTGAATAATAAAAAGTACAGAACTAAGCTTGTTATATCATCTCAAGAAATACCTAGAAATCTCTATTAAGCTCTCAATGTGATATTAAAGTTGATATCAACACTATTGCTGTTGTTTTAAAGACAGATGCACAATACTGTATAAAGGGGAAAGAAAAAAAAAGTTGAAGAACTTAGAATCACAAAACCAGTGTGTGTCCCCAAGCTTCTCCTATCTGGTTTCTTCTGAAGACCAGGCATATTTGAATCCAAAGCTGTGACCCAATTGTGTTTTTATCTTCTGATTATATTCCTGTCTTAGCTGAAATGTAAGTGATCCAGACCCTATTGTAAAGGATTTTGTGGTAAATAAAGAAGTGCGACCTGAAAAAAACCAGACTAATCCTCGCTGCTAAGCAGGCATCAACAAGTGTAGCTAATGGCCCATGTAAATAACTCGGTATTGTGAATATGACATCTGCATTTGTTGCTCATATCATGCCATTATATCCATTGTTTCTTGTCTTGCCTTCTGGTGCTTCGGAAAATAAGTTGACCTGCTTTTCTTTGTGGCAGCCCCTTAGATATTGAATCACTATATCACTGTATTACTGTATCATGTCACCCCTGGTCCTTTTTTTCACTAGACTGGCCATACCAATTCCTGCAATCCATTCTTCATGTGTTTTAGGCTCCAGTCCCCTGATCATCTTTGTTGCTCTTTTCTGCACTCTTTCCAGACTCTCAACATCTTTTTTATAGTGTGACCAAAACTGGATGCAGTATTCTAAGTGTGGTCTTACTATATATCAAAGCTACAAATACTACATTGAATAACCATATGCATGCAATTCTGCAACAGGCAATCTGTGATATCCCACCTATTGCTATCAGTTGTAGTGCAGTACCCAGAGAATCAAAGGTTGTCTTTCCTGAGTATAGCCAAATAATAGCATCATTATGGTTGGTCCCACAGTTGCCAGATCTTTAGACTGGATTTTGTATTTTATCCACCTACCAAGTCCTTCCCAATGACCTGGGGTAGGCAAATGTTGTTGTTTGATGGTTTTGTAAGCTCTTCCAAGTAAGCTGCCTTTTGCAATTGACTGACACTGATTTGTCAATGCCAATAGTATACAAGTGGTGTTCCAGATGTTTTGGGATTGCACCCAAGGTTGATGGTATTACTGGTGGTATTATTTTTGCTTCCTTTGGCCACACTCATTCTACTTCTACTTGAAGGTTTTTGTATTTTGTCCTTTTCTCCAGTTCTTTCTCTTCTCTTCTGCTGTCTCCAGGTACTGCAACGTCCACTAACGTAAAGTGCAAGCAACTAGAGCCACTTGTGAAGAAACTCAGTAACTTTATTATTCTCAACAGATTGCTTGCTTTCCCTTGGGAATGATCAGATAAAGCTTCATGGATCTTGGGGGAAGCCAAGCTTATGCCGCTTTCAGCTGCACAAGGACTCCAGGCTAGGCTCTCGCTTGACCCCTCCTTCCAGCCTACTTGACAGTTTCATAACAACTATCCAGATTTTTTTTTGTCTTTCTTATCAACAATTGTTAACTGTTAAGTATTATGTGGTAGGTGCCTATCTGTTTGAATTCTAAAGTCCCAGGGAACTTTAGCTCCTTCATTTTCTATTGTCTATTTTATGGTCCCACCAATTCTTGGTATTTCTTGCAGAAATGGTATTTCTTGCAGAAATTCCAACGTAGCATTGTTGCTATTTTATTATGCCATTGGTTGGTAGTCAATCTGTGAAATTTTATAGCAGCCATCTAGCTACTGGTAGGTAGTCCATTATTTCTTCAGTTTCTTTGCAGAGGTGGCATTTACTGTCTGTTACCATCTTTTTAGTTCTGGCTTTGTATGCACTTGTTCTCCAGGCTTGTGCAGCCAGAATTAGCCCCTCTGTCTCTTTCTTCAATTTTCCTGCTCTTAGACATGGCCAGGTCTTGTTGGCCTGCTAGTGTTTTGTCTACTAGTTATGTAATCTTTTCCATTGCTGTGTCTCTTTTCTGTTCTTCATTTGGTCTTGCTTATAGTCCAGTTTGGTCTCTCCAGTGCTCAGTAAGCCTTCATGTTATACTAGCTTCGAGCATCTTCTTCACTGTCTTTCAGATATTCTTCCAATGCCATTTTTTTCTTCTTCAACTATCCAGTGTAGTTGCAACATTCCACACCCACTTATTTTCCTCAGTAAGTAGAGTCTGTCAACATCACTGTGTGGATGAAGGGCATGATTCATCTTGGAATTATTTCCTATAGGGAAAAAAAAACTATTGGCAACATAAAATTATTATCTTGGCCAAGTCATATAATGAACAAATGAAACCCACAAAGAAATTTTTATAGACATAGCAAAGCAAAAAAAGGAGATCTTTGTTCCTTTTACTTTCCCCTCTACCCCTTCCTTTGTTCCACATGTCTCTGTTTTATGAAAGCCATTAAGAGCACAAAATCTCATTTGTATAGAAGGATTTTATTCATCATTTAGAAAAATTTATGGCCTACTATCTTATACACTCTATTCCTAGGTGGTTCACAACAACATTCATAAAATTAAACAAAATGCACAAAACTCCACCATAACATCACATATTCCAAACCATCACTACAACTTCAAATTTACATTTTCATCTGTGGGCTAACTTCCATCCTAACCCAATGCCTGGGGGAAGAGCCAGGTATTTTACCCTCTGGGAGGCTAATAAGTTTGGGGGAAAGTGTGCCTCGGAGGTCCCACCAATTGGCAATATTTTAGGCAAGAGACCCTGTCTGCACTGGTGAGACAAGCAGATGCCCCTAGGGAAAGGCAGTCCCACAAATAACCTGGTCCTATTAGGCTTTAAAAGTGATAACCAGCATCTCGAACTGTATTCATAAGACAACTGGAAGTTAGTACAGCTCACACAGTGTAAGTGCCACTTGATGCTGAGCCAGTTGTAAATTTTAGATGGTTTTCAAGGGTAGCCCCATTTTGGAGCCCTTGGGTTGGGTCTTATTCACTGACTTGTCTTTATGGGTCTAACCCCCCAAAACTGTCTCAACTCTTCTCTGAGGAAACATTCAAATGGAGAAGAGGCCTTTGGGATTTTTTTCTGGTTTTATTTCCCCTTGTTTGGCTCTTGTGAGTCGCCTAACAATTGATATATTGTCGATAATATATATTGTTGATGAGCCCTGGTGGTGCAGTGGTTAGAATGCAGTACTGCAGGCTACTTAATAATAATAATAATAATAATAATAATAATAATAATAATAATAATAATAATAATAATAATAATAATAATAATAATAATAATAATAATAATAATAATAATAATAATAATAATAATAATAAAGTTGGAAGGGACCTTGGAGGTCATCGAGTCCAACCCCTGCTCAGGCAGGAAACCCTATACCATTTCGGACAAATGGCTGTCCAGTCTTCTTAAAAACTTCCAGTGTTGGAGCATTCACGCTTCTGGAGGCAGGTTGTTCCACTGGTTAATTGTTCTAACTGTCAGGAAGTTTCTCCTCAGTTCCAGGTTGCTTCTCTCCTTGACTAGTTTCCATCCATTACTTCTTGTCCTGCCCTCAGGCGCCTTGGAGAATAGCTTGACTCCCTCTTCTTTGTGGCAACCCCTGAGATATTGGAATACTGCTATCATGTCACCCCTAGTCCTTCTTTTCATTAAACTAGACATACCCAATTCCAGCAAACGTTCCTGATATGCTTTAGCCTCCAGTCCCCTAATCATCTTTGTTGCCCTTCTCTGCACTCTTTCTAGAGTCTCAACATCTTTTTTACATCGTGGTGACCAAAACTGGATGCAGTATTCCAAGTGTGGCCTTACCAAGGCATTGTAAAGTGGTATTAATACTTCACGTGATCTTGATTCTATCCCTCTGTTAATGCAGCCCAGCACTGTGTTGGCTTTTTTGGCAGCTGCAGCACACTGCTGACTCCTGGCTGCCAGCAGTTCGACAGTTCAATTCTCACCTGCTGAAAGTTGACTCAGCCTCCCATCCTTCCGAGGTCGGTAAAATGAGGACCCAGATTGTTGGGGGGCAATAGGCTGACTCTGTAAACTGCTTAGAGAGGGCTGTAAAGCACTATGAAGTGGTATATAAGACTAAGTGCTATGGCTATTGCTATAATAAGTAGAGGAGAAAATGAATATCTGAAATCCTTGGAAATTATTGGAAGGCCGATCAGTGCTAAGCTTTATACAAAGCAGAATCAGATCTTTCTTTCACTGTTTTTCTGTTGGGAAGGCAAAGAAGGCTTAAGACAAGTTAACCTAGCATGCCTGTGAACATACCTACATCAGCTTTTCCTCCACTAAAACCTGCAACCAAACATGCTGCTAAAATTGTTGAATTGGGGCAACAAGTCTGGGGTTCTAAGACTCCAAAAATGGGTGCCGCTAGGGCATGCAAAAACAGTAACCCATGTTACCCATTCTTCATTTCCTGTATGGTAGTACTCGACAGTTCAATTAATGACTGTTTGAAGTTAGAACTGCACTGAAAAAAGTGACTTACGACCATTTTTCACACTTACAACTGTTGCAACATTTCCATGGTCATGTGGTCAAAATACAGACACTTGGCAACTGACTCATATTTATGACGGTTGCAGTATCCTGAGGTCATGTGATCACCTTTTGCTACCTTCCGACAAGCAAAGTCAATGGGGAAGCCAGACTCACCTAACAATTGTGCTACTAACTTAACAATTGCAGTGACTCACTTAACAACTGTGGCAAGGAAGGTTGTAAAATGGAGCAAAATTCACTTAATTGTTTTGCTTACCACATAACTTTTTGGGCTCAATTGTAGTCGTAATTCGAGGACTACCTGTATAGAGTTAGGTGGACCTGAAGAATCACTTAATATTCCTCCCTGATATAAGCTCCGTTCCCACTGATGGGTATTAATCACATATAATGAAAAGGCTTGAGCTATGTTAAATGAGACAGTATACATGACAGTTGACTTCACTATCTGCCTTAGGAACCCATACAGTATTTGCATGCGCTTTGGGATCTGGAGATAATTTAACCCAGCATGTATCCTGGCCACTCACTTCATTTGGGAAGGACCTGCTTTGCATCAGAAATGGAGTCAAGGAAAGTGTCAGCATGGCTGTTGCTTAGCAATCTTTTGGAAGTTGAGGTGAAATCTGTTAATTAGTCTGGGAAAGACAGTGGCCTTTGAAGTGTTGCTTAGCAACCCACAGCACCAGGGATATAGGAATGGGGAAAGTGTTGTTCCAGAGGATACAGTGGGAGTTCCTTTGAATCGAGGCATTATAGAAAACACTTGATCTCTTTGGAGAACATATTTGCAAAATCTTTGGAATCTGTGCCGGTATTAGAAATTCTATAGCAAATAAACATTGGTGCTCAACCTTCAAATAGCAAGAGCTTTCCCAGAGTGGAAGCAAATTAATTGCTTTACAAGTTCTTCTTAATTTTGCTTCAGAATCTGCGACAACACTAATTACAAGGTAGATAATCAGATCAAGACTCAGAGATTACATTAACTATCTACCCTGCATTTTCTTTCTTTTTGATTTTTTGTTGTTGTTGACAAAGAAAACCTCCTGTTCTTTTTACAGGCAATTTTACAGGCAACAGGGAAAAAGCAGAGCTGCTTAACTCATACTTTGTGTCAGTCTTCACACAAAAAGAAACTATAGCCCAACATACCAAAAAAAAAACCCACTGCAAAAGACATACTAGAAACAAAAATTAAAATAAGCAAGAAAATGGTAAGAGAACACCTATCCAACCTTGATGAATATAAATCACCGGGACCTGACAGATTACATCCCAGAGTTCTGAAAGAGCTGGCAGATGTTATCTCAGAACCGTTGTACCACATCTTTCATAAATCCTGGAGCACCGGGGAAGAACCAGAAGATTGGAAAAGGGCTGATGTGGTTCCCATCTTCAAGAAAGGGAAAAAAATGGAAACTACAGACCAATCAGTTTAACATCAATACCTGGGAAGATCCTAGAAAAGATAATAAAAAAACAGATCTGCGAACAACCAGAAGCAAACAAAGTCATAACTAGCAGCCAACACAGGTTTGTTAAAAAAAGATCATGCCAAACCAATCTCATCTCATTCTTCGATAAAGTGACTAAACTAGTAGACCAACGAAACGCAGTGGATGTAGTATACTTCAATTTCAGTAAGGCATTTGACAAAGTAGACCACAACCTACTCCTTGGTAAGCTAGGAAAATGTGGAATAGACAACATCACCACGAGATGGATCTGTAGCTGGCTGACAAACCATACTCAACGAGTAGTCCTCAATGGCACTACATCCACATGGAGAGAAATAAGCAGTGGGATACCACAAGGTTCCATCTTAGGCCCAGTACTCTTTAATATCTTCATCAATGACCTAGATGAGGGAATTGAAGGGGAACTCATCAAATTTGCAGATGACACAAAACTGACAGGAGTAGCCAACACCCCAGAAGATAAGCTCAGGGTCCAAATAGACGTTGATAAACTTGAACAATGGGCCCTAGTCAACAAAATGAGTTTTAATGTGGAGAAAAGCAAAGTTTTACATTTAGGCAGGAAAAACCAAAGGTACAGATACAACTTGGGTGAGACCTGTCTTAAAAACAGTAACTGTGAGAGGGACCTTGGAGTCCTAGTGGACGATCACTTGACTATGAGCCAGCAGTGTGCAGCAGCAACCAAAAAAGCTAATACAATCCTGGGTTGTATAAACAGAGGCATATAATCAAGATCATGCGAAGTATTAGTACTGCTTTATAAAACCCTAGTAAGACCACACCTGGAATACTGCAGCCAATTTTGGTCACCATATCACAAAAAAGATGTTGAGAGTTTGGAAATAATTCAGAGAAGAGCAACAAAGATGATCAAAGGCCTGGAGACTAAAGCATACGAAGAACGGCTATGGGACTTGAGTTTGGCTAGTCTAAAGAAAAGAAGAAATAGGGGAGACATGATAGCAGTGTTCCAGTATCTGAGGGGCTGCCACAAGGCAGAGGGGGGCAGGTTGTTCACTGAAACACCAGAGGGAAGGACGAGAAACAATGGTTGGAAACTGATCAAAGAGAGAAGCAACCTGGAATTAAGGAAAAACTTCCTGACAGTGAGGACAATCAACCAGTGGAACAGCTTACCCCCAGAAATCACGGGAGATTTTTAAGAAGAGACTAGACATTCACCTGTCTGAGATGGTATAGGTTCTCCTGCTTGAGCAGGGGGCTGGACTAGAAGACCTCCAAGGTCCCTTCCAGCTCTGTTCTATTCTATTCTATTCTATTCTATTCTATTCTATTCTATTCTATTCTATTCTATTCTATTCTATTCTATTCTATTCTGCTTTAGACCTGATTATTTTGAAAGCTTAATATTCAGTGCTGGACAGACATTTAATGAAAGATGTTTAAAGCATGTCCTGCAAAGATGCTAATAATAGTTGTACTTTTAAGTTAATGTTAAGTCTTTGCCAGCTGTCAATTACCACGGCAGACTGCTGGAAATGTGAAAATTAAACATTAAGTGTGCAGCTCTGTATATGGTTTAGCACAGAAGTTCTCAAGCTGCAAGATAAATTCCTTTGGTTTGCAGATTAATATGTGAACATGCTGCATCCTTCTTTTCTGCACCCGGACACTAACTAAAATGCAGTTGTTCCATTGCACTAACACTGATTTTCCAAAGTGGTTTTCTGTATGCAGAAAAATATTTAGGCAAATTGCAAAATAAATAAATAAAATGCATATATTAGCAAAAGAAATGTATGAAAATGCATTAAGGGAAAGAGTATGAAATTGCATCTATTAAGCATAATTGTATTCAACCTATATTATTAAAAAAAATATGCATAGAAAAATAAAATGGGATGAAATCAATTTAACATAGCAACAGTAAGAGATTCAGCCAAACTGAATCCTATTCATACCAGGGCAGATTTTTTAAAAAAATTAGTATACAGCAACATATACTACTAAATGTTGTAGAAAATCAGTGTGTATTATCAGCAGAACATGAACACTGTTATTTTAGACTGCCCATATTCTGGTTGCTGTAGGGAAAGCGCTGGGAAGAATTTTTAGTGAAAAAAATTAATGGATGGGCAAAACTAATGTGTTTTCTAACAGCATACAAACAGATGTTTTCATGTAACCATCTGGCATTGTTCTCAAGACAACTGCACACTGCAGGAGGCTTACAAAGAAAAATTAGCAGTAGATTATAGAGGAAGATTTTTTTAATTAAAGTATGCATGTATATGCGTGTATAGTTTTAGCTATATATACATTTATACACACACACACACATGTAGATATGAATGATTACAAAATACAGTATAGAGACAATTGAATTTGCCAAACTGACCAAATCAGCATAAGTCAAATTAATATTTACTGTGGTAATTGCTTTTTTTTTTTAAAGGATGAAGAAAAAGTGAAACTACTACCAACCCCCCCCCCTCCAATATGTGGTGGGAATATTACCAAGGCCAAACAAGGCAGTGGGTAACCTTTATTTGGGGAAGACTGTTTCTCAGTGCACAAATTCTAAGGTTTCCCGGTCCTGACATGGGGCTACTGTAAAGAGAGAACGGAATGTTGGTCCACAAAACTGAAAATTAAGTAAGGACTAAAATGTAAATGTTTACTTAAAAGGAAAATAAGTATGAATGGGATGGGGGTGGTGGTGGGGAATGGAGACACTTTTTAGGAATTCAGGATGATAAGATAAACAGGTAGGCTAAATACTGCTTTCACTGACTTGGAGTCAAAAGTAAAGAGTAAAAAGATTGCCTTGGGATTTATATAGCATATAGATTCAAAGAAGGTGAACTGGGTTTTAAAGGAAGAATTTAAGAAGTAATTAGAACTCAAGGAAGCCCCCCCTCCCGCCCCCTCCCCCCCCAAAAAAAAACCTCTGATAAATTTCCAGTTAAGGAAATGAAAAGAAGTCACTTCTTGATTCATGAGTTTTCATGAAATTTGGGTTTGGGGAAGACATTTGCCTAGAATAAAGACCAGAAAAGAGAGGTCTAGGCCCCTCTGGCTCTTTTGCAGGGTGAGGCTACCCAGAACATCCTGAACTAATAGGAAGGCTGGAACTTAGTGAATCACTGTTTATCAGTTGTTTATCAAATTGTCATTGCTGATTTCCAGCATTTTTAGAAGACGTATGTGATTTGTATTGTTGAGAAAATACAGGTAGTCCTCAACTTACGACCACAATTGAGCCCCACATTGTTTGTTGCTAAGTGAGACATTTATTAAGTGCATTTTGCACCATTTTATGACCTTTCTTGTCACAGCAGTTGTTAAATGAGCCACTGCAGTTGTTAAGTTAGTAACATGGATATTAAGTGAGTCTGGCTTCCTTATGGACTTTGCTTGTCAGAAGGGTTACAAAAAGTGATCAGATGACCCTGGGACACTGCGACCGTCATAAATATGAATCAGTTGCCAAATGTCTGAATTTTGATCACATGACCCTGGGGATGATGCAACGGTCGTAAATGTGAAAAGCGGTATACAGTAAGTCACTTTTTTCAGTGCCGTTGTAATTTCGAACAATCAGTCAATGAAAAAGTCAAGGACTATCTATACTTGGAAAGAAATTATATATACAAATTATGATAATTGTTTGTTTATAGCCTAACAATTTTCTTAGATTAATGACAACATTAAATGACTTTCAGAATGGAGGTAGTTGAACATGACAACCTTTGGAAGCAGAGCGATTCATTCAACCTTATTGCAACAGTTTCCTTTAACCCTGAACAAGGGTCTACCCGGTGATGGATTATCTTGGGCTGTTCTTGTGGCCACATCTCCATGACCAGGAGGCAGCATAGGATGAAAAGTACAAACAGTCCTTGTTTAGTGCCCACAATTTGGACCAGCAATTCAGTTGTTAAGCAAAAAGGTTGCTAAATGAAACACCAACTGTGCTTCTATTTTACTTCACTTTCCTTTGTTTTACAGATCTGTGTAATTCATAAACGTGAGGATTGTGTCATAGGTCCTTTTAAAAACTGCATCCAGTTAGATTGACTTAGACAAATGATTCACAAAAGCATTAAATCTTGATCAGGTAAGTAGTGTTTTTTTTTCTTGAATATCTCCCTATAAGATTTGGGGAGATGTTTTATTTTAAAATAAACCAAAATACAAAAGAGAAACAGGAAACTTTGAATTCTACATCTGAGTGTTTTCTAGTACTCTATCCTCTATTTTATTACTAATATTTCTATGATATCTATGCTATCCATTCAATCATGTCTGATTCTTGGCAGTTGTATGGGCCAGCTCTCTCCACGTTTTTCAACCTTCCACAGCTTCTTTCAATTGTTTTATGTATGCTCTGGCTGGCGTCAGCTTTGATGGCATTTAGCCACAGTGCTTTTTGGTAGCCTCATTTCCTTTTACCATTGACCATTCCATTATTTCAATATTACTGTACTAATTACTAGTACTATAACTATTACTCTTACAATACTACACTCTATAGTAAATGCTATATTAGAATGTTTTCTTCTTACAAACACTGTTCTGCCTTTATTCCTCTCTCTGGAATTTCTTCTGCCTTTTTTTTCTCTTGTTACTGGCCAGCACATAAAATATTTGCAACGTTCCACATTGTGCTTTCATACTTGCACTTTTCCTTGCTGCGCCTGTATCTTTCCTTTCCTCTGGACCATTGACTTCCTTTGAAGGAACAATGCCTTCTTTTATTCAGCTGCTTTCCACTCTTTCCTTGAGGCTGTAGAGCAGGGGTCTTCAAACTTGGCACTTTTATGACTTGTGGACCAACTCCCAGAATTCCTCAGCCAGCATGCTTGGCTGAGGAATTCTGGGAGTTGAAGTCCACAAGTCATAAAAGGGCCAAGTTTGAAGACCTCTGCTGTAGAGCTTCCAAACCTTTGTTCTCTTCCCATCTCCTCCCACACCTGTTTCAAGGTTGGAGCTTTCTATTGGCCATTCTGCTGTGCCGATGCTGGGGGATAGTCTCCTAGGAGAGGGAAGAAGGCAGCAAAGGTGGCTGCAATTGTGCTAAGCTAATCTTCCACAGATGGGTTGCAAAGTTACTTTTTGTTCACTGTCCTCACTACAAAAGATTGTGAATGTTGATTGTGAATGTTGACATGCATAGCACTGGCCACTGCTAAGTCCTATTCTGCCTTTGCATCAAGGCCACCGAGTGGTGCTATGAGGGGTCCTTGGTGCTCTCTGAGCTCACTTGTTTTCTTGCAGACATTTCATTACCCAAACTAGGTAACATCATCGGTGCTAGTAAGGAGTGCGGTTTGCTGTCAGTTTATATTCTGGTGTCTTATCCTGTCAGTGTTGGTGGGGATGGTCTTGGTGATTTTTTGGTTGGGCTCTTTACTGTTGGCTTCTTTGTCAGTTTGGGGTAAAAACTGCCAGGGAATTTCTAGAAGCCTGGCACTCTGACAGATTAGCCATCAATAGACACATAGACAGTGGTGGGATTCAAATATGTGAACAACCGGTTCTCTGTGTGGATGCCACTTCCGGAAGTCCATTCTGGGCCTGGGCAACAAAAAAATAGCTACCGGTTCTGCCAAAGTGGTGCGAACCGGCTGAATCCCACCACTGCACATAGACATTAACCAACATCTATAGACTATGCAAAAAAGATTATCACCCAGCCCAAAAGGGAACAAAAAGACCCAAGCACCTCTCCACCAGCAATCAGCACCCAGGTCAGCATAGAAAAAGTGCAAGGTTAAGATCCACATGTAAACAGTTCTCCTCACTTGTTCTGCCATCTCAGAAAGAGGTGAGGAGCATGTATAAAACAGGATTTCATTGACTCTGCCAATCTGTGACCCAGTTTTTATGGGCAGACAGGCAAGAGCAGAGCTACTTTTGAGCTACTGTTGCGTGTGGGTTCTGCTGTCTTTCAGAAGAATGCAGGATTCCTGTTTAAAAGGACCTCTCCCAATTGTTGCTGTCCAGAAGAAGAGGTGACAAATAGTGTGTATTTGTGTGATGGACCAGAATTTTACTGCACTCTGGCAAAAACAGTGTGGAGAGCTCTTTTTAAACATATTTTAAAACAACTCTCCCTACTTCTAATGCAAGTCCCCCCCAAATATGTACTGGATGGAGTAGTGTTTAAAAAGAGCTTACTGGGAACTAGCTGGACTTTATAATGAAGTGAGATGGTATCTGCTTCACTTGGCTCCACTCATCCTCTCAAAATGTGACAACAGGCTCATTCCTGTTAGGACATGGATGGCAAACTTTTTGAAGAGTTTAGAACTGTAGGCTACTTGGATAGCTTTCAAACATCCTGACAGGGATAACCCTATCCCTATCCCTATCCCTATCCCTATCCCTATCCCTATCCCTATCCCTATCCCTATCCCTATCCCTATCCCTATCCCTATCCCTATCCCCATCCCATCACATTCCATTCCTTTGAAAACCTTCAATTTAAAGCCTAAACATACATTTTTTCAGTGTAATCTGCAAAGGCTATTGCAAACTATAAAGGCTATTTGCAAACCCCTCCTTACAAATCCTGGGCTTTGTAGTTTGATAGAGTGTTGACAATTCTGAATTAAAGACCTGTTTTCTCTCTTACACAGCAATAGCTCCAGGGTGCACAGGGTAGGTGGGGAAGCGAGATAATTAGTATTAAAGAAATGTGCACTTGCAAAAGAGAAATGGGAAAGTGGGGCATTAAGGAGAAACCAACTGCTTTGTTTTAGAGATGCTGATTAAACCCAGGCCTTTAGAATTTCCTAGTTTAGTAATAGGGAGGATAGGTCATGTTACTCCCCACCTGGTACTTCTCCATTCAAGTGCTGTATCTGTTATCTGTCCAGGAAACCAGCTGATCACCAGCAGAAAAATGTGGAGGGAGATACATTTAAAGCAATTTAAAATTCCATGTCTGGCATCTGGAGAGAAAATTAGCAACCAGCTTTTCCCATAATGATGTGGCCTTAGAAATCTCAAAGATGTGACATTCCTTAAAAAAACTAGGCTATGATTGGTCAGAATATACAATTGTGAATAAATACGCTTCAGTTCTAGGCGTCCTGTAGTCCTGAAAGCTGGCTGGGTGGGGCTGGGCCAGTTCCTCTCTCTCAATCCAACGGAGTGGTTGTTGTGGGGAAAATAGAAGGCAGGAGTATTTAATTTAGTTTTGGTCACCATGATGTAAAAAAGATGTCGAGACTCTAGAAAGAGTACAGAGAAGAGCAACAAAGATGATTAGGGGACTGGAGGCTAAAACATATGAAGAACGGTTACAGGAACTGGGCATGGCTAGTCTAGTGAAGAGAAGGATGAGGGGGGACATGATAGCAGTGTTCCAATATCTCAGGGGCTGCCACAAAGAAGAGGGAGTCAAGCTATTCTCCAAAGCGCCTGAAGGTAAGATAAGAAGCAATGGATGGAAACTAACCAAAGAGAGAAGCAACCTAGAACTAAGGAGAAACTTCCTGACAGTTAGAACAATTAATCAGTGGAACAATTTGTCTCCAGAAGTTGTGAATGCTCCAACACTGGAAGTTTTTAAGAAGAGATTGGACAACCATTTGTCTGAAGTGATATAAGGTTTCCTGCCTGAGCAGGGGGTTGGGCTAGAAGACTTCCAATTCATTACTTTATAAGTAACTATTGGCAATGAATATATATAAAACTTCTTCATCCTATTTTCTCCACAACAACAACCCTGGGAGGTGTCCTGGGCTGAGAGACACTGACTGGCCCAAAGTCACCCAGCTGGCTTTCATGCCTAAGGAGGGACTAAAACTCATTATCTCCTGATTTCTAGGCTAGCACCTTCACCACTACACCAAACTGGCTAGTATTAGATATGTTTACCACCTTGAGTTATATATATAAAATAATAATTGCTACAAGTTTTTCTCCAAATATCTTATTCTTCTGTTATTATCCTGCAGTCCCCCCTTAAAAACTTAAAATAGCATTCTTGAGCTATTTCCTGTGACTCCTTTGAAATTTATCTGAGATAGCTGCATTTATAATTATTATTTTGCCTTTATGTAATTACACAGAAAAAAAAAGAGAACAAGAACAAGAAAAAAGAGAGCATAACAACAACAAAAATTCTCTATGTAATAGCTTCTGTGTTGCAAAGGAACCTTTCTGGCCCCCATTACTCAGTGGATTAAATTTTATTTGCAATTTATGCCCACGTTATTTAGAGAGAGAGGCTATGTTTCGGCAATTGTAACGGAATATGGCAATCCTTTATTGAAACTGTTGGGTAAAAAGGGCATTATAATTAATATGCTGCCTTTTGTCCAAGAACAGTATTTTCTCTCCAATTTTATCCTAAAAGGTAGGTTGAGTTCTGTGGTAATGGGTGGCCCAAAATCATCCAGGGATAGTTGGTAATCTTGGGGAGTGATTAAAAGGGAGAGGTGATAGCAGCATAGCTGTAAGGCAAATTTGTCAGTATTGTATGACTAGGCAAAGGGTGTGTATGTGAGGCTCACATACAATGCCATATCCACCATCTTGCTTTTTTAAAAAAAAAATATTCCCTGCAGATGTTGCAGTCCAGAGAGTGGGGATATGAATATGCATTTCCCTCTTCCTGATTTATTTAATCATTACATCTATGTAATACTTATGTAAGGCTGTTGTAGAGAATCAGGAAGGAACCTGCCAGAGTTTGCTCTGAATACTATCCTGTTTCACGGGACTTAAGGAATGTTTCACTTCTCTTACTTATTTCATATAAGAAAATATCTCTGATTCTCTACAGCTATATAAATGTCAACCCTTTGAGTACGCCAAACAACTCTGAAAATACACCTCTGGTCCTTTACTTTTATTCTCCCCAAAAACTAGGGATGATCTCCACCTTCCTCCTCCAGATTCAAATTTCACTTGTTAAACCTTTGTCTAGACTGCAGCTCTTCCTTCTGTCTTCCAAGGTCATTTCCAGACAGCATTACAGGAAGTCCTCGACTTAGGACCACAATTGAGCTCAAAATTTCTGTTGCTAAGCGAGACATTTGTTAAGTGAGTTTTGCCCCATTTTACGACTATTCTTGTCCCAATTGTTAAGTGAATCACTGCAGTTGTTAAGTCAGTAACACAGTTAAGTGAATCCGGCCTCCCCATTGACTTTGCTTGTCAGAAGGTCACAAAAGGGGATCACATGAACCGAGGACACTGCAACCGTCATAAATATGAGCCAGTTGCCAAGCAGTTGTCTGAATTTTGATCACATGACCATGGAGTGGTCATAAGTATGAGACACATCATAAGTCACTTTTTTCAGTGCTATTGTAACTTCGAGTGGTCACTAAACAAACTGGTGCAAAGCAGAGACTACCTGTATATCAAATGTAAAAGAATTTTCTTATAATTTTCTGGTAAAATCTCATCTCAGCATTTGACAGTGTTAGATTTGTAACCTGGTATCCCTGCTTTAGCTTCACTAAATTTCCTTCCCAGATTTCCTGAGTATGTGGCAGTTCAAGGAGAAATCTCCCAGCATCCTTTCTACCTGCGTAAGCAGAATGTCCAAAGGGAATTGGTTGCATCTGAGCTCACTGCTTGCTTCTTAGAAGAATTCTGCGGAAATGCAATGGATGGAAAGGCATTGCATTAAATGTAATCAAAACCTCAGGCCAAAATTATAATGGGATTTATGCAAATAGTTTTTCCACCTGAGATGCCAGGGAATTACTGTTTGTTTCTCACCTTGTTACACTGTTGTAACCCGACAATGGTCTTGCTTTTACACTTTGCTCCATCAAATTAAGCCAGTGAGGGAACTGGGTTGCTGTAGGTGTGTGTGTGTGTGTGTGTGTGTGAAAAAAAGAGTCAACAGTAAAAAGTAAAAAGGGCAGGTATGACTAGGTGGTTGGAATCCCACCTCATTTTACATATGTTGCATAGACAAAAACTGGCAAGATTTTCAATTGCCCAATTATGGCTGCCATTTTAATACTGTTCATCCCCACCCACAACCTGAGATTCTCTTTGCTGCATGCAAATCTATCTCCTTGCAGTGAGCTTTGATTTTCAGGCAAGCAAGCCATGTCAGCTCTCCGAATACTCCAGATGGGATCAACAATTTAGTCTGAGGTTCCTACCCTGCGTTAAGAGAAGAAAGGGTTTCAAATCCATAGTTTCTAAAATTCTATTTTCTCCTTCAAACTGAGGCTGGTTAGACAATTCATTGTCTGTGACAGATACTTTAAAAAAAAAATTCTTGAGTTATATAATATTCCAGAATCAAGGAAGGCTATCTTCACTACCTTGTCTGCTCTTCCATTTGATTATTTATCTAACTTTTTTTTAATATTCCATCCTTCCTGAAAAACTCATGGTCTCTGGAAGTATAGACAGTCCTCATTTGACTACTGCAATTGAGATCAGCAATTCAGTTACTAAGTGATGCAGTTGTTAGGAGAAACATCATGTGATCATGCTGGACTCATGACGTGACTTCTGCTGTGGTCATTAAGCGAAATACCATGTGTTGTTAAACCTACCGTAACATCACAAGACTGCAACTTGCGACTTCCTGCCAGCTTCCCCATTGATTTTGTCAGAAATCAGCTGTGAAGATTGTAAATAGCAGTCATGTGATTGTGGGACACTGCAATAGTCATAAATGTTTTCCAAAGCACCCAAATTGTGATCATGTGACCGCAAGGATGCTGCAACAGCTGCAAGTTTAACCATGCTATCAAATTGTTGCTGAATGAGGCAGTTGGTCAGCAAGGACCACTTGTAATCTGAGCTGCATAGACAAATGCATTTTTGGCTTGAGTTCTTTGCAAATGATATGCTCCTAGAAATTGGGCTGGCACAGTTGCTGTGTGCTTTTTATTTCTTATTTAACACAAAGTACCCTTCTTTTACTTCTGGTTTTTCTCAAGAGTGGTGAGTTCTTTCTTCTACTTCTTTACTTCCTCTTTTATTGCTTCGGGGGTTGAAAGAGATATAAAGTTCTGGTTCTAGCTCTTCTGGCAGCCTCAGCCATTGTGATTTGATGCTGCTGTGGTGTGCCTTTGATGTTGCCTCTCCATCTTCTTCTAGGTCTGCCTTGTGTTCTTTGACCTTCTCCTCATTTTGTATATATGCCTTGTAGAGTACAGAGTCCCAAGACATCCTTTCAAGGTGAGCGAACTGCTTTATTTGCTGTTTTTGTATGTAGTTTAGGATTTGTTCTATGCCAATTCTTTCTCTTATGATCTCATTTGTGATTTTATCTGTTCTGGTCACTATAGGTGATTTCCTCAAAGTTCCATGTCCCAAAGGTGGTTTTTCAAAAGGCAATGGACTTCCTTTGTTTTTCCTTGAAGACGTTTCGTTTCTCATCCAAGAAGCTTCTTCATCTCTTGGATGAATGACTAACTTTCATTTATGTTTATTGTAAGTGATCATTTTTGTCACTGGCAACATAGGGTGGGGATGAATATATTCCCAATACTTGGTTTGCCTTATTGCATCATATGTTAATCTCTTTGTTCATTTTCCATCTTCAGTGAATGTTGTACCTAGATATTTTCCTGGTGTTGTAATATGTGTTTTTTCTCCAAATAAAGATTGTTTTGTTTTTGTTGCATATTTTTTCCTTGGCCCTTATTAGTCCAAAGAGTTCTCTCTCTCTCTCTCTCTCTCTCTCTCTCTCTCTCTCTCTCTCTGTCTGTCTCTGTCTGTCTCTGTCTCTCTCTCTCTGTAACAAAATATCTAAACCATGAACCACTGAAGAAAGATTTAGAAGATGTCAGTGAACCAGATAATTCAATCAAACGTTTTCAAATTTCAGGCTAAAACAGAGAAAACCCTTGATTGTATGCAGAAGATCTCAGACATTCAAAGAACTGTGGAAAAACCTGCCTGTAATCCTGAAATGTGTTTATTAGAGAATTTACGGTTATAGGACAAAAGAAGAAGGAAAAAAAGAAAAAAAGAAATCAACACAACAAGATAAAATGCCTATTTAGAGCAGGAGCTAAGCATTTGTGCGTCACATTCAGACCCAACAATTTCGGCTGCCATTGCTATAACACTGAAGTCCAATCAGTTGGCTGACCTCATGAATCTGGTAAATAAAATAAAATATAAAATAAATAAAATAAAATAGTGATTCAATTGCTCACAAGAGATTATGGTGTAAATTGGCAGCCTCTTCTGTTTAATAATGTTTAATAAATGGGCAGCCTCTCTGATCAATAATGATTCTGCATGAAAATAGTGCAAGGTAGATCTGATAGGTGGACATTGGAGAACTGACTGCATCTGTTCCAGCTTCCAAGGGAGTCAAAAGGCATGTATTTTTCCTGTCCCACTCCATTATTTAATTTCAATTTTAACCTCCCTAGAGTCATATTCCATCTTCCATCTCTAGGTCTCAATGAATTTCCATGCTATTACATCATACTGAAGCTGACATCCAAGTGGGGCTGTGATGAAACTTCTGTCAACGCTGCTAACATTGGATGTTCTTGCTTGACAACAGATGGAATTGCAGCCATTTTTCTCTATTGCTTTTAGAGTTAGTTGATGCTGGGCGAGGGGAATGTGGACGAGAGTCCAGCTAGTCATAACAATAATAACTCAGTTATTGGGCCCAGAGTTGATAGAGCTTTGGCGGGCTGGAGAGCTGGGGAGAAAGCTCGCGCTTCAAGCTAATTGGGGAATGTGATTTATGACTGTTTATTGGAGGAGGGAATTGTGCTTTGTTACTTTGTGCCCAGGGGAGGGGAATTTAGTTTTTGGTTTCAACTATGTAGTGCCAATACTTTGTTTCTCGAATAAAAGATTCTTTAAGGTAAACAATGCCTCGAAGTTCTTTTGAAGAGTTTCATCTGTCGGAATCATGACAACTTCCATGAACTGGTGTTATTTTACCAGACCCAAATGCTGGAAATTAACCATGCAACCATATATTTGGACAATCAACACCATCCAAATTGAACAAGTAAAGACCTTGAATACCTAGGTATCTATTTCCAGTCTTGTGTCTGTTGGAAACTTCAGTCCTCAAATCTTATTCTCTATGCACAAAAAGCTTCTAATGTAATAAGCAGATACACAAACGGTAATGGACAAACAATGTCCCTGCAGTAATTAAACTTTTCAAAGTTAAAGCACTAAGTCTTTTGCAGTATGACACACAATGCTGTGTATATAAAGATAATCATTGTACTAGAAACAGCTCAGTCTATATTTCTGATATCTCTGCTCCAGGGTCCTCCCTCTGTTGCAAATGCCCTTCTCTGGCTAGAATTTGGATGACTTTCTTTTGAGATCCATTTGAGGATCTGCCAGTTAAAGTTTTGATTCAGTTATGGGGGGATTCTACTTTACCTTAGTCTACTTTATCTAGATAGACCAATATGATTCCCTGTGAAAGAAGCAAATAATATCCAATCATGTCTATTGTGGGCTCTTTTCTCAACATTGGGCTTAAACAAAACCTGGAGAGAAAATAGGGAAGTTTTGTAACTCTGAAAAAAATGGTGTCTACAATAAATTTGATGGAACAAGGGATAATGTTCTTCCTATGAGAAATAATGTTCTATAGGGTGATTCATAATATTCATAAATATTAGAACAATGACACTTGGGTTTGCATTTGAGGTGTAAATATTCTCATGATTCAGGAAGAGATCTACAGGTCTGAATTCCATTAGTAACTGGAATTTCCCAGGATAGGAATGTGAAAAATGTAAACAGGCAACTTACATCTACAAGCAAATCTAGGAAGAAAAAAAAACCTAATTTAGACAGAGGATAGAGTGGGATGAGTAATCAGTGGATTTGAATCCAGGAGGATATAAATTTGGGTATCAGTCTTAATAGTGAGAACCTGGCAACTGTTCATGAATTGCAATCAAGTCCCAGTCCAAGCCTTTTCATATAAAGATTCTAGGAAACTACAGTCAAGTTTTGCTTCCCAACAGGAAGCTTGATGTTAAGAAGATCAGAAGATTTATTATCACTGGCACAGAATTATTACAGCCAGAAAAATGTATTTTTTTTTAGAAGAGAATAACTAATACTTTGTGTGAGGGCTATGGATACCTAGAACTTATTAGCTATAACCGGAATAGTGAACAACTTAGGCAGTGGGACTACACTTGGACTGTAATTCTTTTTCTCAGGCTAAATTAATTAATATTGATAAAATGGGGAAAACTCACACCTATCCAGATCACTTCCAATCAGGCTTCGGGCATGGGCATGGGACAGAGATAGCCAATAGCTAAGCGTCCAAATTTTGGTCATGTGATCATGGGGATGCTGCCACAGTCATAAATGTGAAAAATGGTCATAAGTCACTTTTCAGTGCCGTTATAACTTCAAACAAATGATTGTAAGCTGAGGAGTACCTGTATTAGACTTTCATGCACATACTGCTATCCTTCTGGAAGCTTTTAAAAGCACGACTTTTACAGAAAGTAGATGGTGATTGATCAATGCAGTTTAAGCAGTAACTATTAGGAAATTAACGTATCTGTGGGGAAATTGTGAGGCTGAGAGTGTTGGTTATTTATAGTTTGTTTTGTACTATTTTTTTACTGTAGATGTTTTAATTTAATGTATAATTCTGTCTTATATTTGTGATTAATCTCCAAGAGTCCTTTGTAATCTAGTAGTCTACAAATGTAACAAATAAGTAGCTAAACATTCCCTTATGTTTTTTGGACTCAACTTGGAATATAGATGCAATAACCAGAATTAAAAATAACTGATAATCTCAGCTCAGTTTCCTCTGTAACGTGCTATCATCACATAGCAAAATATTTATATACTTGTGTACCTAAGATCCACTATGTTTTTGACCAGTTTAATGACTCAAGGTTACCAATGATATTTCTTTGGAAATATCATTTCAGGAAGTATTTTTCTGGACTTGCAGGAGGGAAGAAAGCCTCCCTGATTTAAGCACCAGCTCTTTGATTCATTTATTCAGCAAATAAAAAGCCAACCATATAATAATATATGATATGATATGATATGATATGATATAATATTATAATATGATATGATATGATATGATATGATATAATATTATAATATGATATGATATGATATGATATAATATTATAATATGATATGATATGATATGATATAATATTATAATATGATATGATATGATATGATATGATATTATAATATGATATAATATAATATAGTATAATATAATATAATATAATATAATATAATATAATATAATATAATATAATTAATATAATATAATATAATATAATATAATATAATATAATATAATATAATATAATATAATATAATATAATATAATATAATATAATATAATATAATATAATATAATATAATAATATAATGCATTCCCAATAGACTAGAGTTCAGTCTTGGGTTTAGATATGAGAAACATTTATTCAAAATTCTGCTCAGACATGAAAATGACTTGGCTAGCTGGAAAATCATGCTAGATCTTAGGTTTGTTGTAAGGATGTAATAAGCATTATGTGTATCACTGCTCTAAGCTCCTTGGAGAAATAATGGAATATTGTGTGACAAATAAATATTGTATGCCATTTCATTGCTGCAGAGGTCATCGGGAGCTTTTCAGAAACTCATTAGTCTTTACCAAGCCTCTGCTGCAATTGTGATGCCAGAGCAAACCAGCAGCATCAGCTTTTGAGCTGTTGAAAGGTTCAAGGGATTTCCTGTTACGTGCTTTTCCACAAACTCAGGATATAATTTTGAATCTCTATTTAGCCTAAGTGTAGACAATGACTTTGGAGGGCTGTTGGATGGTACATTTAGAAGGACAATGATAGTATCCATTAGTAAAATGCTAATCTATCAGTACGGTTGTGAGGTGGCCTTGCAAATAGCTCAGTTAAAGGGCTCTAGGTTTCAGCATTCTGCTTCAAGACCAAACTGAATTCATTAGGAACAGTACAATATTTAAATAGGAGGTCAACCTGTAAGCTGTATTTTTTATTTCAAGAGAATGGCATTGATCTGCGTGCAAGGCAAATATGCTGCCAAGGCTGGCTTCAAGTTTGATTTAGACTTGGGTCAAGTACATTCTGGAGGTCTGTTTCCACTGTCAGTGTACCTTGGCAGTCCTTGGCTAAGTAACGATTTCATTGGGGTCCGGTTTGGGCAAGAAATAAATACAGTCTTTACTTTAAACAAATTAATTTTAATCTATGTGTTAAACAGTGATCTAACTTTACACTTTTACAAAATAAAAACTATTTGGTTGGAAATATGCCAAGAGAGACTACACCACTATTAAACTATAAAAGCATATTTCCAATGGGAAGGATGATCTTCTCATTTTTATATCATTCTTGATATCTGGGCTTTATCTATACAAATGAATATTGTATGCCATTTCATTGCTGCAGAGAGAGCAATGATAACGATGGAAGACAGCCAATATTAATGACAATGACAGAAGAGAACCAATATCCTTCATCAAAACTGGGCGGGGAAGAAAAGAACTCTTTGCTTTAAATTGGCTTTTCTTAAACTGCTCTTAAAATGGTGCAACCTGTAGCATATAGGCAGGCTATAAGTTGCTATTGGAAATCTCTCCCAGCTTAGTTGTACCAAGACAGTAATGACAGCCTGTATTTTCTCCTCTTCCCTTTCCCTCCATTAAAAAGCGAAGGTCAGATCAGAAGATAAGCTCTACAGAAAAACATCATCCCCTCCAGGCATGCGTACTACTCCTTTGAAAGGCAAACTCAGTATATACAACAAACCAACAGAAATAACGCTTAGGCTTCACGTAGGGCTCTAGAACTGTCACTTGGTTTGGAATGTAGTGCACAATTTTCCATGAAACTGGTAAGCCTGCTCAGAAAAGACTTGTAAAGAGGCACTCTCTGGCAAGAACAATTCATTGTGTCTCCTCTGGGGGTCCCAGTCCACACTTTGAGTAATACCGCTGCAGGCAATAGTATATCCATAGTATTATAAGAAATTAAAGATATTGCTAAATCTAGCCAGCTGGTACATCTTCATTTTAAAAAAAAAATGTGGGGAGAATCTGGGGCTGGTCTTTTGCCAAGATGTTGGGGCTTAGAATACCAGATGCTACTACCAGCCTTGCATAATGTATTTACAGCAAAGGATCTGATCCGCCAAAACAAATGCTGGCCATTAGGCATATGTTGTTGCCTGCTGGTGCTTGACATTAACTTTCCCAGTTTCTTCTGAAATCCCAGACAGTTAAGAAAACCATCCTCTTGAGGGTTGTGTTCAGGAGGATGTTGTATACCCTCACAGCTGCACCTGTTCCAAATGTTATGCAGACAGTCTTCAAAATGAGATAAATAAACGAGAATGTCATGACTAAGAATCTGTTTCTTACCTCCTTCTGCATATTTTGGAGTCATAAAAGTTATTCTTTATCAGTTCTGTGTACCTGCCCAACCCCACAGATGCCAGCTGTCCTTGTTTTTGTTTGGTGGGAACATTTTGTTAGACAAGTTTCTGACTTACAAGCTGTTTTTAATTCTAGCTCGCCAATTTGGGGATAATATTCTAGACCAGCATTTTTTCCCCAAACTTGGCAATTTTAGGATGTGTGGATTTCAACTCCCAGAATTCCCATGCTGGGAATTTTGGCCATTTAGTCTTCAATCCCATACTTGCATTCCTGGAAGGAAATATCATTCAAGGTAATGTTAAAGTCCATTCAAGAGAGATTCCATTTCATTAAAGAACCTTCCCTTAACAATCTCTAGTGGTGACAAGAGAAGGAGATTATCTTGTCTGCCGGCTGGCTCAGGAATTCTGGGAGTTGAAGTCCACGAGTCATAAAAGAGCCAAGGTTGCCTATCCCTGGCCCAGAGTAATGCTCACTGGAACTTCTGCAAAGAGAAGTTGGGGTCCTTCCGCTGGCAGTGATAGCAGTTTAAGAGAAACTAGTCCCCCTGACTTGGCAAAAATTCACCTAAAATTATAAAACACAGTCATGGGGACAATCTTGGGACACTGTAAACAACTATAAATGTCGGCTTGTTGCTAAGTGCTTGAAATGTGGTCACATGACTGGGGGCAGCCATTAGCACTTTGGAACCAGGTCATAAGCACCTGTCGGGAGCTCTGTCTTAATTTCAAACAGTCACTAAGTGAACTTTTTAGTACCTGTAGTTTACAGGCAGTTCTCAACTTACAACCATTTGTTTAGTGACCATTCAAAGTTACAATAGCACTGAAAGACCATTTCTGACCATTTTTCACACTTATGACCATTTCAGCATCCCCATGGTCATGTGATCCAAATTCAGACTCTTGACAACTGGCTCATATTTATGACGGTTATAGTGTCCTGAGCTCATGTGATCCCCTTTTGTAACCTTCTGACAAGCAAATGGGGAAGCCAGATTCACTTAACAACCACGATACTAACTGAAAAACTGCAGTGGTTCACTTCACATCTGTGGCAAGAAAATGGGGCAAAGCTCACTTAATAAACATTTTGGTTAACAACAGAAATTGTGGGCTCAATTGTGGCTGTAAGTCAAGGACTACCAGTACTATTGTGGTATAACATCCATACCTACTTAGCTTCCAATTTCTTTTATTTAAAAAATAAAATCTCTTCAGCAGTCAGTGAAGTTGACATGGGCCACTTCCTCTTCCTAACCTATTTTTAACAGACAAGCATTAAAAAGCATTCCTGTCAAAAGGATAAGTTAGCTTTGCACATAGTTATAATTTTATTCCCAGAAAATATGCATTCTTTTTTATGAATAGAAATCTAGTTTGGGTACATGGGAAAGATATATGACTCTCTTTTATAAGAAAATATGTATTACAGCCCTCAGGCTCTTGCTTAATAATAATTTTAAAAGTTTGTTCACACCTACTGAATCTCTTTTCCGAAATGAGGAAATAATGCTCATCATATATTTCATGACATAGATCTGCTCCCTAATGCTGCTTATCAGAACCAAGTGGAGAAAAATAACTCTTAAATGATGCCACATTAAATATTTGAAGTTATAAAAAAAAGGATATTTCCAGCATAGACTGTTATTATAGGCTTATGGGGAAATACTCTTTGTGGAAACAGAGATGTGGAGTAATGGAAATATGAGCTGATTTGCTTGAGGCATTGAAATTGCTACATCATTGCTCAATATAATCTATCACTCGAGACATTTATAGCATGTTTTTAGAGAAAAGTATATGATTAATGCCAGTACAGTCCATTGTGAATCAATGTTTGAACAATGTAGAATAAAGACAAATTAGTGGGGGTCATGATAACCCTTTGTGGTGATACATTAGGTGGTAATTAAAAAGGGTCATTTACCAATTTAAAATCATAAGATTAGAATATCTCTTCTACAGTAGCTATGGCTGCTCAGCCCCTGCTGTTTGCTTGGAAATTCTATATGTTTTTACCTTGAGAGATTCAAATCTGGAGGGATTGGACAAAATTATTCACATGGCTTAAAACCAGGATGACAAATGCTCAAGGAACATAGTATCTGACCTGCTTCTCAAGGCCTGTAGTCCCTTCTTCCTCTCTCTGGTCCTACTAACATGAACACTTGAAAATGTTGATATACCTTGGACTATAGCCAACCATTGGGCTCTATATCTTAAACCATTTAAAATTTCTCAAATATTTTGAAATGATTGATGTCGTAGAGTCATTTCTGTAGAACACCTATTCATTGATTCCACCATCAAAGCTGACATCAGCCAGAGCATAGGAGAACTCAGAGAAGTAGTGCAAGATCGGAAGATGTGGAGAGACCTGGACAACAGAATTGCCAAAAGTCAGACACAACTGAACAGATAGCGTCATCATCGTCGTCGTCATCATCATCATCATCATTGTTCTGTTCGCATAGCAGACATGGAGACGAGGCAGTTGATCCAAAAGATGTTTCTTTATTGGTACATTCACTGAACAGAAGCAAGTGAATAATGGCAACAAGCCCTTTTATACTCCCCTTGCAAGGGGGATGCTCAACCAATGAATGCAGGCTATTCTCCCGCCTCGCGTATGCGCACGAGGCTGGAGACAGCCTGTCTGGGTCCCGGGCAGACATGTGGTCTGCCCGGATCTCTGCAACTGGTCCCGGGCAAACACGTGGTCTGCCCGGGTCTCTGCAACCATCTGCAGAGTTCCTGAGCCTTGCTGAATGACTCAGCAAGGCCCAGGACACAACAATCATCATCATCATCTCAGTTCTATCAATGGCATCTTACAACTAGATGGATTCATTTTTGCCTAGTCTTCCCTCTCGAGATTCTGTGCTGTGCTGTGCAGATTTATAAACAAAGCACCATCCCACAATTCCATTTTAATTTGGGTAACTCTTCTTTGCATGCTCGATAAGTTAAAAAAGAAGTCCCGCTCTGTCTGAATCGAGATGCTGATGTCATGGCACCTTGAGGAGTTTTCTCAGTAGCTTTCCAATGCAAAATTAAGCAAAGCTCCAGAAAGCCTTTCTTGACATGCGTTCCCTGAACAACTAATTGTAAAAAGTACCTCTGCACATAGTGTCCATGGTGCTGCTGGCTGAGCATTTGGAAATCTAAGAGGCAGTTAGTATCTTTTTAATTAGTGAAGTTCAGTGGCTCATTCTTGCCTTGGAAATGAACCTACTGATATTAGGAAAAGCAAGCTAACAAAATTCTGCCTTGGAATATTTAGTCTTTCTTCAAGTAATTTGTATCAGGTTCCCCGATTGAAATTTGTCACCTTTTCTCCCTTTCCAAGAAAAGTTAGCAAGAACCTGAGATTATTGTTTCATGATTGTTAAAAGCTTGTAGTCATAAATATTTGAATAAACTTATATTTTTTAATTTGGATACTCTGCCCCTTTCTATAAGATTTAGACCTATATATGTGCCCCCCTTCCTCTGGAAGGGAATAGACTAAAATGTATTGGGATTTCCTTTGACCAACTTAACTGAAAGCTATTGAGATATTTCCCAGACATTACTGATGTCATTGACATGAGTAGCCTATATGGTCCATGAATATGGCAAATTTGAAATTTACAGAATAGGTTGTAGGGGCCCTTCCAGAAAGATGGGCATGATAAGCTTGGCCAATGTTCAATGACTAATTTCCAAAAAGACTAACTGATGAGACTAAAAGTAAAGAACCCATCATACAAGGCAGAGCCGGCATTAGGTTCTAACAGATATACTGTCTTTTTAAAGGGATACTTTCCTACTCCTGTGCCTATTTCAAAGAGACAATAATTGCTTGTACTGAGTACCTTGTTCTCAGTTTCAAGGTGTAGACTCACCTCTTACAAATATACATTTTACAGCTATTAAACTAACGATGCCCAGAAAAACACACACAGATTTGTAGGTGACTCATGATATCAGAATTAACTACTGCATGCTGATTTGAATAGAATAGACTAATAACAGAGTTGGAAGGGATCTTGGAGGTCTTCTACTTCAACCTCCTGCTCAGGCAGGAAACCCCATACCATTTCAGACAAATGGTTGACCAATCTCTTCTTAAAAACTTGCAGTGTTGGAGCATTTACAACTTCTGGAGGCAGGTTGTTCCACTGATTAATTGTTCTAACTGTCAGGAAATTTCTCCTTAGTTCTAGGTTGCCTCTCTCTTTGATTAGTTTCCATCTGTTGCTTCTTGTCCTGCCTTCAGGTGCTTTGGAGAATAGCTTGACTCCCTCTTCTTTGTGGCAGCCCCTGAGATATTGGAACACTGCTATCATGTCCCCCCTTGTCCTTCTTTTCATTAAACTAGGCATACCCAATTCCTGCTATAAATCTAGAAAGTTTTTTGACAGCAGGTTGTGGATCAAATGAAACATCTGAATTATATTCCTCAAAATCAGCAGCCCTTCCTTCTGGGAAGATATAGCTAGGATGGGAGCATTTGTACTTTTCCTTTGGAAATGTCTTTTGGATCAAAATTGATTCATAAAAAGTATCTTCTCCAAGAAAACGTTATTTTTAGTTCTTTTTTAGCAGTCAAATGATACCTTAGATTATACGCACGAACCTTTCTTCACTTTGAGAAAACTATTGAATACACAGTTAGAACTGCAATTTCTTAAATACATTTGCCATTAAGACACTGAAATGTACAAAAATGACATCTGGATATTCCAGCCATAAAAGAAACTGATTAGCCATAAAGGAACTGCTCAACTGGGAATGGACAGCAGGAAAAAAATAAAATAAAAATACTTTAGGAGCGGATTGCCTCCCAATGTCCAGTTTTTGGTTAATTTGAAAAGAAGGGTTTATTTTTCTTTCTTTTTTTTTTGATGCTTTTTTATTTTTCATAGTTTCCATATTTTACTTGTTTTACTTTCTGTCTTTTTTTTTTTTTTTGCTTTGTGAGGTTAAAAAAAAAAGAAAAGATTCTTTATGTTTTTCCTAACTTAACATCTACCGGTAACAATCTGCACTTGTGTGTTTTTCTTTTGTTATTCTTCTTTAAACTTTTTTTCTTTTCTGAAAAATAAGTGCTTCAATATTTGTTAAGTCTTTAACTACTTATAAAATATTATCAATACATCCCTGTCTTGGAAAGCTAAAAAGGAACAGGTGCTGATTTGGACGTTTCTAACACTGTGTGGGTTTTATTATCTTCCTTTCTGAGTATGACTTGCAGGCATTTTTCTTGCCACTTTCTTATTTGAAATATACAATATGCAATTTAAATTCCAGGAATTGTTTTCTTTTCTATGTTTTTTTCCTGAATACATATAATCTATTTATTTTTTTATTGTACTGGTTTTTGATTAGGGTAAGTGCCAGGATTGGTTGGATTCAGGCATTTTCTAAATTCAATCAGACAAACAAATTAAAATTATTAAAGAAAATCTATGTTTTGATGCCCAGCCAATTTTTTTCTTTTAAAACCCAAGGGCATACCACCACATACTTATCTAAACCAAAATAGCAAGGCAGAAAAACAACCACAAACAGGCAGAAAAAAGGACAGAAAAAATAGGCATAATTACCCAGAACAGAGAAGCTAGAAACAAGGCTAACAGTAAAGCACATCCACCAACCAAAAAGAGGGATTTTCAAACAACATACTCATGGAACAGATGACTGACACTATTGTGGTATGCAATACATGTTCCATGTATGTGCTCATGCCCAAAGAACACCCAAACTACACAAGCATTAGATGTAAACAATGTGAACTGCTACAGGAAAAGATAAGGAACCTAGAGGCAACTCTAGCCAAACTCCAAGGTACAAAAGAAAGCTCTACCCAAACAGAACCAATTAACGAACAAATAACTCCCAGAGGATTTGACCCTATTTATAAACCCTTGGAGGAAGACAAATGGAGATATGTCACACAAAGAAGGAAACACAATACTCAATGAAAGAAGCAGCATACAACTAACAAACCCCTTCTGCCTAATCCAACTGAACCAGAAGCATCCCCATTAAAACTGAGCAATCAATTTCTCCCCCTATAGGTTCTCCTGCTTGAGCAGGGGGCTGGACTAGAAGATCTCCAAGATCCCTTCCAGCTCTATTCTATTCTATTCTATTCTATTCTATTCTATTCTATTCTATTCTATTCTATTCTATTTTCTAAATTGCTTAACATTATTCTGATTTTTTAAATTGGAATTCTTGATCTCCCCTGCACTGCTTGATGGAGATTCAAATGTATCTTGAATGAATCAAGAGAGAATATTTTTCCAAACCTGAACTTGTTAGGGAAGAAGAAAGACAGAGTTCTTTTTGACATATTATGTGATAAATAAATCATTGCAGGGTGATAGAGCCAGGAAGATATATAGCCATAGCAAAATGTGTGGTGACTGTAATCGAATGTGACTAGCAAGGTTATAAGTGATGTTGGTGGCTTGTTCTGATTCTTGTCTACTTGTGCCAGGCTTCATTAAGCTTCTTTAGAGCACCCCAGTGTATATGCATATATTGCATATGACTTTTGCACACTGCAGTTTTCAGTATTACAGTAGCATATCCTCCGGCCATGGTAACAGAGGCCGTGCTATAAAATGGAAAGTATTTTGGACAGGAGAGGGCAGGGATATTTGCAATCTGTCATTCTGCACAACTGATTAATGGGGAGAATTTTCAGAGCTGACTGATGAAGGTGGAATATCTGTCAGTCTTAGTACTGGATTCTGTGGTGCCCAAATATCAAAAGAACAAAGCAAAGTACAGTGGAACTGCAAAACCTATCAGACATTTCTGAACTCATAATGCAGATGGGGTAAACTCTGTCTTCTTTTTTTAATTTCAAGGGAGAGAGGGACACACAAACACACATGAAGACAGCAACCACGGCACTGTTACAGCAAAATTTTGTCATTCTTTGGATGTCTGATCAAATGACAGCCCCCTTGTGTTTAGGGGTACATGCTCAGAGCAGATACATTAACTGGAGCATCTTCCACTTAAATGCTACCTTTAAATAATTTTGTGATTAGAGATTACATGGCCTAGCATTATCTATTTTTGGGTTGGATCTAGACCTAATCATATTTAGAACAGAAATTAATGAACTATTAATTGTTAATTAAACTTAAATTCCATTGGTATCAATGGAAAAGAGTTTACTCTAAAAATGATTAAACGTGTCCTAGTTAATTACATTCTGCATGCTTCCTAACATGGCTATTAATGATTTTATGCTTGCTATTTGTACTTGCTTTCTAAGTATGTATGAAGTGATTAAAACACATCGATCAATCAATAAATAATTTTTTCTTAACTGTTATGAACTCAATAATCTTTTCTTAACTTAAATTTCATTTTACTTTTTCCAACCCAACCAAAAAAAAAATCAGTTTGTTGATGAGCATGCAATTCAATTTCTAGAAATGAACATGTAAAGAGTTTTTGGACTGATATGCTAATAAAAATAATAGAAAAAAATTCAAATATCATAAACCTTGTACAAGAAAACGTAATTAGAAGGAAGTGCTTCCTCTTCCACCAAATTAGCTTAGAATGAAAGAAAGATGTAGGAAATGACAATGCCCATTACTATTTCCATATGAATCAGTTAAAGTTGTTCTGTTGCTGGAGTAACTTTCCATTAAACCAAATCTTGCCTCTGTAAACTATAACAAATGTTAGAATTAATGAGTTCAAAAGAGAGGTACAGAGTTAATGTGATTAATATAGGGGTATAGAGGTATAGAGAAGCCCTTCCAGCTTTAGAAAATCTAAATCACTTCATGATTCTTTGTTTGCAGCTTCTTCCCAATTAGTTACTTTTTGTCAAGTGAACTATTCAATAATGATCCTGGAGACAGAGCATCCTTGAACCAAATTAATGGTTGACCTGCCTGTCAACCATCACCATAATGAAAAGCAAAAATTAAAGAACACAGCAAAAACCTAGGTAAAATGACATAGAAGGCTTAGGTGGGGTATCTCTATGGTCAGAAAGACAGTGGATACCTGGAGGTTCCGCCAAGTCTTCTTTGTAAGCAGGGCTTTCCCATGGAGTTTCCTTTCAGCTAAAGTCATCTCTCCAAAGTCTAGGTCGCCTGGGTTCCATCTTTCCCTTGAGGGAAAGATGATGGGAGTTGGGAAGAATTGTTCCACATTCCTAAGAAACAGATCCTTATCTGGGTTTTCTTGGGCTCCAACTGTATTTGTGATCTGCTGTTTTAGCGGCAATAGAAGATGTATGGTCTACCAAGAGAACAAAGGGATAGATTTAGTAAATTATAGTTTACTAGTTTACTTTTTATAGTTTAATAAATTATAGTTTATAAGAAAAGACCTGATTCACTACTGTATGTGCCATTTTTGTCTGGTGGTGTTTGCTACTACAGATTCCGTCACTACAATAGTAGGCTCCTGTTCAGCTCAGTGCTTGGCAAAAGTTGCTCAGTGAAAGACTGAACATTTCTGAATCTCTGAACAGCTAGAAGAACCTACCAGCAGCTTTCATGTCATCTGAGCTACTCACTTCAGCATCTCCCCTTCCCCTGAATGAACATTCCAAGCTCTGTTTGGACACTTGGCTACATATTTGCTCAATGGATCTCTAGACGACCGAAAGTGTAAAACTAGGTTGCCAAGGAGATTTTGTCATTAGAAAATTAGCAGGAAGAAGAAACGTCATGTTGGTTAAAACAGCCCAAGTCTCTGCAGAGTTGGCTGATTTTTTTCTTGACGCAGAGGAAAATAGACTGATCAGTCTCTTTCTGCACCATGTTGGCTTTGCATATGTTCATTCATAATTCAGTCATTACTTAGGTGCTTGGTGAGTGATAGATGTGCAATACTGAGTGAGGTTATGTGATTTTCAGAGTAATTAATGTAATTGTTCCTAGATCTAGGCTCTTGGGAGACATTTGAAAGGCACCCATAATTCTCCTTTCTAATATGCTTGACATCCCAAGTTAAAGACTAGATTTACTCATCCTGCTAATTCTTTTTTTTTTTTTGCTTTGCCGCTTGATGAATCTAGACATTGTTATTCATATAAGCTTTGTGGTTTAGTGCAGGAGTAGGCAACCTGTGGTCCCTGAGGCCATTTATGCAGACTTTACAGGCCCCTCATTCTATAATTGCTGAAAACTGACAGTAGTTTCCCCAGTTCAAAAGGGAGCAAGACATGAAAACTGTAGCATAAATTAAGCATATCACCACAATATAAAAAAGAGAGAAACTGCCCCCTTCATCTAATAGATGTGATCCTACCCAATTTCAACCTCTTAAAATGTTAAATGCAATCCCTAGCCACCAAAAAGTTGTTTGGTGGATTGGATGACACCCCTCCCTCCAAATGCTGGTTTATTCAATAAGACATGGCTGAATAAATAATGACTTAGAGCAATATGTGAACCCAATTGGGAAAATGGATTTGAAAATGATACATAGGACAACCCTTTTCTAAGATCCTCTAAGTTCTAAGTTCTAAGTTCAGGAATACTAAATTCGGCGCTCCTGGAAAAACTCAGGTTCCTATGGAAAAATGGAAGAATCTTGGGAAGTTCCCGTGCATTCACGGGTGGTGACTTCTGACTCCACATTCCTAAGATGGGTTTTGTTTTGGATCTAACAAAAGCGGTTGACAATGTTGAATATGAACAGTATGAATTTTGCCCCTTGTGTTCACAGAGACATCTGAGAGAATGTAATACAGTTTCCATAATCTGAACAACCATGTTCTTTTTTTAGAGTCATTTATTGCTTCTTCCTCACTCCATCAATACTTAATACTTTACAAAGCATACCCAAAGAGATTAAAAATGCTGGAAAGCTTATCAGGGCTGCTCCCCCCTCCCCCCTCTTTCCTTTTGATTTTTATCACAGAATAAGGGGGGGGAGAGGTTGTGCTGAGGTGGATGTTTGTTTCAATGCTTTGTGGTTCTTGTTATTACTGGGATGTTGACCTCAGCACATTTTATTTTAGTTTTTTTGTTTTCCATTTTTTTAAAAAACGAACAGCATTATCAAATGGCGATTGGATAGCACGTAGGAGAAAGGAGTGATTGATGAAGGAAGTGCTGCTGGAGAGAGCCCCAATCTGCAAGGCACTCAGAATCTCCTGCCATGCGAATGGAGGAATACATTTTTCAGTTTGTCGGGGTACTGCCTATTTGTGTAAAATGAATAAAAAATCCATTGAGAAATAAATAGCATTGTAGATTCCAGGGTAGAGAGAGGATGATATAAATCTTTCTTACAAAAGCCTCCTTTATGTTACTCTGAAAGGTTTTCTGAGCTGCACTGATTGCTATCTGTCTATAGAAGATCAACGGATGAGCACTGAGACGAATGATATTCCTCAGAGAGTGGATTAAAAAGTTTTTTCCTCATACAAGCAGGGTTTTTTTAAAAAAATTAAGAAATCTGGCATACTTACAGCAACACCAGACTCTTTGCAAAGAGGCTTCTTCTTATCTTTGGCACTTCATGGACTACCCATGGAAAGAAGTCCAGACTGTCCAGGAAGTACTGGAGAAGGAACAAGCTTCTGCAAAGGGTGTGCTGCTGCTTTAAGTGTACCAGTTTTTTAAAAAAATAAAATAAATAAAATAAAATAAAGAAAATCAGAAGAGATATCTTAAATATCTCATTTCTTTTTTAAAAAAAACCTTAGTTGCAATTTCCATCCACTTCTATCTGGTTTGATGGTTCTTCATTTTACCAAAAAAAAATCTATACAATAAAGTTCTGTACTCCGAAAATGCTCTGCTAAATTGAGCAGTCAAAATTTTTTTTGAAGACCCTCCTATTTCTAGCTTTGCTGAAGGTCTTATATATCTTCACCCAAATGAGTGAACTGACAAGCACGGAGAGAAAAGAGTAGACACTTCCTGTGTAGTGTGATATTGTAATATTGGTGCTCTGAAATATAATAGCAGGACGAATACATTTCTCCTACTGCTCCTTCTGAAGGCAATCACACAGAATATGAACCTATACACACCATAACACCACACTGCATTTTAGTTGGTATCTACAGTGGCAGACCCACACCTGCTTACTCCTTCAATATGAAGGACTAGAAAGACTTTGTAAGGATTGGATAGTAACAGAAACAGACAAACACACAGAAGTGTGTTCTTCTACTGCATTTGGGAAGCTTCAAAATAAAGACCCACTTTCTGGGATATGAACAAATGGTGAAAGTTTAGTAGGTGATCTACTTTCACACGTATTTTTACTAACATGATTTGTGGATTATTGTTTATGTCATATAACCAAAATTAGTGCATTATCTCTGGAAGGTACCAGAGTACATTTCATTTATGAATCAGGGAAAGAGTCACATTGTAGGGGAGATGGGAAGCATAACAATTTAATAAATAAAAATAAATAAATAAAATAAGCAGGGAGATATTTTAGAAGAGAAGTGTGTATATCATCTGGAATGCAAAAGGAAAGTTAGAGAACATGAAAGGGAAAAGGGAAAGCAATTGGCTACAGGAAGACATCAGTGGAGTAATGGCAACCATTTTGTCTAAGCTTCTCAAATAGAATTGCCTATCACTGTATATTTTACTGATTTGAATTTTTTCTGTTGCTGTTCTCTTCCTTCCTTCCTTCCTTCCTTCCTTCCTTCCTTCCTTCCTTCTTTCTTTCTTTCTTTCTTTCTTTCTTTCTTTCTTTCTTTCTTTCTTTCTTTCTTTCTTTCTTTCTTTCTTTCTTTCTTTCTTTCTTTCTTTCTTTCTTTCATATAATTTTATTAAATTGCAAAAACAAAACAAAACAAAATAACTACAAAAATGGGAAGAGGAAATTCAAAAGGGAAAAAGGTTAAAAAGTGCAGGAAAAAAAGGGGGGAGAGGAAAAGGCTTCCAATATTCCTCAGTACAGAAACAAATACGTGATCAGCCAATCTCTTACTCTAAGTTAAAAATAACACAACCAATTCTAACTCTAAATTTGATAACATATACAATAAGTTTATAGGCTTAAATCAATCCAATAATTCAATCCTTAGTTCACCAATTCTTTTCCATCATTATCAAACAGATTGTAAAAATAATCTCTAGTTTAAAAATAAACCTAAACAAAATCTTAAAATGACCATAACATTCAAAGGCAGCATCTTTGTCAATTCATTTTTCAAAACTCATTTTTTTTACTAGTTTCTGTCGCTGTTCTTAAAAAAAGCTTTTTAAAAAATTTGAGGATTTTTTTCAGGGGAAAAAAGTGGGGTGGGGAAGGGGAAGAGAAAAACCAGGAAAACGAAGGAATTATTTATGATAAGTGAGCCAAGCCAAGCATGACTGACTGACTATCCCATCTATATTCTCTTTCCTACTTTATCATTGATTGCTTGATACCTTATGTTGACCACTATTCCCTCTTGTCTTTCTGATGACAAATGGAGATGGATTGGACTGCTGGGTGTTGTTAAATCCTTCCCTCCCCACTTCCCTGTTTTTAATCAAGATTTTCTAATATGGCATTTTCAAAATATTGCTTTTGGGGCTCTTTTTAGATGCTGAGGGGATAACAAACTAATAAGCAAGGTTATCTGAGCATTTGTCCATTCAATATACATCCTGTCTGCAGGAGCTCAACTCAGTACTTTGCAGCCACAAATCTATATATCATCTATTGAATTTCACTGAAGAATTAAAGATGTATGGATGGCTCGGTCTCTCATTCAAGAAAGCCAGCCTAGCAATCTTTCATGATCTCCACAATGATATTTCTCTAAGTGACATCTTGATGGCTACAGTTTACACACTTTAGAAATAATGCCTCTGCTTAATCTTTCCATGGAGAATTTCAGGATCTGAGTAATTTTGTTTGGAAGAGAGAGCAATGGATGAGGACTCTAATTCATTCTCACCCCAAAGAAATTAGACTGGCTCTGCTGCTCCTGGACTTTCTTTAGAATATATTTGCTAGGGAGAATAATTTAAAGTGGGCTCAGTAAGGAGAATCTACTTCTGAATCTTAAGTCCTTCAGGGTCAAAATGGCCCTAGCAGGAGGTGAAGGACCATTGCCCTTACAAACACCCCAGAGCATAAGTGTGGGAAAAAGAGGTGGTCTTCCAAATGGAGGGCCAAAAATCTACCGCCCCACATCAGATTGGTAGATATTCCATAAATCTATAACTCTTGCTTCACACAGCTCTTTATTTTAACTCATCCATACATTTGCTTTGCCATTCTTTTCTCCCTTCTTGGAGCATGGAAGAAATCATGGTGGCATAAACTGCCCTACCCTATATCTTTACCTTAATTCCTCCTCCTGAAAGAGGCCATGCTCTGCTGCTATCCACATTCGGGTAGTCCTCGACTTGCTTACCCCCAAATTTCTGTTGCTAAGTGAGACATTTGTTAAGTGAATTTTGTCCCATTTTACGACCTTTCTTGCCACAGTTGTTAAGTGAATCACTGCAGTTGTTAAGTTAGTAACACGGTTGTTAAGTGAATCTGATTTTCCCATTGACTTTGCTTGTCAGAAGGTTGCAAAAGGGGATCACGTGACCCCTGGGATACTGCGGCCATCATAAACATGAACCAGTTGCCCAGCATTCAAAGTTTGATCACATGACCATGGGAGATGCTGCAATGGCCATAACTGAAAAAGGGTCACAAGTGACCTTTTTCAGTGCCGTTGTAACTTTGAACAGTCACTAAATGAACTGTTGTAGGTAAAAGACTACCTGTAGTGCAAGAACAGGGACTGGCAGTTTTCTTTGGCTGAAATATGATCCTCATCAACTGTGAGAGGTTTTCTTAAAATTTCCCAGGGAAAACTGTGATTTCATGCTGGAAAAACTTGGACTAGCTTCAGCCTACCTCAGCAATAGATGATCTACAACAGGGGATTCTTCAAACTTGGCCCTTTTATGACTTGTGGACTTCAACTCCCAGAATTCCTCAGCCAGGCACGTTGGCTGAGGAATTCTGGGAGTTGAAGTCCACAAGTCATAAAAGGGCCAAGTTTGAAGACCCCTGATCTACAAGATGGAGACTCTATTGTGAGGATGTGTCCTCAGCTAATGGCAATGGGGTGTCTTGATAAGCACATTACATGCATGAGCTTTTGTTCAATGCTTCTTTCTGAAAGTGTCATCTTCTCTGTCCCATGCAGACTCCCAAACCCTCCTACTTGCATCAATGAATAGGGTATCCCATTCAGCAACCCATAGAATAGGTCTAAAACTTAGCTCCAATGTTGACAAGTCCAACTGTTGCAAAAGTGTATAATATTTTGGCAACTAAGGGCTGCATCTGGCCTCTGGGTGGGAAAAAACTTAATTAAATGATGACATTAATTAAATTGTACGAGCAGTTAGTTCTTTTGAAATTTAAAACAATTTAAACATTCTATCAAAATAGAATTGCAACTTGGTGGCCATTCTGGAAATCCTCCAGAGGCTGCATCCATGGTTACTGGGAGCCACGTGATTTGAATGTTAAGTATATCCCTGAATTCTAGGTATGCATACGTGAAAAATAAATGAAAGAAACTTCTTGAAGTCATTCATTTGCAATGAGAACCAAAGCATTTTAAAAGGAAAAATCAGTTTAGCATTGCAGTATATATTTGTTTCAATTGGTATCCCTCCAGCAATTCTGTAAGGTATAAATTAACTTAAAAAGGCTTCTTAAAGCAGAATTAAACCAAGGAAGCAGTTCTTCTAGTGATAATCTACTTTAGCTTCAAGCCACTCAAGTGAGGTCTAACTGCCATCTTTGCTTGATCTGCCCAGTGAAACATATTAAATCCCACCCAACCGGTGAAGTGATTAATGTGTTGGACTCTCAGCTGATCTAGGGGGAAAACAAATTCCCCTGAAAAAATTGAGTATATTGTACCCAGATGAAGCACGGGAATAAAAAACATGAAAACTATTTCTCACCCCTTGGAATGGTAGCTAATGAGAGATCGGGTGAGAGGAAGTTCTTACTTTGTAAATGTCTCCTTATTGACCAGGCTCATAACCGTTTGCTTTCCTATCTTTGCAACACTGATATGGTTGAATTAAGCCCAGAAACTCCCATTTCTCCTCTGTTCAATATTCTTTGGTTAGATTGCCAACACAGCCTGTTAAACTCCAAATTTTGTCTCTTTCAGCAACCCTTTACTCATCAGCCTGCCTACCACAAAGCCTTTGAGCATCTGCCATAAGATCTCCATGTGTTCTTAGATGCTGGACCATGTTTTCAGCTGTGAAGCTTGTTTTGATTCCACGTTACACTGAATCAGGTATGTTACCTGTTGTGTGCTGTGTAGTACATGTAGTCCTCAACTTATAACAGTTCATTTAGTGACTGTTCAAAGTTACAACAGCATTGTAAAAAGTGACTTATGACTGTTTTTCACACTTATGACCGTTGCAGCATCCCCATGTGATCAAAATTTGAATGTTTGGCAACTGGTTCACATTTATGACGGTTGCAGTGTTCTGGGGTCATGTGATCATCTTTTGCAACTTTCTGACAAGCAAAGACAACGGGGAAAATCAGATTCACTGAACAACCGTGGTACTAATTTAACAACTATATTGATTCACTCAACAACTGTGGCAATAAAGGTTGTAAAATGGGACAAAATTCATTTAACAAATGTCTCACTTAGCAACAGACATTTTGGGCTCAATTGTGGTTGTAAGTCAAAGACTACCTGTATAATGGTGATGGTGTTGGACTAGCAATAGAAAGACCCAAGTTCCAGTCCACTCCTACTCATAAAAGCTCACTGGGTGATTTGGAGCCCATCCTCAGCCCATTGTACCACAGAGCTGTGGGGAAAACTGGAGGAAGGACTGATACACACACACACACACACATCACACTGAGCTCCTTAACAAAAGCTGGGACATAATACATAAATAAAATATCCATATGATACCTTTTGCTCCTTCCTGAGCCCCTACTTATTTTTTTAAGAATCCGTCTGATTCTTCTTTTCTGTTCTGATCCCAACCAATCAACTTTTATCTAAGGTCTATTACTGAAACATACATTTCTTATGGACATCACATAATTTAAATCGTAGCATAAAATGGAACATCCTCCTGTTTCTGCTCCTGTCCACTTCAGTACTACCTGAACTTACATCATTTTAACAATGAATTTCATGGTATTACCTTCCTAAACTTAGGAAACCTAATTCCCTTTCTCTTGTGCATGACTTGAAAAGAGTGGCTATTTAGTCCTGTTGTGTCTTATTATTCTTTCTGCCATTTGATCCTAGGTCCTCTGACATCAAGCCCTGGTGTAGCAGTAAAGTTAAATGTTGAATGTTCATCAAAAGCAACCAGAGTAGAAGGTCTCTTTGAATGATATCGGTGGTTTCAGTGTGGTTGAACTTTCCTGGCCTTTTCTAGAAACTAAGCAGAGTCAGGCCTGGTTAGTACTTGGCTGGGAAACCTCTAGGAAATCTAGCTGTAGGCTAGACAAGGATAACAAATAACCAAGCAATAAAAAAACCCTAATGAGATAGGTACACTGTATGTCATCAAGAATTGAGCTCAACTGGAAGAAAATTACCAAGTTCAGAAGACTTCTGGATCTTACGCAGTATAAAAATAAAAGTCCATTAGAATAATTGAATTGCTCATTCTGAAAGCAAATACTTTCCCCTTGAATAACCCTCTTATTCAACAATATCTTTCCAAGAGAAACTTGCCATGTGCCTCTGGGATACATCAGAAGATCTAATTCCACAATTCTCTTTTTCCTCACCTGTCTAACATCTCCTTTCCTCTTTCCCTGCCTTTCTGCTCCACAATGAACTAAACTGGAAATACTAACTCTTAAACAGCCAATTCACTTTTATCTGAAAAAGGGTTGCACCAATACAACCTTTCTCTCTCCCCCCCCCCCGCCATTTTATCTATCATTTTGCTTTGGTGGTGATGGCCCTCCAAACCACTGCCTAAAAATAACTGCATTGCATTGAATGTTCCTCTGTGTTTTGGTCTATGGAAATGGGAACATATTTCTGGAAAAATACTAGCACCAGTTTCTCTTACAGGTGAGCTTATGTTTGATATCCACCAGGTATAGGTGGAACACTTCTTTCTAGGAAAGACAAATTCACCCCCATGGGAAACTGGCTGAAAAGGCAGTATCTATCAAGCAGGACAAAAAATAGGCGGGACTGCAGCCTTTAAGAATCAGAAATGACAATCTTTGTTGTTACTGACATGCTTTTTTCTGCACATGGGTAAAACCTGGTGTTTTGATAAGTAGCTTAGAAAATTTTAGCTATTGGTTACAGAAGTAGACAAGGTTTGGTAAAGAGCTAAGAGCTAAGGTTGGGGTTTTTACACCCCTGGGGAAATGTTAAAGGGTATGGAGAACAAAGTGTAGCCAAAGTGTTGGCTGGACAGCATTCTTGGACAACACTGGAAGGTGGCATCCTAAACCTTCACTTTCTCTCTGCTTCTGCTTTTAACAGAGTGTTGATGCTAAAAATCTACATCCTGGCACAATGTACTAATTACTAAGATAAAGAAGGCATCTCTGACCTTTCCTAAAGGTATTAAACATGATTATCATAGCTCAGTGCTAAGCTGATACAAACTGTGAGAGAGGGAAACAAAAATCAGAACACTGATCCATCCTCTGGGACAAGGACCCTTTCCTTACCCGTAACTCTTTTGATACAGCAGGATAAAGAAATCCATCTAAATAAAATGTGGAACAACACAACTATGGTTTTCTTGCACAAAGGATTCCATTCAATTATTAATTTGGCTCCACCGTCTCAGTATTTTGCTTTTGGATGCAATACTATTCAATCATTTATGGCTTATTGCCCATTGTGACAGCACTGGCAATTCTGGCCTCCGATAGGAATCAGTAGGGTTCAGGTTATTATAATTGCATTTTGTTCTGGGAGTGTCATGTTTTTATACAAGCCTACACAATAATAGAGTTAACAATTTCATTTATAATAAGAACAAAGGCAAAGGTTCCAGATTCTCTCTCTCTCTTTCTCTCATCCAGCAGCTGAATGCCTTTTTCTTTGGAATAGTTGCTTCTTCCTATGTTTTAATATATGTTCAAGCCAACAAAAGCTAACCTAATATTAAAAAGCCTAACTGTTCAGTTTAGAGAAGAGAAGTCATTTTCAATTCTCTCCTGGTTTTGAAAACTGCTAATTACCTAGCTGCAATTACAGGTGCCTTATACAACCCTCCCTCCCTTTGCCCTCCTTTTTTTAAAAAAAGAATTGCCTCATTTAGGATGATAATTTATTATCAATCTTTGCCCATTTTCAATTCACTTATTTTTGACCTTAAGTGACTGATTTGTTATCCCTACATCCAGCAAATTGGGGAAAGAGTTTGAACAGGAATCTTAACATTCCTCTTCCTGCTTTTCTCAACTTGGTGTCAGGACTCCAAAATTTAAACTAGGATATTTTGGGGGACATGAAGCTGGGTTTTATTGTGGCGAACCCTTGGGCTTGTAGGGGAACCATTTCTATTTTCGCTTTAAAGGACAGATAGAAAAAGTTTTGGGTGAGTCTGAAAAGACTGAACCCTCTGAGTAAAATTAAATCCTCAAAACCAATTCTGTCCTTGTTTGACCTGGCATGACTTGGACAGAACATTCCACCAAAAACTACACAGCTCAGGAAGTCCCATCTCTTTCCATGGGTTGGGGAAGAGAAAGGAGTACTGCTTTGATGTTGCTACCCCTGCGGTTTCTACTGCTCCTGAATCTGTCTTCCTCTCTAGGCTGTCTGTTTATCCCATAGAGTATGCCCATAGGTCTCCTCTTGCTTCGCTAGGTTGTTTTCTTCTTCCTGTGTCAGGAGGGTAAATAGAAAAGACAGAGAAGGAGCTCTTTCATCATCTGATAGAGTGGAAATGCCATCATCTCTCTCTCTCTCTCTCTCTCTCTCTCTCTCTCTGTCTTCAGCTGCTGGCCACAAAAATGCTGGAGGGTTCAATGCAGCCTAGCGTTTGGTTGCAAGGCTGAAGACTAAAGTGTTCAGTCCAGAACCTCTGTTTTACTTTCACAAATTGCTCCAGAGCTGAAGTTAAGCTATTTCCTTATCTAGTCCAGTGGTTTCATTTCCAGAAACCACTTAACTAATCCAGGTAAAGACTTTGCTTATCTAGAGCAGTATTTCATTTTCACAATCCACAATGCCAAAACAAAGTCGATGATGCCAGAACAAAAATCAAACATGAACATCACAAAGCCACACTTCAGTTGCTCACATAATTTTTCAGAGGGCAGAGGATTTATAAAGCCACCTGGGAAAGGAAACACACCTGCCTTTTATGAAACATGTTCTGCCATTTCTCAGCCTCCAGGTTCAGGATTCATGATGTCAAGAGGCATAAAGTTATAGCCAAATATAGGACAAATATGGAAAGTCAAAAGCTTAGAATCCTGAACTTCATGAATTTCTTACCTAATCCATTCAACATAATGACAGCATACAGTGATGGCTTTTTCTGTGTTTTTTTTTCTAAATGGCAAAATATATTATTTATTGTGCCAGTTTCATGAAACTGGTAGGCTGAATATTTCTAGACATTGGAATTCCAAGACATGCACAATAACATTTACCATATCCAATGGATAAGCACCACCTAAATTCAATTATCACAAAGTTCTTGTTGATTAAAAAATAACAAAGCAAAACCAAGCACTTTTCACCTGATACAGGTGCAACATCTCACAAGATGACAAGTTCTTACCACCTTTGAAGATTCCCAATTAGGACTCACTTCCTGAATTGGCTTCAGAGTAAACCATGCAGATGCTGAAAACATTACAAAGGCTATTAAAAAAAAAAAGTTAACGTTCCAGGATCCAACCTAGAGGATCATGCTGTTCTTGTCTCAGACAGTGACTCCATAATGATTGACAAGCATGGTGGAGTTCTGAAGCTTCTCCAGGAGAAAAGAAATGGGGAAAAAAAATTATGCCTGACTCTACAAGTTAGTATATCTAGTAGCAAATTATGGGATAAAAACTCTTTCTACATGATTTTCAATTATTTTAAGCGAAGAGCGACAGTGAAGGTTTTCCTGCCTGAGTATCTGAACTTAGGGAATGCATTGAGTTGGTTATCAGTTGAGCCAGAATGCAGGACTAATTGGCCATTGGCTTGATCTGGCAAAGAACTCTTATCTTTGGTTCTCTGAATAGTGGCAGGAAGTGCTTGGAAGAGCACTACCCTTTTATAAGGAAAGGGCACCCGCAGGCTGGAGGGAAGTCTGAGTTTTGCAGATATGGAAAGGAAACCCTCGGCACAACCACCCAATGTAGCATAGTGAGAATTGATTGCGTATCCTCATTGGCTACAGCTGATCATTGAAATAGTCAGAGAAAGAGAAAGAAACAGAAAACCAGAGAGAAAAATGGAATGGCTGGCCAGCCGATTCTTTAGATCTCTGCATACGAGTACTTCACCCTGCCGCTTCCTGTTACAATCCCGTTTGTTGCTGACTTGCCTTCCTCAGCATGGAAATCTTAGCTTGGAAGGTGTGTTGAGACTGCAACTCCCAGAAATTCCTAGGCTTTGTATACTGGGAATTCTGGAACCTCCAACATACTTGGGAGATAGAGATAATCCTCGACTTACAACAGTTTGCTTAGTGACCATTCAAAATTACAATAGCACTGAAAAAGTGACTTATGACCATTTTTCACACTTATGACCATTGCAGCATGCATGTAAGTCATGTGATCAAAATTCAGACGCTTGGCAACTGACTCATATTTATGATGGTTGCAGTATTTATGATGGTTGCAGTCATGTGATCATTTTTTGCGATCTTCTGACAAGCAAAGTCAATGGGGAAACCAGATTCACTTAACAACAGAGTTACTAACTTAACAATTGCAGTGATTCACTTAACAACTGTGGCAAGAAAAGTCACAAAATCAGGCAAAACTCAAATGTCTCACTTAGCAATGGATATTTTGGGCTCAGTTGAGGTCGTAGGTTGAGGACTACCTGTACATAATGAGAAAGGGCACTGTTGACTCTCACAATCTCTCACTTGCAGTGTAACCAGTATAACCTGTTCAATAGTAATCTAGATGGCTGCAAAATGCTTGCGTTCCAGTGTAACAGTCTACCTTTGTTATATGCCAGTTGCAAGTTTGGGTGGTTTCTCCATAGAGGTTCACCCTTGGAAGTGAATAGAATTATCCTGACTCATTGCTATATGCCAGCCATGGCTTATTTTTATTTTAAAGCACAATATAATACAACACAATGTCCTTATTTCAATCTTTGATAGACCCCAAGTAAAAACACAGAGATTATTAATTTAGCAGCAATAACAATGATGTCGGTATCTAAAAACGATAAGGACAACGAGTGCCAAGTTAAAAGGCATGAAGATAAAAGCTGTAAATATGCTATAGAACCACAAACTCTATTGTGCTATCTAAAAAGCTGGAAGAATAAGAATATCACGGCAATGGGAGGGAATGACATTCCCTGTGGATGCGAAGGAGATATGGGCATTGATGTGCCAGTTCTGTTTCTAAAGCTCCTTATTTAATTTTTTAATTAACTCAAAAACTATGCTCTTTCTCCTTTTGTGGCATGCAAAATGTAACACAAGCAGCAGCAGCACCTTTGTTGGCATTACGTGAAGTGCCTTATTTGGTTTTTCAAAGCTTGGGGAGTTCTTGCTGCATTGATTTAACTGCCAAGGAAATCTCAGCACATACAGTCTACCTAATGCATTTCTCTCTTTGCCTAGGCTTCTGGGAAACAGTGGTCAGTCTTGTAATACCGTATAGTCTATCAGTCTATCATGACCAACTCCAAAAAAATATAGGTAGCTGTGTGTATGTGAACCTTGGAAGAAAGGAAAACTCTTCTTGTAAGTTCCTCTCCATACACTAAGATCATTAATTTGTTTGAGGTATCTTCACATGAATGGACACTGGGAACACCCTTGTGTACTGATAGCCACTGGCTTGGGAGTGCCGTCCGTAGCAAAGCCATCCTGAAGTCAACTTTGTCTTTCTTCTTTGTTCTCTCATTAAAACAGTCCTGGAACTTTCTTTGTCCTTGGGAGACTAAAGACAAAAACGTCCTTATTCTCCTATGCTTTAAATACATTAATATATTTTACAAATTTTTCTGCTGCAGGCACTTTACCATTCTTACTGTTGCTTGTGCTTGCATTGTTTATGCACTTCATTTTTTTAGAATCATTTTAGCTAAAAATATTTTATTACAATTTGAATGCAAAGTCAACTACCCTGGGAACATGCTGTTTTGAAGAAGCATATAGAAAACAGAACAAACAAAACCCACCCCCACTATTCCTGCATTTGGCAAGGAAGACAGCATCAGAACAGCAAACAGCAGGACCCAACATCTTCCATTTAATCTCCACCAGGAGCTGGCCCTTATTATCTCTAAAGGGTCTTAATTGCCCCTTCAAAATGAAGCCATCCCAAAATATTTTACATTCCAACAGATGTAACTACAACTGTATATTGCTGTGGAACAATCTGTTTCCTACCCCTTTAAAAGACTGTGGCTATAAGCCCAAAGATCAAGGGTGTCAAACTGCCAGCCCACAGGCTGGATGCATCATAGCGAAACTGCGCCCACCCCATTGCCGGCAATGGCAAAAAAGTCACGATACGTCGCGACATGTCACGTGATGTTGCGAGTTTGACACCCCTGCTATAGATCATCTGAGGGACTGGAGAAAGGTGCAGGTGAAGTCATCATTTCCGTTATGAAAAATGTCCCAATGACCCCTATGGGTGGATTCTCAATTGATGCAAGCTGACAGTTGGAGTTGTTGGGCCTAGCTCTTTCATTAAGCAGAATACTCTGAAGTGTGGGCTCTACATTGAATTTTATGTTTGCTGCTGCTCTTCATGATCGAAGGAAATACTGGATGACTTGTCAAGGACTGTATTGCACTTCTGCTAATGTCAACTTGTTGCCTTCCCAAAGCCTTGGGTGCAACAAGATATACCTGGGGTGGGGGAATTAAAAAAAAAAAGTCAAGGACTTCCGGTTCCTGTGGCAGTGCCTGCGGTCAGGCAAAGAGTATGCTCTCTTTGCCGACCGGTTTCCCCCCGCCGGTAGACCCTGGACAGGGTCGAAAGTCGCCCCGGAGAGGTGACCACCGTAGAGGAGGGCACTCGCTGATTGCAGAGGGAGGGGCAACTCCCTCTGCGATCCGAGCAATCACCTTTGGGCCGACGGGGAAAAGATCGGCCAGTAACATGGCCGATCACTCAGCTGCTCTGGCCGAAAGTCACAGCAACATCTAAGCATAAAGACCCACCGTGGAAGATCCGGGGAGACCTTTCTTTCCCTCTTGATATTTTACTCATTTCCCTGTGAAAAGCTCTTAGAAATTGCTTCCCCCCCTTGAGAAAGCAGCCTTTGATCACTTGGGGAAAGAGCTGTGGAAAAAGAAAAAAATGACTAATTTGTATTGTTTGTTTGAGCGGCTGGAATTCGGAGAACCCTGAGGAAAAAGGAGAAGAGAAGGATCCTTGCTGTGACTCTCTCTCTCTGCCTGCTTGTTTTCAGCTTAAGTGGAAACCTTTAGGGAGGGGGGTGGAGTGTTCTTCTTCTTCCCCCCCTTCTGAATAGTGCTATCTACTTTAAAAACAAAAAACAAAAACGCTACGGCTCCTGGATGAATTTATGTGGATTGCGCCCAGATGCTTGCATTTCTTTTGGAACTTGTTTGAATTTCTGCCTGCTGTTTTTGATTTTATAATACAAAGTATACTCCCCTGAAAAATGGATCTGTTCGCTCTAGGATTACAATATAATAATTGAGACACCAGTTGCTATGATTTATTTGGATTATAAATTAGATATTCATAATATTGATTGGGACTTTTGCTGTTTTTATTTTTGTACTTGCTTTTTCCTATTTTTGTTTGGATTTTATATTTTCTAAAATTGCAACTCAGCTTTTAAGTTGAAATTCTACTAAAAAAACAAAGAATGGAATCCCACTCACAGCTTAACTATGGATTTATATTAGAAAAAATCTTGGAAACAAAGGAGGAATTAAAAAAACATTTTAAAATGCTTCGGAAAAGGGAAATCCCAGAGTTAAAAACTGAAATTCAACTTATTGGACATGATACACAACTAGGTCTACAACTTAACGATATGGAGGAAATACATTTACAATCTATTGAAGAGGAAGATACTACATCTTATACACAAATGACAGAGACTTTGGATGACCAAAGGCAGAGTTCAATTAAAACATCTATAATTTTAAAGGCAACAGGAACAGACTTTCAGATACGAGATGTTAAAAATGCTGACAACATGAATAAACAACGAACAATCACCATATTGATTAAGACTGATTACATAGTGCAGACAACAGTGGAGAAAAGAGAAGAAGACTATGACTGGATTCAATTGTGGAAAAATGTGTATGGTCAAATACTATGGAAGGAATTAGAAGCCCTATTGTGGAAACCTGCTTGGCACAAAAAGAAAGCTAGAATTAGGTTTAAAAGTCAGAGCTAAAATTTTATTGGATGGGTAAAAATGGCTTTTAGAGACTTTGACTGAACTAATATGCCTGAGATTCCTAAGGTTCAAGACTTTGATCCAGATGGCAAGATGGAAAATTGGAAAATCTAAAATTAGGAGTTGGATAGAGATTGGTGAAATATTTAACTATGATTTATAAAAATATTTGATAGAGTACAGGAAATAAAATATAGACACATTAATATATATATATATATAATAGGCATATTATAAGTCTATTTTAGAAACAATTATTGTTTTATCATCTCAGGCTTGAATCTAAAATGGTTTTAAAACAGAGAAGTATAAATTGAACAACTGGAATAATATCTATATCTTAAAAATAATCTATACTGTATGGGTACCCGAATTGTATACTATATGTGTATATAAGGCCAAATTGGAATATGTTAAATTGTGAGTTAGTTAAGCCTGAAAACGGGTGGAAATATTATTGATATTGTGTGTGTGTGTTTTTTTTTCTACTTGTTTTTTCGTTTCTTGCTTAGAGAGGGAAACTTTAAAGAAGTAATTCAAATTGTCTATGTATGATTATATTTTTTACTTTGTTGTATGGAGTGCCCTATCTTCACGATGAGTTCCAAGCACTTGCTTGTAAAACAAACAAAACCAATAAAACTTGTTATATATATAAAAAAAAAAAAAAAGTCAAGATGGAGTTGCAAACCCTGCCCCTTGTACATGTGTGCAGCAAAGAAGCATGTACAAAAAGAATGGGACTTTGATTATTTAATTTTAAACACTACCTCGATTTTTTTCATTTCCTCTACATATACCGCTGGGTAAACCCCCAGTTCCCCTTAAAAGTCTGCCAATGAGTTACAATTTTAATGCAATAGAAGGTGAAAATGATAACATATATGGTATTTCATATATAGTATTTCATCAATTTAATTGTCAGTTATTATTTTTATTTCTTTATTTTACTCCCTCCCGCTATGTAGGATGGGCCATTATATGCCATTCCAAAAAAGCCAGTCTCTTTTGTACCCAGCAAAATCCTCTCTGTGAGAGCCAGAAGATTTCTTCCATTCCTGAAATAAGATCTAGATCTTATCTTGAAAACAGGATGGAGGGATGGGAATGGGTGACTAAAGAGAACCAAACCAGAAAGCAAATTATTAACTGTCCAATGATATGTAATGTTTCCAGCTACTGTTATTTAGTTGTTTGCTGATTTCTGACTCTTTTTAAATTTGCTTGTTCGCATATCTGACAAATGGGTTTTGAATGAGTCAAAAATATAATTTGGTCTTTAAAATCTGAGGCACACTTTTAAAAGTAAGACAAATCTAAATTAAATTGGGGATCTACCAATAATTATTTTTTCTATCTATGGCTGGTAAAATTGGACAGAAGGAAGGCTTTTTAAAATTTCTACATAAAGACAACAAGGAAAAGGTTTAATTTCAATTAATTTCTCAGAACATCTTAGTTGTGAGAAAACTGGAACTGAGATGAATTCATTGCATTCTTTTAAAACCCTTCAGCCAAAATATTAGGTAGTTAATTCAAACACTGCATATAGCTCACCCCTAAATCTTCTCCCTGTTCCTTTCATAGTGCTCACAGTAAATGGAGTGATCACTGCCAGAGGTTTTCCTCTTAGCCTTGAATCTTTACCTAGCAACCATAATTCCACCTGCCTTTTTCTATTGACATCTGCTTCCCTTTCCCATGACAATGAAAGCTACTAGAATGGAGGGGGTTTTCATTACTTTGAAGCTAGAACTCTTTAGACTGGCTTCATCCTGCTTCAGCATTGGGCTAGTGATAAGATGTTGTAAGGGCATGTCTTCAGCAAATGGCTACAGGAACATCTTTGCACTCTGTGTAGATATTTTTCTCTTGTCTGAATGCAACCCCATGTTTTTACCTGCTTGTCATATCCTCTCCACAACTCTTTCTTTCAGCACTGATGATGTTACCTAGTTTGGGTAATGAAATGTCTGCAAGTAAACAACCATGCTCCGAGAGCACCAAGGACCCCTCATTTCAACCCTGAGCTACAAATATTCTCCTTTATCAGTAACTCTTTCTCTCTTCAGATTGCTCCTCATTTCTTCTATACATGATGTCTCTTGGCCAGCTTCCATAGTTCCTACAACCCTTCATCAGGCCAACGGAGGGGTACCTTTCTTTAACCCCTCTCATTAGACTCTTCTTCAATTTCTTAGGTCTGTTTCCACCACTTAATTCTTTATTCTATCAACCATTCCTTTTTCTTTTTGGGCTGTCTATTACTCACCATCTCTTTATTTTCTTGCCTGCAAAAGAAATGCTAGATTGAAAATTAGATTGGTTCCTGAATATTCCAAACCATCATATTAAGGAGCAAGTAAACCTGGCAAAGACTTTTCTGTTGCAGACATACCTTGGTAGATGCTTATGTACTTCTCCTTCCAAAGCCTCCTAAAACCATGACTGTTCCTAACAGTATTCTTCTTTGTACAGTTTTTCAAATGTTAATAACTGTTCAAGACACCATATATTCTATGAATGGTTAATGCTTGCAGAACACCTCATTTCTAGAGTTTCTTTTGCCTATTGCACTTTGAAAAAGACCCATCCTTTTGCAACTGTATTTAGTCAACCTCTTGAAATTGAGCAAATGCTGGCTGTGTTGCTAATTTGTGCCCATGTGTTTTATTGCATGAGGTTCAGTGGGACCTTGAGCATACTTTTAGCATATCAGGAAGTTGGAGAGACTTATTGTACTAATAAAAAAAATATGCAGAAGATATGGCGTGTGTCATACCATCTCCCACTAGAGTCTTTTCCTTCAGATTGTGAAAATAAATACCCAGTGCTCATCCCTTATTCATAACCCTGGTTGCTTTAGGTTCTTAATAATTAATTTTCACTAATGTAAACACCTTTTGAATTTATTTCATAAATATGATGTATCTAATCTCTTTCCTATCACACTTTGGGAAATATACCTGGCATGTTAAAAAGAAAACGAGGCATAAGTGTGGTCAGGGTGGGTCTACAGTGAAGTAATGTATGGAGGATATCCTGCTCATTAGGCTTATAAGCCTCCTCATTCTTTCAAAAGCATATGCACTGCTGAAAGATATGCCCTGTTGAAATCAGAGATACTTTACCTCTTGATAAATTGGGCTATGAGCCTCATGGTTACGTTAACTGAATCATTATTTCATCTTCCAGGGTTGGACATGGGCTTCTTAGCTTTTAACCTTACAACAAACCACTGAGATCAACAAGATCAGGAGCTAATAACTGTCTCAAGCTTAGTTAAAAAAAAAGAAGCCCAACTAACCTTAAAATTGAAATAGGTTTTCAACTTCAGCTTTCCTAGTTTTTTCAACAAAAGCCCAGACCAGTTCCTCTATGAGGGTCTTTCCCATCTTCTACCTAACTATGGCTTCAGTGTTCCCAACATCTCATTTTTCCTGCCATGTTTTCTTGAATTGTCTTCATCTCATCTTCAGTCCATGCCAAAAGCAGCTTTAAATCCTGGTGGTGCAGTTGTTGGAATGCAGTATTGCAGGCTGACTTTGCCCACAGCCAGGAGTTCGATCCTGATGGGACTCAAGGTTGACTCAGCCTTCCACCCTTCTGAGGTCAGTAAAATGAGGATTCAGATTGTTGGGGATAATATGTTGACGTTGTAAACTGCCCAGAGAGTGCTTGTTTGTCTCTTCGAACTAGTACTGAAGAATGATGAACAACTGAGTAAATATTCTATATGTATATTTAGTACTGTATATACATGTAAACATAGAAAATATATAAAGAACAGTTGCTGGAATTGGGTATGTCTAGTTTAGTGAAGAGAAGGACTAGGGGTGACATGATAGCAGTGTTCCAATACCTCAGGGGTTGCCACAAAGAAGAGGGAATCAAGCTATTCTCCAAAGCACCTGAAGGCAGGACAAGAAGCAATGGATGGAAATTAATCAAAGAGAGAAGGAGGAGAAATTTCCTGACAGTTAGAACAATTAACCAGTGGAACAACCTGCCTCCAGAAGCTGTGAATTCTCCAACACTGGAAGTTTTTAAGAAGAGACTGGACAACCATTTGTCTGAAATGATACAGGGTTTCCTGCCTGAGCAGAGGGTTGGACTAGAAGACCTCCAAAGTCCCTTCCAACTTTGTTATTCTATTCTATTCTATTCTATTCTATTCTATTCTATTCTATTCTATTCTATTCTATTCTATTCTAGTCTATTCTATTCTATTCTAGTCTATTCTATTCTATTCTATTCTATTCTATTCTATTCTATTCTATTCTATTCTATTCTATTCTATTCTATTCTATTCTATTCTATTCTATTCTAGAGTAAATGTTAATCCTCCATTCTGTAAAGTGTCTGTTTTAGAATGTTCATTTTGGTTCTTACAGTTATTTTCATAATATTGTAGGTGTGGTCTCCAAATGCTCACTTTGTCCTGTAAAAAGACTGAGGCTGATGGTAAATTCAGAAGTTCACTCACGTGTTTGGTTGCTTCCATGTGCAAGAACAGTTCCGACTGGACCCAACTATCATTTATTTTCATTCATTTCATTCAAATTACTATTGCTTTTCTGTGAAGACAAAAATGTGGCCATCCAAAGTCAATGGAGCATTTTATTCTGCATTTCATTGATGCAGTATGATGTTCCTAGTTGCTTAATTGTTTAACTTCAGTGACATAATGATGGATCTGGGAAGATGTCCCCATGATAAAAACATCATTATCTATGCAAAGCCAAAACAAAGCAAACAACAACTACAACCAAAACAACTGCTAGAAATGGCCTTAAAAAACACCCCAAAGCCTAAAGAAAATGTTCCATGAAATGTGAACTCAGCTGGTGAATCTTCCTACTTGTTTTCAACCATTTCCTTCTTCTATTAGAACCAAAATGCTATCTCCTGGAAACACAATCCAAAAAGCACAAAAAGACGAGTCCAAAAGCTCAGAAGAGGAAATCTCTGGTCCGGTGACCAATCCAGATTCGATCTTGAAAGAAGTGAGTTGCTTGATGCTCCAGAAAACCCCATCTTTCCTTCTTTCTCTAATTATTCTTTCTTATGTTGAAAGGCGAAACTGCAAAAATATGCTTTAGATTCTAATAACTTTGCAGACAAATTCTAACTGAGCTTTATTCAAATCAATCAAGTCTACTACCAGCCAGATATTATCTGATCCATGTTCTAGTTTTGATAAAGCCCAATTGATCATTTCTAACCACTGAAGAGATTACTTGTCAATGTATATTAGCTAAAACAGCAGTTAAATGTTTAATATCTACATTAATCAGTGAGATAGACTGATTATTAGCTCGTAATGTACAATCTTTATCAGGTTTTGGTATAACTGTAATATGTGCTTCATGAAACAAAGAAAAAAAATGCATTTGCAAAGATCGCATTATATAATTGATGGATTTTACTGCAAGTTTTATGTCATTCCACAGGAAAGCCATCCAGTCCTGGTACTTTACCATTACTTATATTTTAAAAAAGCTTTTTTCATCTCCTCCATAGTTGAAGGAGTAATAATTGTGAGTAGTATTACCATGGAAGGTTCAATTTTAGCCAAAAAACATATATATCTTCACCAGAGAAGGTTTAAGATTTACTGCATTGAGTCATTAATATGAAATGAGCTGCCATATAAATTGATATAATAAATATAAATCTAACTAAATTTTTAAAAATGCAAAAAAAATTTCTCAGGAGAACTATGCATTTTATTGTTCCCATATCTTTAATGGCTGTGACAATTTTTTTTCAACTTTTTTCTTTTACTTCAGGTGGTTTTCCATGATTGTGTCAGATATTTTACCATTTTATATATATATTTTTAACACAAACCTATTAACAAACATTCAATTTGCTGTAATAAGATATTAGTCAACGTTATTCCTTTATAGTGGGCCATGGGACATCTGGCCATCTGTGTTCAAAGGTTTTTCCATTTGTCTACAAATTAATCTTGTAATTATTTTTAGTTTCTTCTTATATGATGCATGTGTAATAATGTTACCATAATATTATTATATTACTTATAACTCTCCCATTCCAAAATTAAGAAACTAGTCTTTCCTATAAAAATTTCTGTTGCTGAGAATTCATCTGCTTTACTTTTTCTCTCATTTAGTACAGAGACTTTAAAATACCAGCTTCCAGATGGTTACTAAATTGTGTAGTTGTAAATTGAAGTTAATTGAGCTATGATCCAATATTTACAAGATGTCAGTTGGGCCATGCTTGTTGAAATAATGTTCAAGAAACTCAAAAATAGTCAAGTAGAAAATAATGCCGATGCCCTGCTGATTGAAAATTATACTCCTGTTTTTGGGGTACCAGGGTTCAATCAAATTTAATTCACCCATGTATGATCTAATTCTAGTTCTCACAACCATGGACTTTTACAGGTGGGCACATTCCTATCTAATTCAGGTCTAATATCTAGTTACAGCAAAACCTCCTGCTGCAGTAAAATCGTAATAATAGATATATTTTAAGTGACAAAAATAATCATGGAACATGGCAAGTGAGTCTAAGAACGGTAGGCGTGGATCATAAGCATTATTATACCACACACTGTATCATATTTTAACAACTAGAATTTAAAAATACCTACCTAACTTGTTGAACCTGTTTATGAATCAGAATAGCTATTCCTTGTATACTTGTTGAAACATTTATCAAATATACCTGTTTAACCCAGTCTCTAAATAAAGAATTTGTATCCTCTTCTATCAGATAAATCTCCTGTAAAAAACACCAACAGCTTGAAAGACTTGAGATAGGTTAAAAATATACATTATTTACTAACGTTTCTTTCATAGTAAAGCCAACTAAACTCAATTAAATGCATTCTGTTGAGCCACAAGTAGACATCCCTCAAATAATAATCTTTTGTAAGACTTGCAGTGTATAATTGCATAACGCATTCTTGTAGTAAAAGGGTTAATCATATTTCCAGAGTTATATCTTAATAGTGGATAACTCTGGATATGAATTACAGAATATAAGATCAAACTAACTGAAGTAAGAAAAACAGTAATACATAAAAATAATATATGATAAAATAAAGAAAAACCGAAAGGGAAAACATAAGTGTGTGGGGGTGGAGACAATTTCAAGGACTTTTTCAAGGAATGAGAAATGGATCTTTTATCTCTCTCTGCCCAGGATCCATAACAACACACTTTTTACGTTTCATATTTTATTTAGCATATTTACTATTTACTATATTTTTATTCATTTGTTAACATTATCTGCCTGCTGTCTACCCTTGGTTTACACGAAAAATCTGCAGAATCTGATAACCTTAAAACATGTTCTTTGTGCTGTTTTAATGTGTTTAAGGTGTTTAAGTCAAGCTATTCTCCAAAGGACCTTAAGGCAGGACAAGAAGCAACGGATGGAAACTAATCAAGAAGAAAAGCAACCTAGAACAGTGATGGCGAACCTTTTAGAGACCGAGTGCCCAAACCATAACCCCAAACCCACTTATTTATCACAAAGTGCCAGGGCCGCATCAGCATTTTGGTGCCCTCAGGGGGGACATGGGGGCGTGGCCCACTGGGTGGGCGTGGCTGCGGTTGTCACGGCAGACTGGGTGAGCGTGGCTGGGGTGGGCATGGCCACCTCGATGTTGCTCATGGGGATGCCTGTGGGGGCCGGGCAGTATTGAGTGAGATCCAGGGGGTCTCTGGTGGGTGGGACAGTGGGCAGGAGGCCCAGCATAGATGGTACACAATCCTAGCTGGGACTGGGGGGCCATGGCGCCGATGGCTATCCAGCTTTCCCTGTTTGGGGTGGCCTTTGGCTTGCTGGGTGTGGGTGTGCTCTACCACCTCTACTCAAGCTTGCTAGCTGGCCGCTTTGCCTCCTTTGTGCTGGGTGGGGCTGCCGCTCCAGGCAGCAGCGGTGGCCTAATGGACCTGCGCAAGCTGCTGGCAGCGGTGGCGTGCGTGCCCACAGAGAGGGCTCTGAGTGCCGCCTCTGGCACGTGTGCCATAGGTTCGCCACCACTGACCTAGAACTAAGGAGAAACTTCCTGTCAGACAGAACAATTAATCAGTGGAACAACTTGCCTCCAGAAATTGTGAAGGCTCCAATACTGGAAGTTTTTAAGAAGAGACTAGACAACCATTTGTCTGAAATGATATAGGGTTTCCTGCCTGAGCAGAGGGTTGGACTAGAAGACCTCCAAGGTCCCTTTCAACTCTTCTATTGTTATTGTTATGGTTATGGTTGTTATGGTTATGGTTATTATCTACTGCTTTCACCAATAAATGTTTCATTCTCCAACTGCCCTGCAGAAGACAATAGTTTCCACTTCCTTCCTAAGGAATGAGGGGCTGGGGGGGGGGCAGTCTGCCCTTGGGGGTTAAATTGTTCCAAAGTGAGAGATATGCCACTGAGAATGCCTTGTTTTGAGTTCACCATCCTGATTGCTTTTGGTGCTTTGACCCCCTCATCTTTGCAGGAGTTCCTACAAAGATGAGGGGGTCAAACTATTCTCCAAAGCACCTGAAGGCAAGACAAGAAACAATGGATGGAAACTAACCAAGCAGAGAAGCAACCTAGAACTAAAGAGAAATTTCATAATGGTGAGAGCAATCAACCAGTGGAACAACTTGCCTTCAGAAGTTGTAGGTGCTCCATCACTGGAGGCTTTCAAAAAGAGACTGGACAACCATTTGCCTGAAATGGTATAGGGTATCCTGCTTGAGCAGAGGGTTGGACTAGAAGACCTCTGATGTCCCTTCCAACTCTATTATTCTATGTTCTATGCTCTGGAGATGGGTATCTGTAGCATTTTTTGTCAACCACAATGGGTAGAATTGACAACTTTTTCCCAGAGAAGATGGGCTTGGCAGTTACTATGGCCTAAGCCATATAGACAGTGGTGGGATTCAAATATGTGAACAACAGGTTCTCTGTGTGGATGCCGCTTCCGGAAGTCCATTCTGGGCCTGGGCAACAAAAAATTAGCTATTGGTTCTGCCGAACTGGTGCAAACTGGCTGAATCCCACCATTGCATATAGATCTTTATAGACCACAACCTGCATCTAGAGCAGGTTGTCATTGAGTTGGGCCTAAAACCTTCCTTGCAGCTGGTGTAGCTCTTTTATTGCTGAAGGCAATAAACAGGACTATAGAGAAGACAGCAGTTGCTTTCTGATAAGCAATCAAATTTGGGACTGAACACCTTTGTCATAGTTGGATGCCCAGGGAGAATGTTTTACGCATGCTTTGGTGGGTTTCTTCATGGCTCTTCAATAATTCCACAAACCATTGGATACATTTATAAGTACCCTTTCATTTGCTGATCTCTGGTGAGTCTGGATTTTAGAGGTGTCTCCTCTTTTAAGCAATTTTTACGGACACATGATGGCACAGCTACATAAAAAGAGGTACAGGTAGTCCTCGACTTACAACAGTTCATTTAGTGACTGTTCAAAGTTACAACAGGATGGAAAAAAGTCACTTATGACAGTTTTTCACTCTTATGACCTTTGAAGCATCCCTGTGGTCACATGATCAAAATTCAGATGCTTGGCAACTGACTCCTATTTATGATGGTTGCAGCGTCCTGGGGACATGTGCTCACCTTTTGTGACCTTCTGACAAGCAAAGTCCATGGGGAAGCCAGATTCACTTAACAACCATGTTACTGATTTAACCACTGCAGCAATTCACTTAACAAATGTGGCAAGAAAAGTCATAAAATGGGGCAAAACTCACTTATCGAATGTTTTACAGAAATTCGGCCTCAGTTGTGGTCGTAAGTTGAGGACTACCTGTAGTGCTCAAATACTACAGTTTAGTTTCTCCAAGTGCAGATGCATCCCCAAGTACTTTGCTTTCAGAGCCTGGCACTTCTGACTTCTCTTTTATCTCATTTATCGATCTTCCTTCCCCAAATGGGGCAAAAGGAAAGGAAAAATACAGAATGCATATGTAGGGAAAACCAAAGTGCAGGGGACAGTAAGAAAGGAAGACTGCACCCCCTACTGCAGAGATGTATCTCCTGTGAAAGTGTAGAGAGCAAATTTCCTGGGGAAATTGTGAACATGAACTATTCCTAGAGTGAATACCTCCAGAGTCATGAGCTGAATGGAGATGAAGAAGAGGAAGCAGAGAAAAAGACTGAAGGTCAGACCCATCAAGCTTTTCAGGATATGTTGAGGGAGGGGGAAGAGAGATTAGCAGCAGCAATATTGAACTTTTTTCTGGAAATGTAAGATTTAGAAGCTTTAATTGAAACATCGGCCTTTGCCTTGACACTTGGAGCACTGAAATCTTGCTGAAAATCTTGCTTCTTGCTGAAAAGTGTGACACCTGTGACAGGAACGATTCGCATAGCAACAACAGCATGTGCACGACAGCTGTTGAATTATCTTTTGTTTCATTTGTATTTTAGCTACATTTTCATTGCAGTGGGTTAACAGCAGTATTTTTCAGCCAGGTAATCCATATTAGGAACATCAAAATGCTGCACTGAGAAAGCTTCGCACTCAGACAAATCAGGCATCAACAGGTACGTACAGATAAAGAACATTTACACACCATTCAAAAGAGAGAAAAAAAGCTAAAAAGGAAACAAAAAGTCCAGAACACCTCCTCAGTACTGGGATCAAGGAACTATCAACTCAGAGAAGCATGCACTAAACAATAGCCTAATCAAAAAACTACCAAGGGAAAAAAACAACACTTCTACCAACATTGACAATCAAGCTACTCTATATAAACAGAGAGCAAACCTCACACTCTTCTTACACTGAAGATGGTACCTAGTTGGGTAACAAAACATCTGCATGCAAACAACCAAGCTCAGAGAGCATCAAGGACTCCACTGGGAAATCTAGTGGAAACAGATTCAGCATTCTACTCTAAGGTACTTCATAATGGGAAGCATGTTAAAATCAAGCAATGTTTTACCCTGAAGTTAAAAATATCTGCGAGATATTCTCAGGAGTGAAGATCCTAGCCTTCTTGTGCATGATACCCTTGTGGAGAGTTGTCCCATTCCGCCTGAGGGTCTACGACAACCCGCCACGGCCAACTCACCATGGCCAGCTTGCCGTAGACAACTTGAAATGAAATGCGAAAGACAAAAATTCAAATATGTTTTAAATGATTTTAAATAATTAAATGATTTTAAATAAGTAAATTGAATTGTTGAATTGTCCCGCAGCGAGTTGTCTTGTGGCAAGTTGGTCATGCCAAGTTGTCCCACAGTGAGTTGGCTGCGGAGAATTGGCCATGGCGAGTTGCCCCACTCTGCCTGAGGAGTACTATTATTTGCAAAAACCTTATTTTTGCAAACTAAGGCAAGTCTGGTTCCCTCAATCTAGCCTCAGAAGACTTAGTTTCAGTCCCCTTTTGTTCCTTTTTTTTTTTTGCTCTGTTTCTTTATACAGTTTATCTGGGGAATAGTTTGAGATTCTTTCTTCGTAGTGCTGAAAAATATTTCTGCAGTCAGCAATTGACCAGTACGAAGTAATAAATGTTGCATATTGCTTGTATTTAGCATGCAATCCAAAGCTCAACATCCTTATAAGTAGGCATACATACTTACTACATCTCAACAGACAATATTAGCATGCACCTCTTTTTCAGATCCTGTTAATTGTGGCACAAGATGCCTCACTATTTTTATAGGACACATCTTCATGACCTCATCTTTAAATCCCATTTAAAGGATACTGTCAAAACTTAGGTAAGGAAACAAACATCCAAAGCTCCTCTTTCTCCATCACTGATACTCAGAAAAGCAGAAAACAGCAAACAATTTTACCATTCTTTGCTAATCTCAGTTCTTTCTTTTTTTAAAATTATAATATTTTATTAATTTTCCAATTTTACATTTGAATATTTAAAAAGCAACGTGGTGACTGGGTTAATCAATAGTTCAATAACAAAGTCTTTAGTGCAAATCTCAGGTTACAACATTAGATATTTCTTCTCTTTTTCCCTTAACATTTACTGTCTCGTATTCAAGCTAGTACATTTCTAATTATATCAACTCAATAAAAACATCATTATTACATTTATCAATATTTTTTTTAGCTTATACATATCTTAATTACACTCAATCTTCATAAACAATTCATATCCTGTTATTAATTTTTACATAATTTTTAATTTCTCATCAATATTCCAATTTAACCTTTGATATCCATAATTTTCAGACTTTGGATAACCAAGATTTCCCTTATCTCACTTCATAACAAACTATAATATCCAAATACACATTTTATCTATTTGAATGTAATCTTGTTCTATTTCCCACCATATTAAATCATCTACTTAATAATACAATATCCCTTTTAATAAATCAAAACCATTATATATATTGCCTGAGTTAATCAATAAATCAAACATATTCATGATAATTAATTTTCTTTTCCTTTTTAGATCTAATTTTTCAATATTAAACAGATCGAATCCTTACTTTCAACTAATTTCCAACTATTTTAAATCTAATAACCAAAATTCCCCTTATCTCAACATCTCCCTTTAACCCTCTAATTGACAATATAAAATCCCCTCTAATGAATCAAAACCCCAATTTTTTCAACCTTATTCTAGCTTTCTTCCTTTGCTAACTAGGCTTCCATATCAGCGCTTTTAGATCATCAAATAAATCTCCCTCTATTCTTATATATGTTATTTGAATTAAAGGAGACCATTTGATTGCCAGTTTTCTGGAAGGACTAGCCCATTTGTATTCGTTAAATTGTCGCCCTGTTATTCCAGTCCCCCATGTTTGCTCTGATATATTTGTTTTCAATTCAATCTGTTCTTCTTCTTTCTCAAATTTCTTCTGATTTGTATAGAAAGTCATTTCCATTTTCAGTGTTGTCACTTCCTTGTCTGGATTTTCCATCGCTGTACTTGTTGGTCAATTGAGTCCTCTGTCTTAATATTTGATTGTTCCATTTCTTCTGTTATCTTCTGCATTGTTGGTTCTTTGGTTGTAGTCAAAATTTGGCTTTGTGCATCTAAGCTGGCGTCTTGATCTTTTATTTTAGGTCTCATTTTATCACAAGCTGAAAGAATAGTTTCACGTATTGCTTTCAACCTGGAAAGAATCTTTTCCTGGTCTTCATCCATCTCTTTCACGTATTTGTAAATAGTCTTTCTAGTAAAAATTGTTTGTTAAGCAAAAGTCAGTAAAGGTTTACATTCACAGTTCAAGTAGGCCAATTTTGCTGCCCAGCTTTTCTCTTACAGTTGAGTCTCTCACAGATGGTGCCAAGGTCAGGAAAGTCTTATCTAAGATCTGGGCTTTGAGCCAAGTCTCTTTTTAGGAAATAACAAATTGCCATACCAAGCTTCATCACAAGATGTCACCGGTGCCATTTAAGGTTTTTTAAGTCCCGAATTTTTCTAATTCTTTTTCCAATTTTTTTTTTTTTTTGTAGATTAAAACAGGAGTCTCCAGTAAAAATAGGAAAAATTTTGGTCCCCAAGTTTCAGGAACATATAAATCCAATTAGATTAAAATTGTTCTTTTTAATGCTTTGATTCCCCTGGGTAGTCAGACGCCGCTATTCTTAGAGGATGGGATAGAAATTCCCTTCCCTCTCTCCTCACAGGGGGAAGATATTTCAAAGAGCTTTTAGAGGAAGAGAAGGTACTTAGGATAAAGAGAAGGTAAGATCTCACCCAGTTTCATCCGCATTGCTTTTGAAGTGCTTGGTAGTAAGTTTGACTTTGGCTGTCAGCAGCTTAGTGACGAGCCATATTGCTATGGCCGGTCTTTTCCGCATCAGTTTGAAGAGCTGCCCCTATATTATTATTATTATTATTATTATTATTATTATTATTATTATTATTATTATTATTATTATTATTATTATTATTATTATTATTATTATTATTATTATTATTATTATTATTATTATTATTATTAAAAATTTTCTCAATCCTGGTGATGCAGAGTCTAATATGTGCCAAGAGTTCATCAGGTCATGCAGCTTATATTCCCGGGAACCAAACATTTTTCACTAATATAATTTCTATAGCTAGTAATTATTTCCTCTCCGTGTTTTTCTTTTTCCAGTCTTCTGCCTTGGACAGGAAGGATGGTAGAGGCTACCAGCTGAATTTTTCCAGAATTCTGATATCTGAGGGGACATGGTTGCACTGTAATCTTTCTAGCAATATTATTTGTCCTCAAATGGGTAAGTGGGGAGAAATACAGGCAGTCCTCAACTTACAACAGTTCATTTAGTGATGCTCAAGGTGGCAACGGCACTGAAAAAAGTCACATGACCATTTTCCACCTTGCAGCATCCCCATAGTCATGTGACCAAAAATTCAGACGCTTGTCAACTGACTCATATGGCTGGCTGGGGAATTCGGGGTGGGTGGGTGGGTATTGAAGTCCATGCAACCTAAAGTTGCCAAGGTTGAGAAACACTGAAATAAAGAAATACTTTTTGTACTGCTGCTTTTTCTGAGTCTAGTTTCACTTCTGCAAAACCACCCAGAAGAGAACTGCCTGCCAAAGAAGGATGAACTTGTAGCAGTGTAGCATTTTCTATTCAGTAGCAGGAGGCAGGGATAGTAGAAGAATCCTCCTGAGTGGGAGGATAAACAATCTGCTTCTTGCCTTCCATAAAGTCTTCTCATTTTCCCTTTGGGGACTTATATTTCTTACTTTCTATTGTTGGGAAAAATTGAGCCGCCAGCAAATACTTTCAACAAAGGGAAGTCAGCCCCCATGCAACTTAAATGTGCTTCTAAGTTATGAACGCAGATGCGTTCATTATAAAAAAAAGCTCCAAAGAGTGATACGAGGCTGGGAAAAGATGCAAGCTTTCTTTTGTGTCGTTTTGCTAGGATTCTAGTTTGTGAAAGTGCAGTATAATAGAATAATCAGCCAAACACTGGAAACTAAGGTGACAGGGGGAAGTAACAGGAGTCCCAGCTAAGTGACTACAGTGTAAAGCTGGAAACCAATGCATTCACCAATGTGCAATCATTTTAAAAGAATCTAAAAAGCATCTGGAGCCTGTGATCAGGTTTGAACTTCCTTTGGTGTTTTTATATTGCTTGTCCAGCTTGTGAAACTATGATAAAGTTCATGCAACTTAACTCAGAGTTCTGGAAATTCCACAGGCTACTTTATTGCATGCTCCATCACTGGAGATTTTTAAGAAGAGATTGGGCAGCTAAAATTTCTCCTGCTTGAGCAGGGGGTTGGATTAGAAGACTTCCAAGATCCCTTCCAGTTCTGTTATTTTGTATTCTGTTTTGCTAGTTCTAAAAATTCATGACATCAGAACACGAGGTACAATGAGTTCAGGAGAAGCTATATCTGTAAACTGGAGAATGTAGATTTTCTGGGATGGATATGTATAAAGGAACATAGATTTTGGGAAGAGGTAAGTAATCTCTCCAGAGTAGAGTTAACCTAGCCAAAAATGGGACAGAAGGGAAGAGGAAGGCTTTCTGCCAGCACACACTACAGTGTGCAGTATTTGCAAAAAGATGTGGGGGGAACTGTTCTAGTTTTAACAAATGCTAGGTTTTTGAAAGATACTGTACTTTTAACCCAAAGATGCTTTTCCACGAGGCAACTGGACTTTCTTGTTTTCCTTTGAAGACGTTTCGCTTCTCGTCCAAGAAGCTTCTTCAGATCTGACTGGATGGTGGGGAATAGAAAGATTTATATTCCTGCAGACAGCTGTTCATTTGCATTCTTTTAGCAAGTCACTAAAGCTATATGGAGGCTTATCTGTGTCTTCAGGGTCACCTGAGTAGTGCAAATGGGTGTGAAGCCTTCTTGGAAATGTTGAAAGGACTGGAGATAGATGATGTTGTATCTCTCCCCCTCTGTTGAGAGAAGGCTGTTCAATTTTGACATAGATGGCCTCTTGGACCCCTCTTTCAAACCAGTGGTCCTCTCTGTCCAAAATGTGGACTTTGCTGTCTTCGAAAGAGTGGCCTTTGTCTTTTAAATGCAGATGGACTGCTGACTCTTGTTCTGATGGCTCTGTTCTCCTATGTTGTGCCATAGATTTATGAAGTTGTTGTTTTGTTTCCCCAATGTACAGATCTGCACATGGCTCATTGCATTGTACTGCATTTACCACGTGGCTCAGTTTGTGTCTGGGTGTATTATCCTTGGGGTGTAATGTAAATATTGACCTGTGTGAGTGGGATTTCTGTAAATTTCAATGTTAAGGCTTCTGTCTTCCTTAATGTATACTGCACAGTCCAGAAAGGCTAGACTATTTTCCTTAACATCTTCACATGTGAATTTGATGTATCTGTCCACTGAGTTGATATGTTTGGTGAATGCTTCCAATTCCTGTGTTTTGATATTAACCCAGGTATCGTCTACATACCTATAGCAGTGAGTGGGTGGAATTCCTATGAAGGAGTTTAGGGCTTTGGTTTCTACCTCTTCCATGTAGAGTTTGGTCACAATGGGGGACACAGGTGAGCCCATGGCGCAGCCGTGTTTTTGTCTGTAGAAACCTTCACTGTATTGAAAATAGGTGAAGCTAGCAGGAGCTCCTCCATAACAGACAAAGAAAACAATAAACGAAGCAACATACATAGTCATTCCATAAGTTGCAGGAATATCGGAATACCTCAGGAGGATCTTCAGCCAACACAATATACTTCAAACCTAAGAATACACTAAGGCAGAAGCTTGTCCGCCCCAAGGATAAAACACCCAGACACAAACTGAACAACGTGGTATATGCAGTACAATGAAGTGAGCCATGTGCAGATCTGTACATTGGGGAAACAAAACAACAACTTCATAAACGTATGGAACAACATAGGAGAACAAAGCCATCAGAACAAGATTCAGCAGTCCATCTGCATTTAAAAGACAAAGGCCACTCTTTCGAAGACAGCAAAGTCCACATTTTGGACAGAGAGGACCACTGGTTTGAAAGAGGGATCAAAGAGGCCATCTATGTCAAAACTGAACAGCTTTCTCTCAACAGAGGGGGAGGGATCTGACATCAGCTATCTCCAGTCTACAACACAGTCCTTTCAACAGTTCCAAGAAGTTTCCACACCCATTTGCACTACTCAGGTGACCCTGAGGACAAAGATAAGCTTCCAGGTAGCTTTAACGACTCGCTAAAAGAATGCAAATGAGTAGGAGTAGTCTGCAAGAGTATAAATCTTTCCATTTCTCACCATCCAGTCAGAGCTGAAGAAGCTTCTTGGATGAGAAGTGAAACATCTTCAAAGAAAAACAAGAAAGTTCAGTTGCATCATGAAAAAGCATCTTTGGGATAACTATGACCTGGGTGACTGAGAATCTCCATAGACCAGGCATGTCAAACTCACGATGTCACGTGACGTCGTGCAACATATTGCGACTTTTTCTCCATTGCCAGCAATGGGGTGGGCACAGTTTCAGTATGATGCATCCGGCCCGTGGGCCGGCAGTTTGACATGCTTGCCATAAACTGTACTTTTAAGGAGACTGTTCATTCAATAGCTAGCTATTGTTTAACATCTCTAATGTACTTGTTCATTTTTTTAAATAACGTTTTATTAAGTTGTAAAGTAAAATATAAAATACAAAGGAAAAAGTAGGACACAATGGATAGGAAAAAGGGAGAAGAAAGGGAGGGAAATAAAGGGAAAAGAAAAAAAGTGTTTGACTTCTGACTTCCGCTGTTGCAGTAGAATAAAGCATTAACTTCGAGCCTCAACTTTTTACTTTTTCACAATAGTATAAACTAGCCATTTCTGTAAAAACAAATCAATCTAATCTAGTGTATTTGTTCACGACTTGCTTTTCGTTTGCTCTTCCTTAATAAAAAAAAGCTGTGAAGAGTTCAAAATTAGAAGTACAATGTTCTTTTTTCTTATTGAATGCTTTTCTCATGGAGAGGGTTTGGTGCAAGGGTTCGTGACAATAAATTCTATAGGAGCTGGAAGAGATGCCCCTTGCAAAATCCCTAGGGGAGAACAGCTCTTGAGTCTAAGTCCTGGGTTAGAACAAAAGCCACCTAATATAGTGCAAACTGAGCTTTACTTGTGCATCAGAAATTGTTCCTGGGGAACAATGATGTTAGGTGTTAGGAGATAAGTTAAATGGTGTTAGGAGATAAGTTAAAGTTTGGTATTTCTGTCACATTTATAGAGGGTAGATATTGTTTCTATAGCCACAAGATGAACCATTGTGTTCATTTTGAAGAATCAGGTTGCTAAAGAACTCACTTGCTATGGTATCCATAGCAAACTTCAAAGGCCATTCATTGGCTTTGTGGTTTCAGGTGAATCACTTCTTTCAAATTTGCTCTTTCTGCACATCTTTCATCTTAGAAAGAACTGGAGTTAAACTACTACAGTACTCACTTCTGGTTCCCTAATGGAAGATTTTAGCTATTATAGATAGATGAAAAAAAAAAAGAAAGAAAGAAAGAAAGAAAGAAAGAAAGAAAGGAAGGAAGGAAGGAAGGAAGGAAGGAAGGAAGGAAGGAAGGCTTTCATAGTGCAGGAATGCTAGTAGGAAAAAATACCATGAGATCCTCAAGGTGATAAGTTTCCTTAACTGTTTTCTATCAATTATCTTGCAAAAATTAGCTCTCTCCAGCTTCCCCTTGACCATATATTTATTCTAAGTTCATCTTCTTAGTTCCAGGTACCTCAGTTTTTATGTGATACTTTACATCATGTCTAGATAGTAGCTAAGAAAACCTGGACTACTTCCCAAACCTTAAAATGAATTTTAAAATATCTTGAAATACCCATATTTGCCTTTTACCTAAAAGTAAAAGATGGCAAATTAAATGAAGATTTAATGGCCTGATTTTGTACTTAAAAGAGAGAGAAAGAGAGAGAGGCTGCACAACAAGTAGGAATGATCCTGATTTTCCAATAGCTCTTGCATTTTTAATTATGCTTTTATTTGTTGGTATCTTTCTAAAGGAGTAGACCAAAGAACAGAAAATAAACTTTAAGTACTTCAGCTTCCTTCTAAACCTGTATTATTCTTGGGACTTCCAAGAAAAAAAATGGTTACCTAAAGACAGCTTTGCTAAAAACAGAGCCTATAACCATGGTGGAATTTATTCAGATTGACAAATTTTAACCATGATGGAATGAAGAGCCAGTGAATTGACTGGAAAAAGAGAGGACTTGGGATGTCCAAAAGTGAGCCAGACAGTTGCTCCTTGCAGGGAGATTTCAAGACAATGGTCTCCAGTGGGTTTAAAGCTTTGGGAGATAATGGAATAACCATCTTGCTGAAACCTTGGTTAGCACCCTTCAAAAAGGACATTGAGTTTGCACACTTCCTTTTCTAATAAAGTTTGGATATTGCTAACAGCAATTTCCAACTATTATTGGATTCAGATTGACAAATTTTAAGCACTGTGTGAATTTCCTTCAATTCTTAGTGAAAGACCTTTTCAATAGAAGTTTAAGGACTTAAAAAAATCTTTTGAAATAAACAGCAAAAGGGTGATTAGAACTTTGATTTTGAACGTTTCAAACAGACTAAGGGTTGAGATTGATTTGAAATAACATTGGAATTAATCATAAGAATCCTTCCAATGGGAAAATGATTTTGTTTTTGGGTTTTTTTTTTTTTTTTAAAGATAGTATTAGACTTTGAAGGTTGGGTAGTAGAGGGAACTAGAAGAAACTAAAGATTACAACTACAGAACACTTAAATTTGAGTTACTAATACAGAATTAAACAAAATATTTCAACATTGGACATATTGAAGGATATTTTTGAACAATTAACAGTGGAAATTAATTTGAAGAGTATCTGTGTTGCAACCATTTCAATAGCTTAAGGTTTCTTTATGCCTTATTAAGTTTCCATTTCCTGAGTTAAGTTAAGGTATGCCTTTTAAGTTTCATTTCCTGGCTAAACCCGCCCTTTATGAACCTCCTGCTATGATGTCAAAATGCCAATAAAAGAGAAGCACGCAGATCCTTCTGGGCTCTCGCATGCTGACTCAACCTGAAGAAACATGTTGTCCGTGTGTTTCCTATCTACCAAACGCGAGGTCCGTTGGCCCAGGCTGACGTACGTCACTGGTCCGTCCAGCAGAAGCTGGACCCCGGGATCGAACTCCCACAACCACTGGTCCGTCCAGCAGGCGCTGGACCCCGGGATCAAATTCCCACAACCACTGGTCCGTCCAGCAGGCGCTGGACCCCAGGATCGAATTCCCACAACTGGTGACCCCGACGTGATTCACTCCACGACGTGATTCACTCCACGGCGTGTTCTCTGTCTAGGGAAGCGCTGCTCTGGCTCCTGTACCATGCACCTGGCAAAGGCTTGATTATCGTGAGTATCGGATCCTCAATTTTCAAAGTTCTGTCCAAGCATGTGGATGAACTTTCCTCTTTAGTCAGAAAGGCAAATTGTTTGCAAAAAGTTAACGGAACAACTGTCTATCCCCAGACCCTTCCTCTCAACCTGTGTCTATTGCGGAGGACGCTCCAAAGTCGGCACAGCCAAAGGAACCCCCCTCTTCACTATATCCTTCTCTCTCTCCTCCAAAACAGAAACAGGCAACCCTGTATCCTGTTCTGCAGAGTTCTGCAGCCGCACTCAATGCTTCCGTTTCATCAAACTATTTTGAGGTAGACCAAACAATAAATTTTCAGAACAATTTAGAGATATAAATTAACTCAAACTGCACTCCTCTGCAATGCGTTTTGAACAATTGGAATGTTTTGAAACTCTTTTGTAATCTGTTAAGTTTAACCCTGTCAGACAATGTCTGGTGGTGCTTTGTGTTGATGTGTGTGTTTTGTTTTATATATGTTTAACTCCTAGAACGTTACGCTTGGACTTGGAATGGTGAGAAAAATAGGAGATGGTTAAAGGGCCCTATAAAAACCACATGTTTGGTTGGAATCATCTCATGATTTTCTCGCTTCTTGCAGGACAAGCCATATGTTTAAATAAATGTTGTTTTAATGGTATTTGTGTATATATGTCTGTCTGTGTTGTTCTGTGTTATTTCCAAGACTTGGAAAAGGGTCAAAACCCTCTTTGATAACAACAAACAAAAAGGCCTTAATTAAAAATAAAAAGTTTGCTTGGAAAACGTATGTTGAAATATTTGTATGTGAAATGGTGTAAGCAAATAGAATGGAAGTGAATGAGTTAATTTGCTGGTGTAAATGTGTGTGTGTTAGCCCTCACCCCTCCACCCATCCCACGCTGTGAAAGGAACAGTAAAACTGTAGTTTTTATTGTTGTAAAATGGTAACGCAATAGCAAGAGTTTCCATGAGAAAAGTTTTATGGAGGATCTGTGAATGAATTTATTGAAAATGCCTGTGAATTTTTTTGGTGGTGAGATTTTTGTAAAATTTCTTTTTCTTTTCCCCCCTCCTGACTCTTTCGTTTTTCGCTGGCTGTATTGTTTTAAGAGCGAAGGAAGGGCAGACAGAGGAGGGGGGGCAGCTGTTCGTTTTAACTATTTTTTTTCTTCTTCCTCTGCCTAGAAGTCTGGGTTGAGGAAGGGGGGTGGATGTGAAATTTGATGCCCACTCTTGCAGTTTCAGCTTGCTATTTTTTTTTACTCGAAAGAGGAGGCAGTAATTGTTGGGCAATTCTTTTGCAAATTTTTGAGTTTTAAATTGTTTAGTTAGACATATACATCCATCAACCAAAAGAAATGACTGAATTGTTTTGCTTAGATTTGTAAATGTTTTTCCTATTTCATGAAAATTTGTTTCATCTGAATGGAATTTGATCAAATTGGAACCTTTTTCATATCTGGGACATAAGATGTTAGCCTCTGCGGCCACATCTGAGCTGCCAAAACTCAATTTTCCAAACAACCCTACATTAGTACAATTGCAACAATTTTTAGGAACACTTAATTGGGCACGATCTTATCTTTCTCTTACCACGGCTGTTCTTTCTCCCTTTTTCCAAGCCTTAGCTATACTTAAACACCCTGCTGACACTTTACATCTTACTGATGTTCATCACACCACTCTCCAACATATAAATTCAATACTGCAGACCACTTGGGTCGACCGTGTCTTGAACAACACACATTTTTCCCTTGCGATTTTATCAACACCTTCTCTATTCACTGCCATTCTTGTTCAAATATCTGACAAAAAATTAAACTGGCATGGGCATGTTTCATGTCATTTGCCCGCAGATCCTCGCTTACAACTTGTCAAGACAGTCCCTATTTCCTTTTCTTCTCCTATTGCTCCTTCACCCCTTAAGGACTGTCTTACCATTTTTACTGATGGTTCAAAAACATATGGTGCTTGTACTTGGCAATACAATGGAACATGGCACAAAATGCAAACTTCGCCTCAACAATCAGCTCAACAAGCAGAACTAGCTGCTCTTATTTTGGCTTTAAGCTCCTTTTCTTTACAACCTTTAAACATCATTACAGATAGCTTATATGTTTCCCATATCACTCACAACATTTTTGACTCTTATCTGTCTCCCTCCATTCCACCTGTCCTTATGAAACTCTTTCTTTCACTACAAACACTATTACATGATCGTGTCCATCCCTTATTTCTAGCACACATTCGAAGTCACCAACATTTACCAGGATTTCTTTCAGAAGGGAATCATATGGCCGATGAAGCCTGCAAACTTTTACCTGTTGTCATCAAAGTTCCACAGCCAGCTCCCATGACAGCGGGGGAAAGTCACAGCTATTTTCATCAAAATAAGAAGGCCTTAATGAAACAATTTGGAATCACTATGACTGAAGCTACAGCCATAATTCAACAATGCCCAACCTGTAGCTTACAGTCTAAAGGTATCCCACAGGGCGTTAACCCTAGAGGCACTGAAGCCTGTGATACCTGGCAAATGGATGTAACTCAATATCCTCCATTTGCCCCATGGAAATATCTACATGTTACAGTAGATACGTTCTCCGGATTTATTTTGGCAACCCCACAAAAAGGGGAAGCTGCAAAACAAGTGATTAATCACTGTATTCGTACCTTTACAGTGCTGGGATGTCCAAAAATATTAAAAACAGACAATGGCCCAGCTTATGTCAGCTCACAATTTTCACAGTTTTGTCATCACTGGTCCATTGTCCACAAATTTGGAATTCCTTTCAATAGCCAAGGGCAGGCTATTGTTGAGCGAGCAAATCAAACTTTAAAAAATGCATTAGATCGTTATATGGGGTCCAAGGGCTTATGCCCCCCAAACCTCCCGGCACTGCAAAACGTGTTAAATGTTTGTCTGTATACTCTCAATTTTCTAAATCTCACTGGCACTCCTTCTTTGTCTGCTGCGTCTCGACACTTTACTAAACCTGTTGTCCCAACTTCAAGACCACTTGTGTACTACAGACAGCTCCCGGATCCAACTTGGAAAGGTCCAGCCGAACTCATCACCTGGGGAAGAGGCTACGCTGCAGTTCAACTACCCGACAGAGTTTTGTGGGTCCCTGCTCGTTGTATTCGCCCATATTTCATCACTCCACACAACCCACCAACTCCATCGGATGTGCCATCATTGCCTTTGTGAGTGTGGATGTACATGCTGTTATTGGTGTAACAACTGCATATTGCACCATCCATATTGTCCAGGGGTCCAACACTTTTGCATCAATCATGTGGACCCTGCTTTTGATGACACTCTTGACAAGTTCCTTCCCCATGATGTCCACACTGCACCTTCCCATGATGACAAAGCACCTGAGAGTTCCTCTAAATTTTCATAAAGGCCTATATTGTGGTCCTGTTTTTTCTTTTCTTGATCTCAATACTACTGCCCTTTTCCATTGTTATGACCGAGGTCAATCCTTTTGTCCCTTTGTGTTTTCTCAGTATCCTAATCGTGGCATTCCTCTTCCACCATCTCCCTCTATTTCCCTCACCTATGCTCATCACCCTTGTCACATGACTCTTGCTATTCTTGTGACCCCTGAGACTACGGGGCGCTATTATGTGTCTGGATTTTCATCCTATGGTACTTATACTACAAATTCTTCTGAACTCGCATCAGTGGCGAGCTATGCAAAACCTCCTTTGTCTCCTCGTTTATTTGCCTACAACTTTGTTCCTCATCCCCGCTCCTTCCTAGACCTGGCCGCCCGTACTTTTACCTCACCTCACTTACAACACTTTCATTCCACAAAGCAACCTCGCTCACACCAACGCATCATTCATTCTCGACAACGGCGATCTCCTGATCCTAATCCTCATCGACCTCTCAACTACACATGGACTGTTCGTGACTTTGAAAATCAGGTATTATTCCAAATCTCCAAATACACAATATGGCCCTGGTTCCCTATCTTACATTTTGACTTTGCCGAAATGGGTACCGGGGTCAACAAATTTGCTTCAAAATCTCTCCAAACTAACATTTGGGACAAACAAGGTTCGTGCACACCTTCTCCACTAGAAGCAACATGGTGGGACCTGTATTTTTGTCCCAAACCAAAGACGCCTGAGCAAAAATATCAATGTGGCACTTTATTGGACAAATACTGTGCCTCATGGTCCTGTGTTTCTACGGGCGCTATATCCTGGACTGCCCCTCGCTCAAATGATTATATCGCCATTACCCGTAGTAATGGCAAACCCCCTTCTCCTCCCTGCCCTTCTAATTTGCATTGTTGTGGTGAGCGGAAAAATCCAATAAACATTACCTTCACATCCCAAGGAAAGACTTTGACTACAGAGCAATGGGCTGTCGGATATTCTTGGGGTGGTAGAGAATGGAGCGGTTCTGGAAACGACGGCGGAGTTTTTTCCATTCGTCTCACAATCCAGTCACCACATTCCCCTCCTATAGGTCCTAACAAAAACGTTCAATCTGTTTTTTTACAGTCCATTGTGCATAATATGCCTAATCCCTTGATTAACCTTGTCAATGCTTCTTCCTTTTTGCTAAAAAGTGCTGTTAATTCTTCTTCACAAACCGACCACTGTTGGCTCTGTTTATCAGCCACTCCACCCTTTTATGACGCCGTTGGCTCTATTGAACCTATTAAGAATGCTACAAAAGATGACTCCTGCAGATGGAACTCAACGTCTATTACTATTACTTCCATTATGGGACATGGTTGTTGCTTGGGAAACATTCCTGCAAATTATTCTCAATATTGTGCTAATACCACCACTGGCAAATACCAATGTGATGTCTGGCTTGATAAAACTAGGTCGGGCAGTGTAAACGTGGCTGGCTATAACTTTTTTTTCTCCTTGGTCAATGGTAACATCACTGCCAGATTAAAAGGCCAATTCTTTGTTCCTGGTAACAACTTCATTTGGGCTTGCTCTACAGGTGCCACAGCCTGTGTATCAGGGGATGTTTTAATACGCCAAAATGCCTTTTGTATCCAGGTACGCTTAGTCCCCAGAATTACTTATTATTCCTCCCTTGATTTTGTTTCCCTTATGGAACCACCGGAATACCACCTACGTGCAAAACGTGAAATAGTTACAGCCCTAACCCTTTCAGTTCTTTTAGGATTAGGTGCTGCAGGAGCAGCTACTGGAGCTGCGGCTTTGGTTGTTAATCAACAACAAATACAAAAACTTAGTCTAGAAATAGATGATGATCTTTCCCGCATTGAGACTTCAATTTCTGTGCAGATGATGGCTACGAGTAGGATAGAGATTGAACTTTAAAAAATAAAAACAGTGGAGATGTTGCAACCATTTCAATAGCTTAAGGTTTCTTTATGCCTTATTAAGTTTCCATTTCCTGAGTTAAGTTAAGGTATGCCTTTTAAGTTTCATTTCCTGGCTAAACCCGCCCTTTATGAACCTCCTGCTATGATGTCAAAATGCCAATAAAAGAGAAGCATGCAGATCCTTCTGGGCTCTCGCATGCTGACTCAACCTGAAGAAACATGTTGTCCGTGTGTTTCCTATCTACCAAACGCGAGGTCCGTTGGCCCAGGCTGACGTACGTCACTGGTCCGTCCAGCAGAAGCTGGACCCCGGGATCGAACTCCCACAACCACTGGTCCGTCCAGCAGGCGCTGGACCCCGGGATCAAATTCCCACAACCACTGGTCCGTCCAGCAGGCGCTGGACCCCGGGATCGAATTCCCACATATCTGCCTTTTTAGATTGTTTTTAAAAGATGTTATGGAAGAGGAACATGTTTTACATGACAAGATTGAGACTGATCTAAAAGTGGATTTCAAAATGACAGGCTACAAGGATGATATGAAAAAAGATGCTACACTGGATATACACAAGAAGCTTGTGGATGTCTTAATAAATAAAAGTGGCACACAAATAATAAACCAAGAGAGTCGCCTTGATAGTTTTCATATATTGAATTTACAAAGGAGTTTTGAAGAATTTTGTGAGAAGGGACAAAGTATATGAAATTGGCTTATTTGATCAAGGTCAGAATAAATATGTTGTTATCTCTGGTAAACCTGTATAGACTTTTGCTGACATCAGGACTGAAATGACAAGGCTTTATGGTAAGAGATGGGATATATGAAGAACAGATCATTTGTTGTATTTTAAGAGAAGGTGGTAAGTTACTAAAATTGTTTATACTTGTGATGAAGGGGGAAGTCATTTCCTTATATATTTCTTCTCTTTTTCTTTATCATATTCTTTTACTTTTAGATTGTATTTTTAACTGTAATTGTCATGCCCCCAGCATATAATTTGTGTATATACTATTGTTGTTCTCTGATCCCATCTAGTGGCTGGGGCCAAATACCAATCTTTATTGTTTGGAAGCTGAGCCGGCCCTTTAAGGGTCATCTACCCATCAACCCTCATTCCCAAAACAAGTGCATCCTGGGAAACCAGGCTCCATTTTCTTTAGCATTTGGAGGAAACAGAAGCATCAGGAAGGATCCAGCCTAATCCGTGACACACATTCAACTGAGGACAAAAATCCACATTCCATACACACAACATTGTTGGTGACATTTAGATTTATCTGTATTTGTTAATTGTTATTTTGTATTTGGGTTCTTACTGTATGTATTTCTAGTTTTCCCAATTTTACCATCCTGTTCCTTTAATACAGATCTACTCACACAGTCTGTTTTATTGGAGGATAAGTGGGTTTAGCTGCATGTCAAGCTGCATGTAGGGTAACATACAGTGAGGACAGAACAGTAATTGTTAATAAAATTACTATATACCTCTGTTATTCTCTCTCTCTTTTCTCAAGTTATGTTACCTGGTAATGAGCAAATTGCAGCAGGTCAAAGATGGGGAAGATGGTTTCTCTGATGAAATGATTCATGAAAATCTGGCTGCTAAGATTAAAGGCTGTGAGAAGTTATTAACAAGATTGTCTGACAGCATGTCATTTCACAAAACAAATGGGTTGTCTGCACCTCTAGTTTTCCTACTGAATCCTTTCTGCAGTTTTATAGGAAGCTTTCTATATTGATTAGAGTCTCATGCTGTAGATTTTGAGGGTGAGGCCTGTCAATCTGGATGGAATACTCTTCTGAGTTTTGCAAAAACTGGCAATTGAAGAGTTATTGGGCTTGTGTAGCCAATTATGAATGTGAACATCCTGTTGTTTATCATTAAAATGAAGAGACATGGTTGTTGGAGTCACAGTTCCAAATTCAGAATGAATTTCAGATATCACCAAAAGCATAAATATATCTGACAAGTCTCAAATTATGATGGTCATATAAGTGTAACAATGCTTGTTAGTGCTGGGTTCCAGTTCTGAACAGACTCTTGGAAGAGATGATCTAACTTGCCTTTTCAGACATGAATCTCCCCTGCATGCTAAAGGTTCTGGATCCAATTTTTCATGGCATGCTGCAAATGGGAAAGCCATGTCATTTGGGTCAAAATGATTTTAATCATGTGATTCTTGGGGGTTTATATGGAAGAGATCCCATAAGGTAATTGGCCAAAAACTGTTGCAAGAAATATTCAAATTATCTGAATACCAGTATGTATTAACAACTCTACAGCATTTTCTTAACTAATTAAAAAGTCTTCTGAAAGAATTCTATTTTAACTTGAACGTGAATGGCTAATCAGGTCAAAGCAAGTCTAATCACTGGTGGTAAACTATTCCACAAGCAGAAGAGTATAATGAAAAATCATCTTCTTCATTCCGTGCCTCTAGATAGTGAAGAATTACTATTTTCAATATTGATCTAAAATGATATGGTGAAGAGTTCTTCTCACCTTTGTCTTCAAAGCACTTCAAATCACTGTTGGCTTCTCCTTTCGCAGGAACTTGGATGGGAGTGAAATCTTCTGAACAGACTCTCTCAGGAAACCCTATACCATTTCAGACAAATGGCTGTCTAGTCTCTTCTTAAAAACTTCCAGTGTTGGAGCATTCACAGCTTCTGCAGGCAGGTTGTTCCACTGATTAAATTGTTCTCAGTATCAGGAAGTTTCTCCTTAGTTCTAGGTTGCTTCTCTCCTTGAATAGTTTCCATTCATTGCTTTTTGTCCTGCCTTCAGGTGCTTTGGAGAATAGCTTGACTCCCTCTTCCTTGTGGCAACCCCTGAGATATTGGAACGCTGCTATCATGTCACCGCTCGTCCTTCGCTTCATTAAACTAGACATACCCAATTCCAGCAACCGTTCCTTATATGTTTTATCCTCCAGTCCCCTTATCATCTTTGTTGCTCTTCTCTGTACTTTTTCTAGAGTCTCAACATCTTTTTTACATCACGGTGATCAAAACTGGATGCAGTATTCCAAGTGTGGCCTTACCAAGGTGTTGTAAAGTGGTATTAACACTTCACGTGATCCTGATTCTATCCCTCTGTTAATGCAGCCTAGCACTGTGTTGGCTTTTTTGGCAGCTGCATCACACTGCTGGCTCATATTTAACTGATTGTCCACTAGGACTCTGAGTGTGACCCCCTCACAGTTACTATTACTGTACCTGTGCATTTGGTTTTTCTTGCCTAAATGTAGAACCTTACTTTTTTCACCATTGAATTTCATTTTTCACCATTGAATTTTATTTTTATAAATCAAATGGCAATCAGAAAGGACTGTTGACATTTAGCGAATGTTTTGTGAAACATCTGAATGAGTGATTGCTAAGATCCAGAGACAAAATTCCAAAATATGGGATGAAAAAGCAATGCTAGATTGATACAATCAGAAAGGTTGGCAGGAAAGAATCAAAGGTGTATTTTGGGAGGAAAATGTTACTGTTCCTTCTTTTGATATAGGACAGGGGTCGGCAACCTGAAACACTGAAAGAGCCACTTGGACCCGTTTCCCTCACAAAAAAACCCCCTGGGAACCGCATAATGCGCGCGCACATGCGCGCGCATATGCATGCACGCGCGCGGAACAGGGGGCTTGATTAGAGTGGAGCCTAAGGCGAGACATGCACCGGCCCTGCCCCCGTCCAGCTCTGGTATGGACGACTCTGCCGTCCTGGCTTCTCCCCTCGGAAAAGACTGCTCTCCCCCTGCCTGCGCTCTCCCTCTCTGGGACTTTCTTCTTTTCGCCTTTTGGCGGGAAGGTTCTGAGAGAGCGGAGGAGGAGGCCGACGGGGAGAAGGAGCTGCTGCGGCAAATCTTCCGAGGCGGTAGCAGATGGCCGCTCGGCTCGCCTATCTCAGCCTGCTGAAGGAAGCCATAGTTGAGGCTTCTGGCTCGCTCTGGGAGAGGTGCTTGGAAAAGAGGATGAGAAGCGGAAAGTGGGAGAAAGGACGTCTTCCAGCTCTCTGGGGTTCTTTCGCTGGGAGGATGAGGAAGCAGCGGGGAAAGACAGCTCCGGAGGGAGGCAGCCCCGCAGCCAGAAGCCGGCGGTCTGAGCGGAGCTGCACGGAAGACGTACCGGTCAGCGTGGGAGGCTCCAGCGTTGCCTCCCATGCTGACCAGTAGGTCTTCCGTGCCGCTCTGCTCGGACCGCCGGCTTCTGGCTGCGGGGCTGCCTCCCTCTGGAGCTGTCTTTCCCCGCTGCTTCCTCGCCCTCCCAGCAAAAGAATCGCAGAGAACACTTGCCTGTGAGTCAGGCCTGCCGTCCGTGTGACTGAGATAGGCAACGGCCCCAACTCTGCTCTGGGGCCGCGAAGGGGCGCGGCTGCCCGGTCGCCGCCGCCTCTCCGGCCCCGCTCAGTGTGAGCGGCGGCAGGACGGCGATGAAGGGGCGCGGCTGCCCGATCGCCGCCGCCTCTCCGGCCCTGCTTAGCACCACCGGCAGCGGCAGGACGGTGAAGAGGCGCGGCTGCCCGGTCGCCTCCGCCTCTCAGGCCCCGCTCAGTGCGAGCGGCGGCAGGACGGCGATGAAGGGGCGCGGCTGCCCGGTCGCCTCCGCCTCTCCGGCCCCGCTCAGTGCGAGCGGCGGCAGGACGGCGGTGAAGGGGCGCGTCTGCCCGGTTGCTGCCGCCGCCTCTCCAGCCCCGCTCAGTGCGAGCGGCGGCAGGACGGCGGTGAAGGGGCGCGGCTGCCCAGTCGCCGCCGCCTCTCCGGCCCTGCTCAGTGTGAGCGGCGGCAGGACGGCGATGAAGGGGCGCGGCTGCCCGGTCGCCGCCGCCTCTCCGGCCCTGCTCAGTGCGAGCGGCGGCAGGACGGCGATGAAGGGGCGCGGCTGCCCGGTCACCGCCGCCTCTCCAGCCCTGCTCAGTGCGAGCGGCGGCAGGACGGCGATGAAGGGGCATGGCTGCCCGGTCGCCTCCACCTCTCCTGCCCCGCTTAGCGCCACCGGCAGCGGGAGGACAGCGAAGAGGCGCGGCTGCCCAGTCGCCGCCGCCTCTCCGGCCCCGCTCAGCGCGGGCGGCGGTGACGGCAGGAGGACGGCGAAGGGGCGCCGCGCAGCAGGTGGGAAAAGGGCCGGGCAGGCGCCACGGGGGAATCTCGAAAGAGGCCGAGGCGGCCGAAAGGCGCGGGCCGAGAGGGGAAGTTTCCGAGACCCCCGGCGACCCCCACAGGGCTAGCAGAGGCGGCGGCGGAGAAGGGCAAGGGGAGACCCGGCGGGCACGGAAGAGGCACCCCGAGACTCGCCACCCCCACCCGCGGCTCCTTACCCAGGTTTTGCCTCCGGAGGACGGCAAAGGGACACTTTTCCAGCCGTCCTCCCAGCTATTCCACCGCTGCTGCCACGTGCAGTCCGAAGAAGGAAAGAGGTTTGTGGGTAGTCCCACAAACCAAAAAGTTCAACCAATCAATTCAAACTTTGCGAATTTTTTTTTTGTGAGAAGTTTGAATTCATTGGTTGAATTTTTTTAGTCCCACTTTTTTTTCCCGGACTGCACATGGCAGCGGAGGACAGGGAGCCGCAGGAGACGGCTGAAAGAGCCACATGCGGCTCCGGAGCTGGGGGTTGCCGACCCGTGATATAGGACATCCTGTTTCCAGTCTCTTTTTGGAAATGTGACTTCACTGACTCCTCACCATCTCATGACTACTGACTGCAGGGGGCAGTAGGATGTTATTAGAGAGCTGAGGGTTTATTCTGTCCCTTTTTTGTCAATCATTCTGTTTTCTTCTTGTCTAAAGAAGGTGCTAATCTCAGCTCATTTCCTGAGCTAATTCTTTTGAACTCTCCCAATAGGATGAATTAGCAAGTGCTAGGCTTTGCATATCATATAATGTATTTCTTATAAATAAACTTTTTTCTTTGATAGTTTCACTAACTCACACACACACAAACATAATTTATAATATTATTCACTATAATTTATAATGTATATAATTTATAATATAAGGACAAGACAAGAAGTAACGGATGGAAAGAGAGACAGAGAACCAACCTAGAACTAAGGAGAAATTTCCTGTCAGAACAATTAATCGGTGGAACGGCTTGCCTTCAGAAGTTGTGGGTGCTCCATCATGGGAGGTTTTTAAGAAGAGATTGGGCATTTGTCTGGAATGGTATAGGGTCTCCTGCTTGAGCAGGGGGTTGGACTAGAACAGGGCTTTTCAACCTGTGGTACGCGTACCACTTGTGGTACATTAATGAGTGGCAGGTGGTACGCAGCCCTGCCTAGCCAAGTGTAGTGGGGGAGGGAAAGAGCCAGCACAGGCAAAGACTTACAGTGAGAGAGTCCTCTGGAGCTGCAGATTTTACTTATGAATGGAGCCATTTGGGGAGGCTGCCTTAGCCGGCAGCCAGTACTTACATTTTTTTTTCTTTAAGTGCCAGCTGGGCTCCTTATTTTCCTTTCTAGCCAGTAGCTAATTCTTAAAGGGGAAGTGCCTTTTTAAGCTACTTCACTCAGCAGCTTGTCTTTTCTGTCTCTGGAGGCCTTTCCTTGTTTGATCAATATATGGAAGAGGGGAAATATGGGGGGGGGGTTCAAATTCTTCCTTCAGAAGGAGATGGGAATGAGAAAAAGGGAAGCAGGGAAGGGAGGGAGGGAAGGAAGTCCCGCCTTAGCACTTGGCCACCAGCAGCTCTGCCATTGACTTTGTTTGTCAAAAGGTTGCAAAAGGGGATCACATGACCCTGGGACACTGTGACCATCATAAATATGAATCAGTTGCCAAGCATCCAAATATAAATCACATGACCCTGTTGCTGCAATGGTCATAAGTGTGAAAAATGGTCATAGGTCATTTCAGTGCAATTGCAACTTTGAACAGGTTTTTTTTGTCACCAAGTTTTTGACATCTTGCTAGGTGGTACTCGAATATTGCCATATCCTAAAAGTGGTACAATCGGTAAAAAGGTTGAAAAGCCCTGGACTAGAAGACCTCCAAGATCTCTTCCAACTCTATTATTCTGTATTTTGTATTCTAATTTGCTTCACTAATTGTTGCTGAGGTCACATTCTCAACGCTTTACCTCCAATTTCCCTGACAAACTTGCTCAGTCCTATGGTGGAGAAGGGATGTAACCTTAGCCTCAAAAGATAATTCCTATCTAAAGAAACTGAACTCAGAAGGCCTGGAGTGAGGAAAAGGGCTTCAAAAAAGATCACAGCTGCATTGTAGGAACTGTGTTCAAGTAATTTTATTTATTTTATTTTATATTTTATATTTTATATTTTATATTTTATATTTTATATTTTATATTTTATATTTTATATTTTATATTTTATATTTTATATTTTATATTTTATATTTTATTTTATTTTATTATTTTATTTTATTTTATTTTATTTATTTTATTTTATTTTATTTATTTTATTTTATTTTATTTATTTTATTTTATTTTATTTTATTTTATTTTATTTTATTTTATTTTATTTTATTTTATTTTATTTTATTTTATTTTATTTTATTTTATTTTATTATTTTCCCACCTTTATTATTTTTATAAACAACTCAAAGTGGTGAGCATATCCACCAATATTCCTTCCTCCTCTTATTTTCCCCACAACAACCATCCTGGTAGGTCAGGCTGAGAGAGTGACTGGCCCAAAGTCACCCGGCTAGTTTTTCATGCCTAAGGCAGGACTAGAACTCACAAACTCCTCACTTCTAGGCCAAAACCTTAACCACTAGACCAAACGGGTTCTCCTTAAATTACATCCAAGAAAACAGAATTCTGAATGGGGTAGCGTTCCTGATTCCCGAATGAAATGGAGCTCCCTTTTCTGAATCATGCTCCAGAAGTGGAAATAAGTTGAAACAAACTACTCTTGACCAATCTGGGGTGGGACAAGGGTGATTTTAGCATTCTTGAATCCCTCCCTTGAATAGTTTTTGCAAAGCCCTAATTATTGGTAATTTATATCTATTGTTGTAAAATTAAATTATTGTTTTATTTCAATTCAATTCGATTTTTTTGCAGTCGAAGACTGGTACAGATGTTGATTTTATTTTTAATTACCATTTTTTATATTTTCAATTAACATATTTCTGTATTTTCAAATTGGAGCCGCTTAAGCATCACTAAATTTGATTGAAGTGAGTAGAATACTAATTCCACAAACAAACGAGTTAATGGTGTTTTAATGACCAACCATTCATATATAGATATGAAACTTCACAATTCTTATACAATTTTACCATTCAGTGACTGCCTGAATGGTAATAAAGCAATGTGTCAGATTCAAAAATTATAATAAATATCTATCAGTTCCAGTTACACGCATGATAATCTATATTTTGATAATGTTTGTAAGACACCCAGAGTTGCCTCTAGATGAGATGAACAGCACATCAATCAATCAATCAATCAATCAATCAATCAATCAATCAATCAATCAATCAATCAATCAATCAATCAAATATGTTTCTCAGTCATATGGGTTGGTCAATGAAAGAGCTTCATTAATTGAGAAACTGGGGACTTTCAAACGTGGGGCAAGAAACTGATGGTCCCGTAGTAATTGCAAACCAGTATCGTCAATTTTGAGGGATGTTGTGATTGTAATTCATCAACATTCTGGTTAGCCATGTTTTTTATCCCTCCGTCACCTGAGAGATTCTGTTCTCAAGATTTCACCTTCCACCCAACATCCTGGGATTGGAGAAACTGATAATGTGAAGAGCTTCCACTTGCCTGAGGATACATCTTCAGGACATTACCTACATCCAGTGGTGGGATTCAGCCAGTTTGCACCAGTTCGGCAGAACCGGTAGCTAATTTTTGTTGCCTAGGCCCAGAATGGACTTCCAGAAGCGGCATCCACATAGAGAACTGGTTGTTCACATATTTGAAGCCCACCACTGCCTACATCTCACCATCAGCCCACTGCTATGGAAATGGCATCTTCCATGTTATGCTGGCACGCAACGTTTCATGCAGACAGATCAGGTACACAGGGGAAGTGGCTTGAGATAGGCAGTTGGGGGTCAACAATCTGTTTTGCTCCTACTGTTCTGGCGGGGCTGCTTTTGATTTGGTCGCTGAGCTCTGCACCTGTTCTCTAAATCTCTGTGGGTTGTGAGTGAAACTAAAGCCCCTGGTTTCTTTATGCTTTGTTTTGTTTTAATGGGCAGGGGGACCAACCAAAAGAATAGTCACCACCTTGTCCCTTGCCTCCTTGTCTTGTATATACTTGTGCTGTGCTGTGGAGCAGATTGTCAGGAAGATTGTGTTTGGAATGTAGTGTGGATAGGGGACCTTCCTCCATGTTTACCTCTGCTCCGGTTGTGAGGGAACTGGAACATGGACTTCTGAAGCCACTTTATTTGCTTATTTTTGAAGGGTATAGGGTCAGCCAGTTTACTTAGACATACATAACAAAAACCCTTTCTTAAACTCCAGCTCTTCAACATTTACCTGGTGACTGCAAAAATCTGCATGATCAGAGTTTCCAAAACTCTGATGCTTTATTGCCACCTAGTAACTGATAGGTCGACCAATTAACTGATTGTTAATTACATTATTTGAGAAACGTTCTAAAGTAAAACATGCCTCCTCATCATGCACCAACTTACTTATGTAGTTGTAGTAGTTGGTCAGCTTAAATCCAGGTTACCACTGTATTGCAGGGTGGATGTGTGTGTATGTGTTGGTTTTAATTCTTTACGTTCTCTGGATGATTCCTCAATTTCTGCATTTAGGTGCCTGAGAAAAGTATCTTCCATGCACTCACTCTTGGTCACTGATTCAGTGTGGTATCACTTTACCACATGAGTTGGAGGGGATCAAGCAATTTTCAGTCTTTGCATAAGTTTTCTGTTTAGTTGTCTCTTTTGAAAGTGGTCAAGTGTTTCCAAATTCTTTTGCTTACAGTAAGGAAGTGTTTGCTCTAGCAATCTGAAAACAGCAACTACTCATTGAATAAGACACTGGTACTTTTATTGGCTTTAATTAAACTTTGCATGATTAACATCGGTCCAAAAATATATCACTGAGATTCAAAATGCCTGCTCTATGGAGCAGCTCTCATGTTGCATGAACCTGGAACCAGAAGTTTAGTATTAACTGAACTACAATGGGCCATTAAAAGCAAGCTTCTCCCAGAAAAATCCTTTTACTAATTATGCTATTAGAAAAACTTAAGTGCATTCTCAGCTATGGATTTATGTGCATTTTCAAGGATAAATCATCTTTCTCATTCTTTCTACAGGAAAGAAAATAAATGCATGCAAGGCAATTTCTTGACATTTTTGTCAATACGCATGTTTGGGGGTGACAGCATGAAAAATCACTGTAACAACTTAAAAAGCGAAAATCCTCAGGGCTTGGAGAAAAGACAAAACAAGGAGACAGTAGCATCTGTGTCACAGGCGTTCTGATATCTAAATTCTCGTCTCTGTTGTGTAAAGAGCAGGGGTTGCAGCACATTGTTCTCTTCAACCATTACCAGTCAGAGTAATTATCACATAATGAAAAGTGTTTGAATAAATTGGGGTGTGGGAATGTGAATGTGAAGAAAACTGGAGGGGAAAAAAAACCCACCAGCTTCTTTCTAGTACTAGATTCCCTGCAAACTAATGAGCGTTTGTGTGAGAGTAAGCTGTAACACAAGTTTCAGGAAAACCTGAGGTCAGCTGGAGAGGAAATTGGCATAATGTTGTAAAGTGTAATATAATAATTTAATGAGGTTATTACCAGCTTGCTCTTTTCCTTTCCTTTCCCTTTTTTTTTTTTTTGGCACCTGCTATATGCAAAGTCATGGCAGAAAACGTTATCCGCACACTCATTAATTGGGATCCAGATCTGCATATAGAAGAAGCTTCTTGTTAGAGATAGGCATGAATATTATTCGTGGCCAGCAAATTGAATGTTAACTGTCAGTGATTCCTTTAAGTAGAATTTCATTTAAGTCAGTCTTCCAGGACAATATTTCTGGGGCTTTTGTTTGGTTTCCATTTTGCATCACTATTGGTGACCATTTTCAAATCTGCGTGGGGATGATTTGCTGTTTTAATTCTTATTCTTTAAAAGGAGAATTTTATTGAAACCCCCCCCCCCATTTTGAACAAAAAGGAAAACTCCCATTCATTTCTTCTTCAGCCAATTATCTGTCCTTTCTTACTTTTTTTTAATCTCTTTCTCTGGTAAACAGCATAGTAAAAGGAACTGATCATTATTCTACTGATTTTGCCTTTAATATTGTTGCCAGCTTTGGGAATTAGTGAAAAGGTGTACTGTAATACCCATGAATGCATTGTATCTTTCATATACAAAATCTTCAATGTTAACTTTCGCAGGTCACTAAAAGCTTGCATTTTCCTCTATGTAACTGGATTTATTCTTCAGGGTTACAAACTGTTTCACAGTTACTGAGCTGTGCTGCAATTACTTTAATATAATTTCAACCATCACCTTTTCCTATCTTTTTTTGTACTTTTTGCCTTTGTATTTCACTAGCTTTGTGAGATACCTTTTACCTTATCCTTCTGCTTCTGAGAACTTGGTCTGGAGGTTTTCAAGGTAATATTATGGCACACCGATTCATTTCTTGTCCGAAGTTTTCTCCTGTTGTATCTCCCCTCCCCCCCCAATATACCGGGTTGACTTCCATATTCTTCAGATAACAGTGCTACAGATTATGAGTGACGAAGGCTTGTATGCTTAGAAAATTCCATGTTGGTGAAGTTTCCCTAGCCATCATGGCCATTGAATTTTGGGAGCCATTGGGCCATGCTGACTGAAATTATCTATTGTACATGTTACTGATTATGTCCGTGTGTGCAAGAGAACACCAGCAGGGTTGTAATCACAGTATTGCAAGGAAACACTCTCCTCTATGTTCACAATGGATGTACAAAAGGAACAAGGCTTAGATCATGATGATCTGACCACATTTTTCTGGGATTTGAACCCTCCCTAGCCCCCTGTAGATGTTGTTGACACTCACAGCAGCACTATTCATTTATATGAATGATGAACCATGGCATAGAGCCTGGATAATTGAGGGATTCTCCATCTGCCATAGTATCTGCCTGGCCGATTTGTTCTGATGTGGCAGGATTGGTACATTTTGGTTCCTTTGATGAAAGAATATCAACTACTAGGATCTTAGAAGCACACCTTCTCTGTAGCAGTGCATGTCCTATGGAATGAATTTCCCCCTGAGATTCGAAAGCATTACTGGGGTTTGAAGGACCCTGAAGAGCTGGTTCTTCATGTGATTGAAACTTTCTCTTTTTTCTTTGACCCCACCTGGGTTTGTTATCTCTGCAATTTTAGTTTCGTGTTGTTTTCTTGTTTTGAAATGTTTTTAACAATTTCCCAACAACCCAGAGTTGTTGGGAGTTGGGTGGCAAATAAATTTTGGAACTGTAAAAAATAATAATAATCCAATGAGTACTGAGCATGCTCAGTGGCAAGGGAATACTGAATGACAACATGGAGAAAATGTGAGGATAAGACAATTATAGAGGAATGAAATAGACTATTCTTGGCAGGAATATTCTGCTATTCTACTACAACCTCCAGTTGCATTCTCAATTCTTTTTCTTGCTTATCATGTACTGTAAGTGTTCCTTATATATGCAAGACAATCCACATTACATACAGATTTAATGAGTCTTAAGTAGGACCTTAATTGCCCTTAGGGAATATTCACCGAATTGTGTAAAACAAAGATATTAAGGGCAAAATAAAAGACCTGGTAAAGTTCTATCAACAATTGCAACAGTGTAATATCTGTACTATTACAGATGCCAGAATAAATTACATAATTATTTTTTTAAAAAAAAATCTTTATTGTTGATTATATAATTCTGTGTAAAATGTTGATTATATAATACAGTGTCAAATATAACTGAGGAGAAATTGAATCTATTTTTAGATAATACAGCACTTCCAAAAATTCAAGCTGATCAAGCTGTCTATCTAGATATTTCACTATTTCTTCATTATTTCTCCAAGAAATTGTATACATACAATTAAATCCATGGTTAGAGGAAAAGCTCCCAGTTTACAGGTTTATCCAAATGAATGGCATAAAGCAGATTCTGAATTATTGTCCCCATACAATTGAAGGTCTATATTGATGCCTTTATATATATATATATATTTCTAGTTTACTTTAGTAAGGATAATACAAGTGTGATTTTAAAGTCTGGAAAAGATACTGCTGTGGAAGTTATTCTTCAATGTTCTTGTTAAATGTTGATGGAATAATATTGACTTGGCCTATCGATTAAAGACAATGTTCCCTTTGAACATTCAATCTGCGTTCTCTAATTTACTTTTTTAAAAAGCATGAGAAAAAGGCCTTTATCTCCAGGCAAATATTTTGACTTCAATTTCCCTATGGAATATGAGTAAGCAGGTTGAAAAAGAAAGAATCCTGCTATGGGCATGGTTAGTAAATGACTCTATCACAATATGAAAAAAAGTATGGATTTTTTGAGCCTGAGGGGTGGGTAGAAATGTATAAAATGATTATTCTTTAATTTTTGAAAGATGGTTTAGCCTCCTGTAATCTTGAATCACCTATTCAGGTTTGCTTTCTGTTTATAAATTGTTTCCCTGTTGATATTACAGAAAGATTGATTGGAATTAATCAATGCAGTCAAGGTTTAATGTATTTGAATATTAAACGGAATGTTGTCTTAAATGCAAACATAATATATATTTCTCTCTCTCTCTCTCTCTCTCTCTCTCTCTCTCTCTCTCTGTCTTTTACTTTTTTCTCTGCTTTTGGAATAATAATATAAAAGGATGTTAAAATATATCAAATATATTTCCCATTTTTATATCTAATGTATATCTTATGCCATGTTTGGTGCACTGGTTAAGGCATCAGGCTAGAAACTGGAAGGTCATGAGTTGTATTCTTGTGTTGGCACAAAGCCAGCTGGGTGACCTTGGGCCAGTCACTCTCTGTCAGTCCTAGAAATGAGGTAATTGCAAATCATTTCTGAAAAAAATTGCCAAGAAAATGGTAGACACTTGTCCAGGCAGGAGTCAAGTTTGATTCAAAGGCACATTCACACCTAAACATGTTTCTCATGCCAAATATGCCAAAGACAAAGGAAAAACAAAGGAAAGGGAAGAGAGAATTAATTTAAGACAGAGCATTAGAGGAAGGATAAGCTTGGGAAAATACTAATTTGAATGTATGTATCAAAGAACAACACAGAAAGCTAAAATATGCTTCCCTCCCCACAAGGGAAATTATTATTGGTACCGAGTTCCTTGAAATGATAATTAAAAAAAACTATATTGTGATTCAGCAAGATTCAAAAAATCTTGCTGAAGTATCCTTATGAGCCATGGTGGCGCAGTGGTTAGAATGCAGTACTGCACGCTACTTCTGCTGACTCCTGGCTGCCAGCAATTGTTCGATTCTCACCGGCTCAAGGTAGACTCAGCTTCCATCCTTCCAAGGTCAGTAAAATGAGGAGCCAGATTGTTGGGGGCCATAGGCTGACTCTGTACACAGCTTAGAGAGGGCTGTAAAGCACTGTGAAGCGATATAGAAGTCTACAGGACTTGGGTTTGGCTAGTCTAAAGAAAAGAAGAAATAGGGGCAACATGATGGCAGTATTGCAGCATTTGAGGAGCTGCCACAAAGAAGAGGGCATCAAACTGTTCTCCAAAGCACCAGAAGGCAGGACAAGAAACAACGGTGGGAAACTGATCAAAGAGAGAAGCAACCTGGAATTAAGGAGAAAGTTCCTAACAGTGAGGACAATTAACCAGTGGAACAGCTTGCCTTCAGAAATCGTGGGTGCTCCATAACTGGAGGTTTTAAAGAAGAAACTAGACCACGGGTGTCAAACTCGCCATGTCACGTGACGTGTCACGACGTATCGTGACTCTTTTTGCATTGCCGGCAATGGATTGGGTGCGGCTTCGGTATGATGAAACCGGCCCGCGGGCTGGCAGTTACTTGTCTGAAATAGTATAGGCTCTCCTGCTCGAGCAGGGGGCTGGACTAGAAAACCTCCAAGGTCCCTTCCTATTCTATTCTATTCTATTCTATTCTATTCTATTCTATTCTATTCTATTCTATTCTATTCTATTCTATTCTATTCTATTCTATTCTATTCTATTCTATTCCATTCCATTCCATTCCATTCCATTCCATTCCACTCCACTCCATTCCACTCCACTCCACTCCACTCCACTCCACTCCACTCCACTCCACTCCACTCCACTCCATTCATAAGTGCTTTTGCTATTGCTAAGTGCTATTCTATTTGACATATTAATGTATATTTACAGAGTAATCCATCTTGGCCAATAACCGTTTGTGATATCAGTGTGAGGTGGGGTCAGGTCTAGCAGAACAAATGGCCTTCTGCAGAAGATGAGCAGACCTACTTGTGAAGTAGGATCCTGAAGCACCAAGCCCCACTTGTTGTTAGTTGCGAAGTCGTGTCCGACCCATCGCGACCCCATGGACAACGTTCCTCCAAGCCCCACTACCAGCAGAGAAAGAACAAATGCAGTCCTTGCTGTTCCCATCCTTGATATAGAGAATTCTAATCTTGGAACTGGAGGCACCCCTATCCACCCTCCGCCTTCATTCCAGTCCTTGGGAACGCTGGCGGTTCTGCCTGGAAAGCCAGACACTAGCCAGGTGAAGATGTCCAATTGCAGGGAAAGAGCCCTCATGGAAGCAGAAGCTTAGTAGAATCAGATCCCACCAATCGCAGCGTCTCAGCGTTCCCTAGGCCTGGATGGGAAGAGAAAAGGGCTTCCCTTTGCATATTTAAGACATTCTGATAGAACAACAGCCTAACTTCAGACTGATTGTGACAATTGCAATACACTCCTCCTTGGATTTTACCATAGGGGGAAAACCCACTTAGGGTTAGGGATAGGTCCCCATGAACTCGGAGAGCAAAATGGACATCGCCAATGGATTCATAACACATCGGTATGCTTAGGAGTTTGTTGAGTTTTGGAATCCACTCTATGTTTCCTGGTAAAATACAAGGGAAAATCCCATAGTGGAAAACCCCACAGGGTTAGGATTAGCTCCCCATGAACTCGGAGAGCAAAATGGACATCACCAATGGATTTGTAGTGCTTCGGTATATTTAGGAAGGTGTTGACTTTCGGAGCCCGCCCTATCCATGTTTTCTGGTAAAATACATGGGAAACTCCCATAGGGAAAAAACCCACTTAGGGTTAGGTCCCCATGAACTCAGAGAGGAAAATGGACATTGCCAATGGATTCATAACACATGGGTATGTTTTGGAAGGTGTTGAGTTTCGGAGCCCGCCCTATCTATGTTTCCTGGTAAAATACATGGGAAAATCCCATAGGGGAAAAACCCACTTAGGGTTAGGGTTAGGTCCCCATGAACTCAGAGAGCAAAATGGACATTGCCAATGGATTTGTAGCACTTCGCTATACTTAGGAAGGTGTTGAGTTTCGGAATACGCCCTATCTATGTTTCCTGGTAAAATACATGGGAAAATCCCATAGGGGAAAAATCCACTTATGATTAGGGTTAGGTCCCCATGAACTCAGAGAGCAAAATGGACATCACCAATGGATTCGTAGTGCTTCGGTATGTTTAGGAAGGTGTTCAGTTTCGGAGCCCGCCCTATCTATTTTTCCTGGTAAAATACATGGGAAAGTGCCATAGGGAAAAAACCCACTTAGGGTTAGGGTTAGGCCCCATGAACTCAGAGAGGAAAATAGACATCACCAATGGATTCATAGGACTTCAGTATGTTTATGAAGGTGTTGAGTTTCGGAACCCGCCCTATCTATGTTTCCTGGTAAAATACATGGGAAAATCTCATAGTCGAAAAACCCACTTTGGGTTAGGGTTAGGTCCCCATGAACTCAGAGAGGAAAATGGACCTCGCCAATGGATTCGTAGTGCTTTGGTATGTTTAGGAAGGCGTTGAGTTTTGGAGCCCGCCCTATCTATGTTTCCTGGTAAAATACATGGGAAAGTCCCATAGGGGAAAAACCCACTTAGGGTTAGGGTTAGGTCGCCATGAACTCAGAGAGGAAAATGGACATCGCCAATGGATTCATAGTGTATCAGTAGGCTTAGGAGGGTTTTGAGTTTTGGAATCCACGGTATCTATTTCCTGGTAAAATACATGGGAAAATCTCATAAGGGAAAACCCCACAGGTTTAGGGTTAGCTCCCCATGAACTCAGAGAGGAAAATGGACATCACAAATGGATTTGTAGCACATCGATATGTTTAGGAAGGTGTTGAGTTTCGGAGCCCTCCCTATCTATGTTTCCTGGTAAAATACATGGGAAAATCCCATAGGTGAAAAACCAACTTAGGGTTAGGGTTAGGTCCCCATAAACTCGGAGAGAAAAATGGACATTGCCAATGTATTCATAACGCATCGGTATGCTTAGGAGGGTATTGAGTTTTGGAATCCACGCTATCTATGTTTCCTGGTAAAATACATCGGAAAATCCCTTTGGGGAAAAACCCACTTAGGGTTAGGGTTAGGTCCCCATGAACTCGGAGAGCAAAATGGACCTCGCCAATGGATTCATAACACATGGGTATGTTTTGGAAGGTGTTGAGTTTTGGAGCCCGTACTATCCATGTTTCCTGGTAAAATACATGGGAAAATCCCATAGAGGAAAACCCCACAGGGTTAGGGTTAGGTCCCTATGAACTCGGAGAGCAAAATGGACATTGCCAATGGATTTGTAGTGCATCGGTATGCTTAGGAAGATGTTGAGTTTTGGAGCCCACCCTATCTATGTTTCCTGGTAAAATATATGGGAAAATGCCATAGGGGAAAAACCCACTTAGGGTTAGAGTTAGGTCTCCATGAACTCGGAGAGCAAAATGGACATCGCCAATGGATTCATAACACATGGCTATGTTTTGGAAGGTGTTGAGTTTTGGAGCCCATCCTATCCATGTTTCCTGGTAAAATACATGGGAAAATCCCATAGGGGAAAAACCCACTTAGGGTTAGGGTTAGGTCCCCACGAATTCAGAGAGCAAAATGGACATCGCCAATGGATTCGTAGCACATCGGCATGCTTAGGAGGGTGTTGAGTTTTGGAGCCTCCCCTATCAATGTTTCCTGGTAAAATACATGGGAAAATCCCAGAGGGCAGTGATGGCGAACCTTTTTGAGACTAAGTGCCCAAACTGAAACTCAAAACCCACTTATTTATCGGAAAGTGACAGGGTTGTATCAGCATTGTGGTGTCCTCAGAGAGCGAGGTGCGTGGTCAACCTGGAAGGGTGAGTCAATGTTGAGCCTGTGACAATCGAACTACCGAAGTGCAGGCAGCCGGCAGTCAGCAGAATTTGCCTGCAGTACTACTTTCTAACCACTGCGCCACCATGGCTCATGAATGAATGAAACCAAGTCGGTATCTGTCCTTCTCTAATATTCCCAATTAAATTACCATTCTTCATTTTAGATGCTTTCCCTTTCCAGTTTTGCAATACTATGTCCTTTCCAACTCTGTTATTCTGCTAACCAAATTTCTTTAATGTCATGTTTTGCTGTTATTTAAAGTTTTGATAAGCATCTATAGGCAACAATATTCACATGAACAATGCTGCATGGCATTCATCAGGTTTCCTGCCTATTGCAGCTTGAAAAGGATTATTGAAAAGGTTGCAATAATTTAAAAACTGTAAAGAGACTGTTAGAATTGGCTGCCACAAATTTGGCTCCCGCTCCTGATGCTTCCTTCTTAATTCTTCTACCGTACTTCACTCTTCCATTGTTGGAAGACTTGAAGGGCCAAGTTGGAGTCAGATCACTCCGGAGAAGGTTATTCTGCTAGAGCAGGGGTGTCAAACTGCTGGCCTGTGGGCCGGATGCGTCATGCTGAAACCGCACCCACCCCATCACCCCGGCAATGGGGACAAAGTCATGTGACGTGGCGAGTTTGACACCCCTGTGCTAGAGAGAAGAGAGTTGCTATATATGTCTGCATAAATTCAGCAGCATACTTCATTTTAATTTTAATTTGTTTGAAAATGTATAAGGAAATTAAGTGATCTTTTGTGACTTTATTTCTTCCCAGATTGAGAACTGCGTGGAACAGACCCTGTGATGAAAGAAATACATAACTTCAGTCTCCACCTTCTACCACCTACAATCACAGATACTTTTGCTATTTATACACATACAAGACCTCCCAAAAATGAGTTGACAAATTATTTGGCCTAGCCTTCTCAAATTCTGAATAAAGAACAATGGTTTTTAAAACTCTGCTAACTGGGAATGTTTGCACAGAAAAGTAGTTACCGTGCAGCCACCCGCTCTGTCTTTCATATAATTGTTAGCAAGAGAATTATGAAGTCTTTGCGTTGGTGAACTTAGAGATTGGGTGCCAGAGGAAAAGAATTCAGTTGCCAAGATTTCTGAAACTTAACCTCTTTTCCCTTTCAATAAACTAATGAAAGATGATGCTGTAATCCTTTTCCCCCCTCTTGCCTATAGCTTGAAACTATGCAATCACTTTGGAGAATCCACATACTGTATGTTCTAATCGTAAATGAAGAAATATGGTTAACTGTGGCTCTTAATTCATTTATTCATTTATTTGCTTTTTATCCCATCTTTATTACTTTATAAATAACTCAAAGTAGCAAATATCCATAATACTCCTTCCTCCTCCTATTTTCCCCACAACAACAATCCTGTGAGGAAGGTTAGGCTGAGAGAGAGAGAGGGCACGACTGACCCAAAGTCACACAGATGGCTTTCATGCCTAAGGCATGACTAAAACTCACAAACTCCTGGTTTCTAGCCTCGTGTCTTAACCTTTAAATCAAATTGGTTCTTTTATTCTGTTGGGGACATTTCTAAGTGCTGACTTGATTGTTGTAATAGTCTCACCTAGTTTCTCATCTACTGCAATAGTTATCCAACAGGTGCACAACCTGACTGTCCCCTTTGCCCCTCGGGCAGCTTTTTGAGAAATCCCTAAAAGCAGCCTTAGAGACTTTCCAGAAGCAATTTTTAATTTTACTTTATTTAAAAAAAAGTATCTGGTCCCTGATAAAAAAAAGTAATCATAAGAATAATATCTATTGCATTTAAAAGTAAATGAAATGAAATCCAGTGTAATTTTAGTCCATTTAAATCCACAAACTAGGTTTTGCTATGTCACTCAGATGTCAAGCATGGTCCTCAGTTGAGAAAAAGTTGTGTAACTGTGGTATTAAACACAGCAGTTTACAATATGAAAAGTATGTCCAACAGTATGAAGTTTATCTCTGTTAGCCAGACTTACCTGAAATGGAAAATATTATATAAACATCAAGCCATATCAACATGCTTCTAAATCTTATTTATAGCTACCCCATTAGTATAGCTCTATGATACACAAAGCATTAAAATCATTCTAGATTAGGCTAATCAGACACAGTCCATGTATTATGTCCTACAAGGAGACGTAATCCATCTCGGGCCTCTGCTACTGGCCTAGACTGGAAATAAACAAGAAAGTTGGCAGACTCTTAACAGGCATAGCAGGAGGACTTGCTTTGGAAGTTGTGCTGGCCTGATCCAGTTTTGGTATTCTCTGTGACATTTAAGAACAGTCATGGCAGCAAAGCCACTGAGCTGGGCCTCATTTAATGTCAGGATTCTGCAAAGCACTATCCAAGCTCTTGTCTGTAAGAGATCTGCTTGCTTGCTTCCATAAAGTACAACTAAAGATGTCCTTGAGTTATGCTTGACTCCTGCTGGCTCCATGAACATGTCCATACAGTTTTGGGGGAGCCAGAGCAGTTTAAAGCAGTGGGCTGGAAATAGAAAGCCATGCTGGAATGGATTGCCCCCAAAATGATATAAGAGCCTGTTAGTAGACTGCTATTTATTAATTTAAAATTAATAAAATTAATTTTATTTAATTTTAACAATTTTCCCCAAGCACATCACAAAATGTCATTCAGGGGAAAAAAAAAGACTTTGCTAGATTTGGCTGCGTTACTTTTTTAGATTCTTCCAAGTAATTCCCCCAAAGGATCATGTGCCAATGATAGATGAACCAGATCCTTTAATTAGGATCCTTTCCCTGTCCTGTCCTCTAAGCAGACCAAATAATGTTGAAGATACATGAGGGCCACTTTCTCAGAAATTCCTCAGTTTCTTCCAAATCAAAATAGGTGTCAGAAGATGACAGTGAATGCCAGATTAAACCTCAAAAGTCTCTTTGTCCTTTGTGTTTTTGCTAGTGCTGCTTCTCTGAACCAGTTTTCTTTTCTTTCTTTTTTTGGCCCAAACTGGATTCCCCCCCCCCTCATGTATTTTAACGTCCAATGGGATTGATAGTAATTTTGGTGATAGAGATCATGAAAGATCAAGAAATACCAATATAACCCTGTTGGTTGCCTTTAGCCCTTTAAAAAATAGTGAAGGCAAATTAGACAGTTAAGGTGATGGATCAGATCTGTGATACAAAGATGAAGCAGTGAGCATTCTACTACATCCAAGCACTAGAGTTGTGAAGCTATTTTTAGTGGATTAAGATTCCAAGAAAAAATAGTCTCTTTCTGAAGTGCAGAGAACCAAAACAATATTAGAAATGCTTCCCCTCAGGGCCCCTTTAACTTTTGATGGATTGCTGTTTAACTATCAGAGGGAAGTAGAATTATAGATATGGCCGCCCCAAACACAGCAGTTTCTTAAGAACAGAACAAGGAGGAAGTTTGACTTTCCAGAGAGTTAAAAAAAAAAAAAAAGGCTATGTAGCCTTGTACAAGTCCAAGAAGTTACAGTATCTGAAAGTTATCATGTCCTCTGAGAATTATGCACGATATAATTTATATGAAGAAGTTTCAGATCTGGGCAATTTATGATCTTTTATATTGAAAATAACCTTCCAGACTTGGATTCTTTTTTCTTTTCTCCTATTACAATATGACAGGGGATACTAAAGGCCCAGTAGGCCACAAAGTATTATGCTTAGATTGCTTTTTGCTTGGTTGGTCACAAGCTCTGTAAGCCAGTGGGGGAACCACTTCCAGTGTGTTGTAAAGCAACTTTCCCTTTTTCAAAATGGCCTTTCAAAATGGCTCTCATAATCAAAATAGTCCCTTTTGTGTGTGGGGGGAGGGGCAAAATAAAGAGGCTGCCCTTGAAAGAACTTTGAAAGAGAATTTTGTATTTGTGAAAGCACGAACCGTTGCCCTTTTTCTTGGCTACATTTCTCTGTATGTCAAATGAGGGGTGAATTAACCCAGAAGAAAGAATGGCTGGCTCATTTGAACATTTTCTCGAGTGTAGATGGGAGAATGGCATTTGGATGAAATGTCTTCAAATTTCATTGTAACTTTTGACACAAGTTCTCGCAGGCAAAGCAGATAAATGTTTAATGACTGGAGCCCTTGGTCTGGGGAAATGTTGGCATCCCAAGTCTGAAAATGTTGTTTATTAGTCATTACTGTCACATTTCAAATTAAAACTAAAAGAAAGCAGAGAGCTGAAGTCGGACTCTCTGGTTGCAGTAAGATTGTATTCTTAAATGAGAAGCAGTGAAGAAATATTTGGAGTGGAGGGAGGAAAGAGCAGTACATTAATATCTCTTTAGCTTTGTCAATATGCTGCAAGCATTTATCTTTCCTTATGCTCCTGTGTCTCTTGGTCTTTATCTGTTTTCACACATGCACTTTCCCGTTGAGCCACTTCTCTCCTAATTATTTAATATTTTGATTGAGTGCTGATTAGTAATATTAGCAATATCAACAAGCCTGGAAGTGAACAGACTTTCGGATTTAGTTCAGCTACCTTGGCATTTGTATTGTAAACAAACAGTTGGTCTCATGCATATATAAAAACCACTTAAAAAGAGCTGGAATCTTAGGATGTGAAAGCCAAGATCTGGAGCTGTCAGAGTAAGGATAGACAACATAGAGCTTTTCAAACTTGTCAGCTTTAAGACGCGTGGACTTCCATTCCCAGAATTCTCCACCCAACATACCTGCTGGGGAATTCTGGGAGTTGAAGTCAACACATTTTAAAATTGACAAATTTGAAAAACATTGCTCTAGAGCCAATGAATGTTGGGACAACATTTACATTTGCCATGTAAAAAGGCAGTCCACACTCTGCAACTTAGACATCTTTAATTCTGATGCTTATCTGGTTGAGTGGAAGTCACAGCAATGAATCTGTGTAAGCCACGCAATAAACCATTTTTGAGCATGTTTTAAAATTCCAAGGGAAAGGCTGAGACATGTTTTACTTAGTGTCAATATTTTTATTACAAAGAAAGTAACAGTAGAGTCAGAGAAGCAGGGTATGTGTCAGCATGTCAGAACTGAACTACATATGACTGTGGTTGTCGGGCAGAGAATGAGAAATAAGAATAAGCTGAGGATCACAGTTTCCAGTTTGGAAGAGTGAATGGCCACTCCCAAAGGGCAGTCATTATTTAGCCAGATACCTCAAGTTTTGGTCTGAGGGATACACTGCACAGGGAGGTTGTTGGTTCCTGGTATAACTCTTGATAATGTATATTCTAAGATTTAATGTCAGCCACATGCTGCCCCTCGTCATACTTTGGTTGCAGTATTCCAGGTGTGGTCTTACTAGGGTTTTAAAAAGCGGTACTAATACGTCACATGATCTTGATTCTATGCCTCTGTTTATACAACCCAGGATTGTATTAGCTTTGGCTGCTGCTGCACACTGCTGGCTCATAGTCAAGTGATCGTCCACTAGGACTCCAAGATCCCTCTCGCAGTTGCTGTTTTTAAGCCAGGTCTTGCCTAATCTGTACTTATACCTTTGATTTTTCCTGCCTAAATGTAAAACTTTGCTTTTCTTCACATTAAAATTCATTTTGTTGGTTAGGGCCCATTGTTCAAGTTTGTCATGATCTTTTTGGATCCTGAGCTTGTCTTCTGGGGTGTTGGCTATCCTGCCAGTTTAGTGTCAACTGCAAATTTGATGAGTTCCCCTTCTATTCCCTCTTCTAAGTCATTTATGAAGATATTAAAGATACTGGGCCTAAGACGGAGCCTTGTGGTACCCCACTGCTTACCTCTCTCCATGTGGATGTAGTGCCATTGAGGACTACTTGCTGAGTAGGGTTTGTCAGCCAGCTACAGATTCATCTGGTGGTGATGTTGTCTATCCCACCTTTTTCTACCTTACTAAGCAGCAGGTTGTGGTCTACATTGTCAAATACCTTACCAAAATCTAAGTATATGTCCACAGTGTTTTGCTGGTCTACTAATTTAGTCAGTTTATCAAAGAATGAAATAAGATTGGTTTGGCATGATCTGTTTTTAACAAACCCGAGCTGGCTACTAGTTACAACTTCGTTTGCTTCTAGTTGTTCGCAGATCTGTTTTTTGATTATCTTTTCCAGGATCTTCCCAGGTATTGATGTTAAACTGATTGGTCTGTAGTTTCCTGGGTCTGGTTTTTTTTTACTTTCTTGAAGATGGGAACCACATCAGCCCTTTTCCAATCCTCAGGTACTTCCCTGGTACTCCAGGATTTTTGAAAGATATATGAACACATGAATTCCAGATCTGTGAAAAATGTTCTAATTCTCACTCTTGATGATTGCTAGATATTTCTTAAAAAGTAATTTATATGATCAACAGTCTCATTTTGGTTGCATCTATTATTCAGAAAACACTATACAAATCAGTGTCATATTTCTTTCCTATTTATCCAATACAGAGAACATGATCTTCTTTGATGAAAAACCCAGTTATTTCATTTGTAACCAGACCTTTAATATTTCTGCTGAGTCCAGTAATCCAAGATGAAAGGAAAAGAGAGGCATGGTGTGTGTGTGTGTGTAGCAAATTAGATTTGATCTGTGGGAGGAGTAGGAACTATTTTTTTCAGAAAGCAGTTCAAGAGGTTCTAGTTGAATAAAGGTAAAAGTTTCCCCTGTCCAATTGTGTCTGACATTAGCGGGCAGTGCTCATCTCTGTTTCCTAGCCAAGCCAGTGTTGTGCGAAGACATTTGTGTGATCATGTGGCTAGCCAAAGCGCACGGAGCGCTGTTACCTTCCCACTGAAGTGGTACCTATTTACCTACTTGCATTTGCATGCTTTAGAACTGCTAGGTGGGTAGGAACTGGAGAAAGTAACAGGAGCTCACCCTGCAGTGCAGCACTTGGGTCTTGAACCCAGACTGTCAGTTTTCCAGCTGACAAGCTCAGTGTCTTTAACCACTGGACCATCGCGCTCCCTTCTACTTGAATACATTTACTCAAAACTTCAATATAGTAAATGATCATTAAATATGAAACAAAATTAAAACAAAAACATCAAAGAAAGCTGCTTTTGGCTTGGTGAAATCTTGTTTTTATCCATTAAGAAAAGCAGGTTTTTCCCCATCACATATATCGGTTAAATTGTTTTGCTTTGTAGACGGGACGAAGACAATTGTCTTTTCCAGATGCCCACTTTACCTGACCATAAATACAATTATGTGGGATCCAGATGCCTTCTTTAAGGAAACATTTCTCTTTCAGCAATATCACTTACTTTTCCAGTAACAAAATCTGCGTATTGTTATGGAGATATACTTATCCAGATATTTTATGGGGAGACGGAAGATAATGTGTTTTTTAATGTGTTTGTTAAAAATTGCAGCAGCCTAATGTCGCTGCATATAGATGTCACAAACATAAAAGTCCCATTCAAACCTTCTTCCAATTTTCCATTTGGTATATATGTGTGCCTGCAGTGGACATCCTCAGGTTCTCCTGAACACAGACAGAAGCCTCCATACAGCAGCAAACTTGCATTAGGAACTCCAACTGTGCAAAGGGGTGTAGTCTTATCCAAGGAAATAAATAAATAAATAAATAAATTGGACCAGCCCAGTCATTAACTCTGGGTGGTTCAACTCACCCTGTAAACTTTCAATCAGAAAGGTCAGGGATTTAAAGGAAGGCCATTGCATCTGAGGACCTTCAGATTTATGTACAGATGTCGGCATGCATATATGTATGTATTTCTCGCCTTTATTATTTTTACAAATAATTCAAGGCAGTGAACACACACATCTTGTGAGGTGGATTGGGCTGAAAGAGAGTGACTGGCCCAAGGCCACTCAGCTGGCTTTCACAGCTAAATTGGGACTTGAACTCATGATCTCATGCTTTCTAGCCTGATGCCTTAATCACTAGACCAAACTGTAAGTTTCGACTCTGTTCAAGAAGAAAGTATGAAAGGTTCCGAATTATTTCTGTATGATTGACTCGGCTTTCCCATTCTGGGAATTTGAGCTATATGAGTAGGGAAATCTACCCAAACCTGTGTTGATGTTGATAGGAGGCAAAAGTCTAAGAAGCCAATGGGATGACTTCCTGTATTTCTGTGGTCCAATGAAAATCAATTTTTGTTTTAGATGCCAGAGAAATTGTCCAAACAAATGCTTACCAAGGTATTTTAAAATGATGTGTGTGTGCTTCTGGTATTTAAATCTTAATTTGTGATTATTCCTATAGTAACTTTTAACTACATATTGACATATAAATAATAAACATTTAAAAATACAATTCTGATGATTGGTGCTGGCAGAATTCAAGGTCCTTTTCATTTTTTTTTTTGAGAGAGAGAAGAAATAAAATAAACCGAAGTGAGTGTAGCAAATTAATTTGTTAAACACATTTATTGAATTGTTAACAATAACCAAACACAGTGTATGACCTTTGTAAAACAAGAAACAGAAAAATGGATTAATTCCAGTCTTGGCAGTTCCTACTACAGGTATGTGATGAGGGGAAAATATTTCAATTTCCTTTATATTCTTCAGTGATCTATTTACAATACTTATCTTGGCATCTGTCCATTATTAAGCAAATGGAAAGATTATGATCCAGAAATAAATCTCCCTTACTATCTCCCTAGTTCTGCTTTGCCAGTAACCAATAATGAGGGGGATATGACAGCTTTCCAAGGATTACTTGGCACACAGAACACAAATCCACTTGGATGGCAGCAGCAAACCACCTTTTTAATGAAGTTATGATGGGAAAGCGAAGAAGGGAGAAGGGGAACAGAGGAAGAATTCATATATACAAAGTCTGAACAGTCTTTTTCATTGTGGGCGATAGTAGTTTCAGGAAAACAGTATCAAAATTGTAATCATGGTAATGGCAGATATTGTCTTTTTTTTCTTATGACTAATCCATATGAATACATTTCATTGAGCTGAATTTCCAACTTGGCATCCTTTTCTTTTGAGTGTGGCTCCATGAAGTACAAAGACCGAGGACTAGAATGGGGTTGGGGCATTCTGTAGTATATCAATTCACAGTAGTAGCATTCCATTGAGGTGAAAACTTCTTCCCATTTGTGTCTTAATTACTTCAGGAGCCATTCATTTACTGAAAGGGGGAAAAAAACAATAACCATGGAAAAATTTCCACAATGACACCCTCCCTCCTTTATTTTTTTTCTTTCTACAACCACAAATGTAAAGATCATTCAAATATCTGAAAGATAGATTGCGGGATCAATTACGTAGGATAAACCAAATAAATCAGGGCTTTTCAACCTTTTCACCCATTGTACCACTTTTAGGATATGGCAATATCCGAGTACCACCAGGCGCCTAGCAAGGTGTCAAAAACTTGACCAAAAAAAAGAGGAAAAAAGTGATAAAGTACAGGTAGTCCTCGACTTACAACAGTTCACTTAGTGACTGTTCGAAGTTACAATGGCACTGAAAAAAGTGCCCCCCAAGGCACAGCCGAGCAAGACACCTGCCTGCCCGCCTGGCAGCGCTCTCATTCCCCTCCCCCACTACTTTTCTAGGATGGTTGCATACCACCTGCCAGGTGCCAATGTACCACAGGTGGTACCCGTACCACTGGTTGAAAAGCCCTGAAATAAATAATGTGTAAATAAACAAATAAATCTTAAATGGAAAATATTATACAATTTCTAGTGCTTTTTCCAGCATTTGAAATGCTGGTATGTCTCTCTGTGGATGGGAGAGTGGGGACAATGAGATAATGAGGTTATTATAGATTCTGATGTCCTGCTGGTAGGAGAAATCAAACCTTGCCTTGAAATCAAGGTTTGGAGCCAGAACTTGCCAGAAGTGGATATATTTCAAAAAAGAAGTTAAACATGGGTTCTTACAGAGGGAAGAAAGTTTTCAGGTTTAGTGAACGAGAATGAATATTTCATAATTGTTCACAATATCTCAAAATGTGTCACTTGCTTTACATTCAATCAGATTATTAATCCATCTAACTGAAGTGATGATGAATCTATGATACATGTGTCAAAGGTGACACGATACAACATTTTGGGTGACATGTCAGTATTTACATGCAAGCAGAGTCGAATTAGATATTTTTTGAATGTTTGACATGCCAAGCCCAAAAGATTCGCCATCATTGATCTAACTTGATATTGGTTATACTAGTGTCTGGATAGTGGCTAAATCTGGGATTTTCTACATAAAAAGCATGGCCTCTTCTACTGAGCTGCAGCCCCTTGCAAGCACTTCTTGTTAGGAAAGTGGCTTCCATGAAAACAGATGTATTCATGTTTGTCTTTCGATACACCACCCTGTTGTGTATACCTTTGCAAGATACAATCATTATTATTTTGTCCTAATAAGCCTTTCTTGATGCATGTCAGACATCGTGGACTTAGCTCCTGCTAGTTATGGGAGTTCAGGTCTAACACCCCTGGAAGATACTGTACAGGGAAGACTGGTTTAATTTAGAAAAGTGTTTTTCAAACTTGGCAATTTTAAGAAGTGTGGACTTCAACTCCCAGAATTCCCCAGCCAGCATGGAGAATTCTGGGACCTGAAGTCCTACACATCTTAAAGAAACCAGATTTGAAAAACACTGTATTAGAAAGTTCATCAGGGAAGGGAGTGTTACTGGCATTCCAAAATAAAACAGAAACAGTTGTTCCAGAATGAATTGTGCTTCTAATTTCCTGGCTTCCAGTGTTTTTCTTTTAAACAGAAATCTCTTACTAAAAAAGCAAAACCAAACAAAGCTACACCTTCTTTCTCCTCCTTGATCACCAAATAAGTTATGCAAACCTGGGAAAGGTAACAATTAAAGCTGTGAACTCTTGCTTGCATTTGTTCTTCAACCTTAAAACCAGCCACCCTGGGTTTTGTTGCATATAAATGATTCCATTGTTTTGAAACAGAATCAATCTGGTTATCCCGGTGCATGTTATGCAGTATCCTTCAGCAGGGTAATTGTCTCTATGGTGTCTTTAGATTTTTCATGCATATTTATTTTCAGCTCCAACCTCTGGTCCAGCTCCTTTCATTCATACTCAGTAGCCAGAACTCCAGCTATCACTATGCCAGACATGTATTTTGCCCCTTCAGTAAGCCTTATTTTTCTGAATGTTTATAGAAGCCTCCTTCGAAGACTGAAAGAGCTGTCGTTTGTAATGGCAAAACATATATTTTGTACATCAAAAAAAAATTCCAAATTTTAATCCTAGCATTTCCACTTACTCACCAGGAAGCAGATGACTGAAAGATCCTTTTCTGAGTCTCTGAAGAGAGGTTATCAAAGTAGAAAATATTGGGCCTGACAAAGAAACAATTTAACCTGGAATACGGTAGATCAAACCTTCCTAATCTGACACTGTAAGACAAAGGGGATTCCAAAACGGAAAACATTACCTTGAAATGAATATAATGTTTGGAGCATTACCTCTATACTGTAGTTTCTGTGCTCTATTGTTCGGGCAATCTTTCCCTTGTAAACTAAAGTTGATGTTTGTTCGGATACATCGATTGTTGAGAGGCTGGACTGGTCTGAAGTTATCACTCATACTCAGAAAAATCTGTGAAGGCTGATTCTGGCTTAGTAACCGTAATGAATGCATCTGCATAAATATAAAAAGTGAAGACAGATATTAATCTTAATATCTGAGAGGGAAACATGGGTAATGTTTAATAGCTTTTTGTTGACTAGGACTGGATGATGATGTTATAAAGGTTTTGGTTATTTGACGAGAGACGATAGGGATATTTGTTTAAATAGAAAAGTTAAGTGGGAGGGTTCAAACTGGGTTTATTAGATATTTGCAATACAGGTAGTCCTTGACTTACAACAGTTTATTTAGTGACTGTTCAGAGTTACAACAGCACTGAAAAAACTGACTTATGACCATTTTTCACACTTATGACCGTTGCAGCATCACATGATCAAAAGTCAGATGCTTGGCAACTGACTCATATTTATGAGGGTGGCAGTGTCCCTGGGTCATGTGATCACTTTTTGCGACCTTCGGACAAGTAAAGCCAATGGGGAAGCCAGATTCACTTAACAATTGTGTTACTAACCGCACAACTGCAGTGATTCACTTAACAACTATGGCAAGAAAAAGAGACAGGATCAGAAAAAGGAAAGGAGGCAAAGTTGTCGTGCAGGAATACAAGGTAATGGAGCTCCATTTCCATCTGCCCTCTTTGCCATCGTTCGCTCCCTAGAGACTAAAATGGACGTTCTGAAACTTGAGCTGGCCACGAACACGGAGTGTATATCGGAGGTGGTGTATGCAATGAAATTTCATTTTGATGTATGCCGATTGGTGTACATTCAAAGTGACAATAAAGTTGATTATTATTATTATAATAATATAATATAATTATAATCTGGGACAATTGGTGAATAGGAGTTTGGCCAATTATTGTGAGGGCAGTAGTAAATCAACACTGTAAGAACAGTCCAGAGCTATTCAGGATCTCTTCAGAGTGAATTCCACAGCCTTTGAATGTTATGGGAATGGTAGATGGCTTACTTTGTCCAGGTTTTTTTTCCAGTTTCTGGAGATATGAGTGAAGGGCAAAGAGTTCCAGTAGAAACTGTTTATCAATATCATTCTGAAGTTGTTTAAGATAAACTCTCCTTGGAGCTGAGAATTCATTCACATAGTTTTCTTTCCACCTATAGAAGTGATCTGCTACCATCTTTTTCAGGATGTATTTTTTAAAAATACCCCAGTCTGTCCTATGGGCTTATTTTCTTGTGGTCTCTCATAAAAAATTTAAACAGGTCTGATCTTGCTTAGCTTGTCCAGATCAATGAAGGAAAGGTAAATGTTGTCACGAGCTGAACTATTTTATGGTAAATGGAATTATTTTCAATACACTTTACTTCAGAATGAGTGAATATAGGATTGCAACTCAAATCAATATAAGGCATAGATTAGTATTATTCCAGTGTAATTCATTAGTAGGAAGGGACAAAATAGTGACTCATTTCCCTTTTTTTCAAATATAATGATAAAAGACTCATGATACATGATAAAAGATTCATTTTTATAAAAGGAAGAGTGAAGCTGCTGGTGGAATACTGTTGCACTTGAAATAGAGGAGAGATGGAGAAGCTCTTCTCCTAAGTAGGACTGTAATTTTTAAGGCTGAGATAAACTGAAATGGTTTGTCTCATTTTATAGGCAGTGATGGGAGAAGTTGAAATAATCTCACTATGATGGGAAAGCAAGTATTTTCCTTCTGTCAACTTTTCAAAGTTCTACTTGTAACCTTTTTCTTTTCACATTCTTTTCTTACTACTAAATATAATAATTGTGTTCAAACTGCCATTACTTCTTCTGCCTCTTAGAAGGCTTTTGACTTCATTGTAGCAGTTTGAAAATATATTTAAAACAAAAACAAAAACATCAGTACTTAAGTGGGGAAACTTCCATTGCACATTTAGCCATCTGAGGCCAACATTTTGCCTTCTCCTTGAAAATGGTTAAACCCTTTACACCCATTCTTTCCCTCCATATTAGGTGGAGAACAATGATAATAACCTTTGAAAATGGGAAGATTCTTTTTAATTTTTCTATTGGAGGCTGCCTAATTTACTCTGGTTTTCCAGAAAAACAAGTACACATTTCTGAAGGCACAGCAATTATAAGAAGAATTCATTATTTCCAAAGGTAATGTATCATAGCCAATAAAGATTTTCATTTTACCTGCATTCTTGATATGTAGACAGGTTTGTTCATTAGTATCCAACTTGCTGTTTCATAGCAGGGTGGAATTGTCATGGACCCATCATATGTAATGAAACTAGAGGTTTCAGGATAAAGTTCTTCAATATTAAGTCCCTGCAGTAAGTATGCATCATCTAGGGAATAAATTATGGTAAAATTATGAGAACAGAGCATTCATATTTGATTCATATCATCAACTATCAGAGTTTAACTGGTAATTAAATGGACCTAAATCAGGAAAATGTTTGAATTGCTATTCTGCCAACATTTATACATTGGAGCAGGTTAAGCTGTCTCTATGAGTGGGCAATCTGCAGCTGCAAATCCTGGTTTGTTTCCCATATCCCAGAGAGCTCTTCTACACATGACCAAAAAATGATATTGTGATTTCCTTGCCATTTCAAGGTGTGCCACACAGTGTGATGTAGCGGACCATACTTTACAAAACAAGAAAAGTCCAAAGCCCTTTCCTAAAACTTGGGGAAAAAAAATCCCAGTATGGTCCAGTTGCACAATCAGCTTAGTACAGTACTTTATGGTCTGTATTGTATGTTCTACACTGGTTACCAGTTCAGTTTCAAGTACAATTTAAAGTGTATCAAGTGTATCAACCTAAAGAACTGTTTTCCCCAATTGGACCTGGCCCAGTCTGTTAGATCAAGTATGCAATAGGAATAGCACTTAGACTTATATACCGCTTCACAGTGCTTTACAGCCCTCTCTCAGCGGTTTAGAGTCAACATATTGCCCCCAACAATCTGGATCCTCATTTTACCGATCTCAGAAGGAGGGAAGGCTGAGTCAACCTTGAGCCGGTAGCCGGCAGTCAGCAGAAGTAGTCTGCAGTACTGCATTCTAACCACTGTGCCACCATGACTTCATAGTAAAGAAGGAGTTCATGTTGTCCCACTTTTTTGGGAAGTCAGCCAAAGATGAAAGTTGCTGTTCAGGCTAAAAGGCTGGCCCCCACCCTGGTAAGTTTTTTAAAGAGGTAATTAAAAATGGAACTTTTTTTTTTTTTAAGAACCTTTCAGTAACACCTTTGGACTATCTCATTATTATTTTTCTCTCCTACTTTGGTTGTGCGTTTGTAATTTGGATTGTACGTTGTTTTAATTCTGTTGTTCTCTTTACTGTGGCAGCAGTAACCTCAAGAGTCACAAGACTGTGGCAGGATTAAAAGAAAAATCAAATATGAGTAAATATGGTTTAGATGGGTTTATGTCATGGTGACAGTTTGCTGTTTTCAGAAAGGGATGATAATACTCCAGCTAAAGCTGTAAGCGGACAATCTTGAAATTGCTACAGCCACCTCTCGGTGCTTTATGTGTGAATGTGGGAAATCAGAGTGGTGGCTAAGGATGCAAACTAGTCAGCCTTGAATAGTTTCTTGGTGTGCTACATTGAAGATACTTTCAGCCCATTCCTGCCCCAGTCTGTCACTTTTAAAAGAATACTAAGTCTGAAATGCATAAGTGCTTTTCATTTTTGAGCATTTTCCTTATGTACACTTTCTTACCACCGGTATTGTGTAATATGGAAGACCTCTTTTTCATGTCTATATTTTCTACACACATTTTCCTTCTATTCAGTACAGTGTTGTATGTAAGGGCTAGCAGATCTAGGCTGCAAAAATCAGCCAATTGTAACAAGACAAGAAAGAGTTAACTTTTTTTGGGGGGGGTATCTTTTTCTGCCTTCCAGTATGGATTTCTGAAGTGCAGTTATGGTAGCCCTATGATTGTCTGCCATTATGTTTTTTTGATATTCTATCTATCTATCTATCTATCTATCTATCTATCTATCTATCTATCTATCTATCTATCTATCTATCTATCTATCTATCTATCTATCTATCTATCTATCTATCTATCTATCTAGCTATCTATCTATCTATCTATCTATCTATCTATCTAGCTATCTAGCTATCTATCTAGCTATCTAGCTATCTATCTATCTCTATCTCTGTCTGCCTGTCTATCTTTATCTATCTATCTATCTATCTATCTATCTATCTATCTATCTATCTATCTATCTATCTATCTATCTATCTATCTATCTATCTATCTATCTATCTATCTATCTATCTATCTATCTATCTATCTCCACCAACTAATCTTCTTCTATCTATTTTATTACAACTTTCATCACATTTGGAGGGGAGATGTGTACTGGTGTTTCCGTTCATATACAGATCCCACCATTTTTGCCAGCATTGTAGGAAGAGGATTCCTTGGCAATACCTAGGGAGGCACAGCAGGCGTTAGCTTGAGCAGACTCTAACAGGGCAGCTAGAAGCTGGAAACTGCTGAAGTATGTTGATGCTAGGCCTTCCCTCTAGCATCTGCTTATGTTTTCCTCAATGTATTTCTGTTCAGCTGTAGTTCCCAGCAAGAGCCACTCTGGGCTAGAAACCAGGAGATTGTGAGTTCTAGTTCTGCCTTGGATACAAAGCCAACTTGGGCCAGTCCCTCTCTGTCAGCCCAAGGAAGGACGCAAGAACAAACCACTTCTGAGAACAATGCCAAGAAGAGTGCAGGGACTTATCCAGGCAGTCACCAGGAGTCAACATTGACTCAAAGGCACACATTAAAAAAAAGAAAAGAAAAAAGTTCACATTGATCCATGTTTCTATCAGCATGGCCTGTTTGTGGGAGTTAGAGTTTTACCTAGACAGCACCAGCTTTGAGAAGATGCTGTAAACTAAATCAAATGCCCAAACAAACCCTAGGATTATTTTAATTTCCAATGCAAGGTATAATTTGGCCACTGAACCAGGATTGAGTTTACACTGTAATTCAGTTGCATTTTGCAGTAATTGCATGTAACATCCTACTTTGGAAATGGATACTATCTTCGGGCAGGAGGGGAGAAGGAGGGCTTAATTAACCATTATAATTTTTGACCATTCTGTCTTGGAAAGGCCAAGACTGTTTAGATTTAATTAACCTTGCATTCCAGAAAAAGAAGGTTCTACATTGTTAAGGTTAATGTATGATAATAAAGCTACTCAGTGAAGCCTAATGCCCTTCGTGCACACAGTGGGGTGTGTGCGTAGAAATCACTGAGCATTCCCTTGGCTCAGGCCAATGGGAAAATATGCTTTTTAAAGGAACGACTGGGTTTCCAGCTCCTCCTCTTTAAATCAGACATTTCCTTCCTTGCTAATTAATGAGCCATCCCCTTTGTAGAAGATGGCAGGATGCAAATGTTATCTACTCAGTTTGTAATTAGAAAGAGATTGAATTCTTAAAAACCTACTGGCCCATTTCAAAGAGCTTTGCAGCCTATTTTTGTGGCACTGTGCATCACACCAATCTTAACAAGACAGGTTTTATTTTCCCCTCCTAGAGATCTAATTCACATGTCCTCATGACATTGGCTTTAAGATGCCTTGCTACCCATTCTTGAAACAGGTATTGTAATGACACAAAGGATCGCTCATAATTATCTCCCTGGCCATTTGGGCTTGGGCAGGTGAGTGATCTGAAAGCAGGCACACAGTATGATGTCTGACTGGTACTTGGCAAAAGTCTGTTCGGGCATTACACACACTCCTTATCTACATGGGCCTATGGTCTGGGGTGACATTGTAAGATATATGGGGAAAAAGTGTCCCAACTAATAGGCAGCACATGTGATAGAATGATGTTGGATCGATAAAAGTGTGAGAGAGATGTACAAGTGTGCAAGAAAGCTGAGTGAGAAGGTAAGCAATTGACTGACACAGGTGAGTGAGAACAAGTGAGGAGAGATAATGTGTGTGTGATCTGAATGGTGGACAGGGGCTTTCCAGTAAGCAGGAAGAGCATGAGGCGTCACTCACACTACAGATTTAGATCTGACATCTGGCTAAAAGTATGGGTATAGTAATTTTTTAACACTTGCGTTGCTCTCGGCCTTCTCAGAAGGGAAGACTTGCTCTGTATATAGCATAAGCATATATTATGTACAAAAGTCAAATTGGAATGAAAGTTCTGCTAAAAAAACAGAAAAAAATTACAGGAAAGGGGATAGGGAGTAATTACATTAGCAATAATCAGCTTAGTTCCTATCCGCATTCCCTCTAATTTTATTCTCATTCTTTAGTAGGACTTTCATCCCAACATGATTTTTTTTTACAATATATTCTACCCATGCTATATAGCAGGGGTCTCCAAACTTGGCCCTTTTATGACTTGTGGACTTCAACTCCCAGAATTCCTGATTTTGCAATAATCCTTAAGACTAAAAGCTAATAAATAAGAGGACAAGAAAATGTGATCAGAAGGAATTACATGAGGATCTTTCTGCTTTTAATCTAATAAAATAAACATTTACTAATATTCATATGGATATCACACGCAGCTTAAAACTACAGGCTATGCTTTCTTTATGTCTAGCAAGTACAGCTTGCTTCACCACATACAATCACTACTTGGTTATGAGAACAAAAGAGAGACTATTTAATTTCTTTGAGGAAAGGCAGGACAGGTTAGAACAGGTTAAAAGAATGAACATTTCTTATATTGCTTAAGAGCAGCATGGTGGGGGGCAGATGGAAGGCACACCCAGGAGCTAAATTTATGTGATAATCTAAGAACAAGACCCAATCAGGGCCAAACATATAATGGACTGATCCCAAATGCAACAGGAAATCTTCATACACTTCCTTGTCCTGAAAGAGCCAATTGCCATCCTGAACAAAGTAAGAAGCACTGTTTTCCATTCTGTTCAGCCACAAACAGTGAGACAGTGGGCAGTAGTGCCTAACACACACGTGTACATGCATACACACTCATCCTGCAGTTTCCTTCAGGGTAAACTGTGTGATACAAAGTGTAAAAGAAAGTAAGAAATAGGAAGCCAAGGAAATTAAAGATAGGAAATAAGAAAAGGAAATATAGCTAAATCTAATTTACACCAACTCCATTCATTACCTTCCCATATCTTTCAAACCCTGTAAATGTTTGTGATGAAGCAGTGACTCTTACAGTCACTATCTTTAATGCCATGGTGTCATAGACATAGGCTTCTGCTCCCCATCCTGGCCTTGGTTGTCTGAAGGATGCAGGTGCAGCTGAAGGATGCAGATGCAGCTGAAGGTGCAGACTCATTTATCAACTTCAGTTGCACTCCTACTACATGTGGGTATTTCTGCCAATACTAAGGATAATACTGGCCTGCTTTACCTAATATTTTGAAGAAAAGTAAAAGCTCTTCAGATTTTCACTATTGACCATATGGAGAAAGGAGAGTAGGAATCCATGATTTAGTCAGTGTGATAGTCTGATTATTCAGTGCTAGGAGGTTTAACCTTAACGTCACACAATTCAGTCCCTGCATTTGGAAGTGCTCCATAGGAGCTGAAAGACTTTTTATCCCAAGAGAGATCTGGCAGAGACTGCAAGTTCCGTAAGCCTGGAATGGGGCACTTGAGAAACGGAGCGCTCTTTTCTGTGCAGTCACACAGGGTGCTTCAAAACGCAGGGAATCCCTGCATTTTGAATAGCCCCACCAGAGCACAAACACTCCACAATGCCAAATCCTAACCCCCACCACAGCCCAGGGCACCCACAATGCCAAATCCTAACCCCCACCCCACCCCAGGGCATCCACAATGCCAAATCCTAATCCCCACCACAGGGCAACCACATTCCTTCACTAACCTCCTTTCCAGCTCCGTTTTCCATATGCAGGGCAACAAAAGAAGTTTGTGGGACTAAAAAAAAAGATCAGTGCAACCTTCCAACTTCTTGCAAAGTTGGAAGGCCTGATTGAACTTTTTTTTACCGGTAGTCCCATAGGCTTCTTTTGTTGCCCTGCACGCGGTGGCAGAGAACGGAGCTGGAAAGGAGGTTAGTGAAGGGAGGCTTTGGGGAAGTGAGGGGATACGGGGAAGGGTCTGCTCTGGCCGCCACTGCCTCACTCCGCCAGCATCAGGGCTCCGCGTGCAGGGAAACAAAAGGTGTTTTTTTGGGGGTGAAAAAGGTCAATCAATCAATTCCAACTTCTTGCAAAAAAAAAAGATCTTGTGAAGTTGGAATTGATTGATTGACCTTTTTTCCAACCCAAAAAAACTTCTTTTGTTTCCCTGCATGCGGCGGCGGTGGATCATGAAGGAGAAACGGCACGGGGCTGGGAGCCAAGTAAGGAAAGAAATGCAATTCCTGGGGGGAGCGAGGGCATCTGGGTGATGGTGTGCCAAGCTCTCTGGCTCCCCGGGGAAGGGGCAGCTGGCATGGGTGCTGACGGCAGGACGTCTTCCTGCTTCACCACCCTACCTCCCCAAGCCTCTGGCACTCCACCTGCCGCTTTGGTGGCTCTGTAGGCAGAACTGCGAAGTTCTCTTCTCTGACAGAGAAGAGAATGGGCAGGTGAGGGGGGAACCTGTCCCATTTGTTCCGCAGCCGCTTTTGGCTGAGCGGCGTTGCACTCGCCAATGACGCGGCCATGAGGCCTGGTGGATTCCCCCTCATCTGACCCACGCAAGGCCGTAACCAGGCCTACTGTATGTTAACTCTAACCCACACTGCCCCCCCAACCCTAACGGGAGATGGGAAGCCCTGGGGAAAAAACAGAAAAACTTGGGTGGGAAAAAAATGGTTTTTCCTGTTCGTTTCCAAACTGCTTTGGAATACCGATACCGTGGGTCAGATTTCCCCCCCCCCATCAGCTTCGCCTCATCACAGAGGCAGGCCGTCTGTGCAGGCTCTTAAGTAGGCTTAATTTCAGGGGGAGGGCTTATATTAGGCCCACCCCCAAAAAATCAGCTGGGGCTTACTTTCTGGGGCGGGATTACTTTCGGGGAAACACGGTATCTGCAAGTGGTGACTCTGATGTATCCCCTGGTCAAAAAGGTCCAGTTCCTGAAAACCTTGGAGAATTAGGTTTTCAAGTCTGAGGTGACTCAAGCATGGCTGAAAGTGTGTTCATGTATTATTGCTTGTCATGACAATTCACAGAGAGGGAAACAAGAGGAGCAGTTGCAATGTACAGGCTCCTTTTCTCCCTCAGAAAGTGTGGTGAATTCCCCACTTGTCCAGGGCAGGGGAAACTCTTTTTGAGACAGATCTTGGCACCCTGGCAGCATCATTTTGAAGGTGAGACAGATGCAGCGGAATGGTGCTGTGTCATTATGATGGATTAGGGAAAATTTAGGAAAAACTTAGAGAACAGCACAATTTCTTTTCCAGCCAACAGTCACAGTACAAAACTGTTACAGATTAAGTGAATTAGGTACCTGTTATGTAGATTAGTATTGCATTCATTAGAAAGTACTTTACTTTTTATGACCCTCATCTTTTCTCGTCATCTCAAATGATTCCACCACTTCCCAGCCCTGTCCTGAAACTTTTTCTCCAGAGCTAAATTTAAACAAGCCACCAGTATTAAAAAGGCTCTAAAACAAACACCTGAGAACTCAATTGGGGTGTATCAGCAGGAAAATTTCTCTCAGTGATCACTGGGTCTTTGTTCACCTCTGCCTAATGCCGGCTAATATTGACCATTCCTCCTGTTCTGCTGCTCAGCAACAATATTGTTTTATCTTACAGACCAATTCACAGTTCACTGAAGCTGCCACTACTTCACAGATGCTAAAGATTGCTCCTGTCTCCCTTCCCTCTCTTTTCTTTGCAGGTAGTTTTGGATCTGAAGGGAAGAAGTCTTGGCTCAGATCTCGGTGACTTGCAACTCCCGTTTTTGAGCATTTCACCCTGCTCATTCTTGAGCCTGACATGATGTCGAAAACTTTTTTAGGGAAAATGATTGACAGGACATTTATTTAATCTTGAAGGAATGACAATATTAATGTTTTTGCACTAATGATGAGACTGAACAGTGACAATGGAAAAATAGGCAGGCAAACCATGCCAAAGGTGACATATCTCCTACTGTTCAGGATGCATGGTTACATCTGAGTCTTCAGGTTCCTGGCCTGAAGACTCAGCATGATACTTTTATTTCCAAGCCTAATAAGTGAGTAAAATCATTTCTGTAGCACTGAAGAGTGCTGGAGCTAACCAAATGCATTTCAACTGTCTTGGCAACTCAGATCAGTAAAGGCAGATTTATATTACAGTTTTTGATTGGTTTCTGTTTCATCCTAGTTCCTTCTCTCTTTCCGCTTCCTACCTGTTCATTATTTATGAAGCACAGAGAGTGATGCTCAGCATCAAAGTGTTTAGTCAAAATGACGTGTTTCAAATTTTAAAGGGTAAGTTCTCCTGGCTGCCTCCCTATGAGGTCCTTAGTGAAGCTACTTAAAATGGAGGCAGCAACCACTTAACAAATGAAACTATAAACAGGGATTCTGGGAACACAGTCATGCAAAGATGTGACTGGTCCATCTGCTCGGCCATAAGACCGTACTTTAGTATAAAGAGTTGCAGTCAGTAAAGCAATTAAGTCCGATCTTAGAAATTAGGAGAGAGAAAAAAATCTCATAGCTAGTTTTGATGTTTAGGAAGTCTTCCCCTAGAATGCAGGAAAGCATTTTCTTTTTGGTCAGATCACTGCTTTAAAAGCTCTTATTTCTCTCAACTAACCGGCAGCTGCTTCGCAAAATCTTAGGGATTTTCTTCTCCTGCCCTGTTGTTTTACAGTTTTAAATTAGAATTATAGGAAATTCAATTGGTCTTTTAAATGTAAAGCATTTATCTATGATATTATTTTTATATATTATTTTTTAAAAAGATATTTCATTGAAGTACTTTAGTATTTTTATTTAGGATTATTTTTGGCAATTGTTAAAAATAATATTGCACTTTAAACATGTTACAATTAAAATGTCCTAAAGGGCATTACATACTGATGTGCAATGTTATATATGCATTATGTAGATGTGTCAATGATATGATTACTGTATCTTATAATGCAATATTCTTTAGAAGAAAAAAGTGAATAAGATTTTTTTTAAAAAAGAAAACCCCTACAATACATTAAAGCACCTAAAATAAAAACATAAAGAGGACAAAAACCACATAAAACATAAAAAAAAGGGAGCGAAAACGATTTTTAAAAAACCCTGGAAAAAAATAAAAAATGACAACATACACACATCTTGCAAATTGCAGTAATGAAATCTCTGAGTGGCAAAACACATGGCTTTCCCAATTTTCTTGTCACTTTTGAGAGTTGGTTTGCAAGTTACAATCAGTAATTGTTTTTATTGGACTAACCACACAGAAAGCACTGATGACACATTAGGATCATTTTGCAATTATCTATATTGTTCATATTTACCTTTTCCTCTCCTATAATTGCACTATTACGTTTGCCAAGTCATTAGATGGGATCTGCACAGAAACCTATTGTCTATCAAAATAATACACACCAATTCTTCCTGTGTTTTCACAATTCCTACATCCTTCTTGATGGCCCATGTTTCTATAAAAAACAGCAAGCACCATCTTGCGTTAAGGCATCAACTGTTTATTTTGGGCACTGCCTATAACTGGTATCGGAAAGATTTATTTCCTTCAGTGGGTTCATGCATTATGGTATATGTATTAAGTATTATGGACTAATTATGGTCAATGACCAGTAAGGGGAAAAAAATCCAATTACAGAAACAATAACCGAATACTACAAAGACAGTGTGACTTGTAAAAGCTAAACTCAAAAACCCAAACGGGAAAATTGAATAAAGTACAGTAAAGGATATAAACATAAAACAGAAATGCAATAGCAATGCAATAAAATAAAAGAGAAAACCACTGCTGTGCAATCTTAGGGAAATTGCGGTAGGAAACAGGAGAGCAAGTAGGAAACGGACTGCTCTCCCTTATACAAGACTGGGGATTTGTTAGGAGGGGGCTAAAGGAATGGCTGCTGGTAAATTGGTGTAGAAAAGGCAGTGGAAAAAGGCACACAATAAAGTCTCTGCTTCTTTCTGACCAGTGGGACAACCTCTCTCTCCAAATGGGATCCTGCTGTATCTCCCATCTAGTTCTACTGAGACAAAGGCATTCAGACAAGCCAAAAAAAATGGCTCTACAGTAGGGCTTTTCAATCTTTTCACTGATTGTACCACTTTTAGGATATGGCAATATTCGAGTACCACCTAGCAAGGTGTCAAAAACTTGATGAGCAAAAAAAAAACCCTGTTCAAAGTTGCAATTGCACTGAAATGACTTATGACCATTTTCACACTTATGACCATTGCAGCATGCCCAGGGTCATGTGATTTATATTTGGGTGCTTGGCAACTGATTCATATTTATGATGGTCACAGTGTCCCAGGGTCATGTGATCCGCTTTTGCAACCTTTTGACAAGTAAAGTCAATGGCAGGGCTGCTGGTGGCCAAGTGCTAAGGCAGGACTTCCCTCCCTCCCTCCTTCTCTGCCTCCCTCTTTCTCATGCCCACCTCCTTCTGAAGGAAGAATTTGAACCCCCCCATTTTTTCTCTTCCATATATTCATCAAACAAGGAAAAGGCTCCAGAAACAGAAAAGACAAACTGCTGAGTGAACTAGCTTAAAAAGGCACATTCCCCTTTAAGAATTAGCTACTGGCTAGAAAGGAAAGTAAGGAAGAAAAAAAAATGTAGTAAGTATTGGCTGCTGGCTAAGGCAGTCTCCCCAAATGGCTCCATTCATAAGTAAAGGAATCTACAGGCAAAATCCATTCAGGAGAAAAATACTTCAAAATCCCTTGCAGCAAAACTTACAGCTAACAATAGCAGAGCAATAGAAGCTAACACGAGCCATCAGCCATCAGCCAAATAGAAATTGCCAAACACTCCTTAAGAACACAAAGCCCACATTGCACAAATCCCAGAACTTCAAAGTCACAAAAGCACATAAGAATCCTTCCACTCTCCTATCTCCGCCCCCTCCTCCTCCTCCCTCATGGGGGAGGGTGAGCCAGAACTGAGCCTGGGCCCTTTGTCTCTCCCCAGCCACTGCAGCTCCAGAGGACTCTCTCACTGTAAGTCCTTGCCTGCGCTGGCTCTTTCCCTCCCCCACTACACTTGGCTAGGCAGGCTGCATACCACCTGCCTCTTGTTAATGTACCACAAGTGGTATGTGTACCACAGGTTGAAAAGCCCTGCTCTACAGCATGCTGGGCAAATAAGGTTGGATAAGTAGTTTATAGCTATATAAAAGGTTTCTAGTTCAGATCGCCTGAAAGTTAGCATCCATATCTGTCTGGGGTTTGATGTCAAAGACACTTGAAGGATTTCAGCTTAAGCTATCTCTAAAACAAAGAGTAAGTAGAAAGGCTGCAATAATGCAAATTAGTGAAATTTAAAAAAAAAACAATTTAATAAGATAATTGCATTTGAAGTTGAACTTTGGCCTTCTTTGATTTATATGACCACCCATCTCACTCTGATGTATGGTGTATGACATCCTGGCATCCAAGGATAAAAGAGTAACCTCGCTTAAAAAGAAACCCATCAAGAGCAGCAGAATGTATCTAACCCCTTGACATGAATACTTGAGGAAGCAGTCAGGTCTTTATCTTCTGTTGGCCTCCAGCCCTTACTTCACTTCCCTTGGTCAATGCCAAGAGCAACGAGGCCATTGCTAGAGCTAGAATAGATTATACGCAGGCAGTACAACCATCGCTAACCTCACCACAATTCTCTTGCCTTTTGGAATGGTTTCCTTTAGTGTAGTCTCTAAGGGTCTTCAACTTTGGCAATTTTAAGACTTGTGGACTTCAACTCCCAGAATTCCCCAGCCAGCATAGCTTTATAGATTCATAGTTGGCTGGGGAATTTTGAGAGTTGGGAGAGAAAGTCCACAGGTCTTAAAGTTGCCAAGGTTGGACAACCCTGCAGTAGTTGGTGGTTATTATTACTATTTGGTCTATCAGTAAGACTAATTATAATTATACTCAGTACATTTTCCTCCCAAAAGGAAGGATATGACTTCTAAGAGTCATAACATCAGAGCTTAAAAACTACTGGAAGGGAGGGTTCATATTTTCAAAGCAAATATTCAGAATATGGAAATGCTCATACAAGGTGCAACTACGTCATAATCTGGTGATGAACATGAAGTTTAAGACAGCTGAAACTGCAGATGCAATAACCAACATTATTTAGGAAACTGTTGGGAAATGCAAACTGGGTGATTGCAACTCTTCCTGTATATAGATTGGGATAATCAGAAATGTCAGTCTAGGAGGCAGAGAAAGCACTGTAGGCTTCAAAACTTCCACCTTCACCTATCTAAACAAGATAGCTCATATTACAAAAAGAGGGGAGGGGGAAATAGTTCTTCAGATACTTCCTACAAACAAAACAACTTTTTTTAGGCAGACATTAATCAATTACATCATCATCAATGACACAGCAAATCCCAACATTGTACTCCCTTCCATCACAAAAAGGTCCATTGTTCCCGTGTAACAATAATATAGTATAATAAAGGACAGAGAGGAGGCAGATAGCATGTGGGCAAGATAATGCTTTGCTGTATCTCATCTTATTTGCTCTTTGTCAGAATAATAAGAGAGACAACATTTTGCTTTAGAGATTCCATGACAGGTTTTTCGGTTTCGGTTCACCGTGGGTTTTTTCCTTTACAGAATTTTACATCATTTTACTTTCATACACTCCTTTTTAGTGTCTAAGTAAAGGCATTAGCATGTGGATGGGAATCATGAGCAAAAAGAACACAAGGGAGGATTGTAAGACCAAAAGTAAAACAAGGAAATGGTGGAGGAAGAGTTTTGACTTGCAGAGAAAGATGCAGAGCTTAAAATAGACAACCTGCTACAGTGCAGCAACTAGATGAGTGAATTGCTCTCCTGTTTAATTAAATCATAATGAATTATGCAGAGGTTTGTAACCTACTGTTCCCTGTCAACAAAGTAGCAAAGGATTCCAGTCTTCTCGCACAATGATATAGTCATGTACTGTAGAAGCCTTATTAATCATTACTAATGTGCAGTGCATGTATTAATGTGTTAGATTAGGGCTGAAGAAATCTAGGCTCAAGTCCATCCTCAGCTACAGAAACCCCATGGGTTATAATCTCTCTCTGTCCATGCTATCTATATATAAAAAAGGATCTTACTTAAGCTGCCTTGAATTCCTGGCATCAAATGTGGAGTATAAATCTAATAGGAAAATAAATAAACTTATTGAATTTTTTTAAAGAAATCCACTCTTCCGAATTGTAGTGACAATGATCATGGACAAATGAAATCCCCTGTTGGAATTAACCAACTGTTGAGACAGCTTGGTGGCAAGTAAACTATCTAAATCAAAACATGCACATCCCTAAGAATACAAATGATGGTCCCTTCAGAAAAAGAAGCTGGTCTGATTTGAAATTGGCAAGATACGTATAAGGATGCATTGGTTTCTGTAATGATATACAGGAATAACCTGGGGAAACCGGAGGGAGACCTGCAGACTGGACAACCAGCATGTAAGAGATGTCTCAGCCCATAGAAGGTGGGAAGGTGTAGCACATTTTTCAGAAGGGACTCTTCTGAAATACTTTCAGTCTTGCAAGTTTGGGGAGTTGAAATCCATAGGTGTTAAAGTTGCCAAGCTTGGGTACCCTTGGTGTAGTCAGTGGTCATTACTATTTGGTAATGACCACTAATCTTATTACCTTGCAATATACAGCTAATATTTCTGACTATCATATGGCTTGTTGGCCATATCTTACGTATGCCTAAAGACCAGCATCCAAAAATTGCTCTACTTCCTGGATACCTCCAGAAGGGAAGAGGAAATGATGCTGGCCTTGGAAATCCTGGTGCCAAACACTTAAGGAAGAGTTTAAGATTATTAATGTCCCTTGGGATGATGCCAAAGATGCTGCAAATGACTGAAACTGCTAGAAGTCACTTGCTGCCCAATGTGCTTTGCACAGGACCTAATGGTGATGATGATTCCTGATGTTATTTCTGGCCTGGACTGCCTTGCAGAGCTAATGGACAGAAACATCTGGCAGCAAGATAACAGCTTCAGAGAGCTTTCAGGAATTTGGCCTCAGGACCAAGGCCTCAGAACTGTAGCAAGTTGTGCAAGGACCACAGAGCAGTTTACATTTGTTTAATTAGACAGGTCCATGTACAGACAAAAACATCCTTGATAGCCAGCTGTTATCAGGACTCCAGGGGGTGCCTTTGTCATCCTTCTTCATTGCATCTCTAGTTAATAACTTACTGCAAGTCACTTAGTACCATGAATATATCTTCTCAATGTGTCCTACAGTACACAATGCATCTTCCTTATAAATGTAACAGTGCTGGGCTCCAAGCACAATTCCCAACGGCAGATTGCACTGTTGATTTGAACCACTTCTGCCTTAGCAGAATTTCTGAGTTTGGAGCATTTGTAATATACATAGTTTATTGGTTTTATATAGCTTCCTGTAGACTTTAGTGGAACAGGACAGGAAAGAATTGCATGGAAGTTCAGAAAGTTATGAGATTCATATTTACCTATTGTATATTTTTTAAATAAGTCATAAAGTTGCCACCTATAATATTCCTCATGTATCTTCTCTTGCCATTTCTATGCACAGTCTTGCATATATAATGATACAAAGGCACAATTCAGTTTATTCTATTATCAAAATAAAGATTTTAAAAACTGGAGACACGTGTGTGTGTGTGTGTGTGTGTGTGTGTGTGTGTGTGTGTTTGGACAAATAAAGTACTTCTGGTAAGAAATAAGTTCTATCCAAGTTCCACATCATTCTATAATATTTCTAAGGTTCTGCATGAAAATTGTATACCTCTCTTAGTAAATATTTTAAATGTGCTTTATCTCCAAATGTCCATTTCTGAACATTTGTTTTTGAAGTACAAGGTTCAAAACATATTTGAGCTACTAATTTTGAGCCTAAAAGTTGATGAATCGAACATTAATGCAGAATGTACAGATAAGATCAATTTACATGCCTAAAATAATGTAGTAATGCATATCCAATTAAACTTTTTTACTTTAAGCCAAAATATCCGGAGTACTGTGTGAGATTCCTCTCCGGAATGATAAACTTTCATTCATAAGGTTAAAAGATCTATGGAAATACAAGAAATTCTATTATACAGTAATTAGAACCATTGAATTTACTGAAACTGGAATATGCATTTCTATTTCTATCAAGGCTGTAAACTAAAGACTGTAAATTAAAGACACATGCAGAAGAAAACTTGGGTTTGGGGTTTTTCTAGAAACGCAACTCAGGTGCTTAAACAAGATAGTAATTAGTCTCTCAATTCTTGAGTTTTAAAAAGTCAAAAATAAAACTAAACATTCTTTAAAACTGTTGATGGAGTTCCAATGACTTGTACTCATTTCAATACCTTCATATAATTGAGAATACCTTTGTGCATATCTGTATGTGTCCAGGGGATTGTTTGAATTGGAATCTTTATTAAAACAATGAAAGCTCAATTTAAAAATGCATGTTGAAATTCCACAAGAGTGTCTGACTTTATGAATTTTCTGATTCATACTTGATGCTTTTAGAACTGTTCTTCAATTAGTGTACAACTCTTATTGTATCACCCAATTTATTCTAAAAGCAAGTAAGTAAATGATAGTTGTTGATTTTCTCAGAGCTGAAGCTAAGCAATAGCTGTATAAATGAGATTCCTAAATATGAGTTTTTGAAAGACAGCTGCTTAAGAGCAATACAGAATTCCTCTTGATACATGAAGCAAAACTAAATTTCCCCTGCAATGAAGCTATAATCTATCATCCGTGACAGCTGCAGAATTATTTTCCACAACTCTTTTTGCATTGCTTTTCTTGCCTTGAAAATGCTTACACAGGTAGTCCTCAACTTACGGCCACAATTGGAACCAGAACTCCAAGGCATTGTGGTCATGTGACTGGGTGTGTCGACCATTAAGCAAATCACACAGCCATTAAGTAGATGGCCACTATCCTTTGTAGTTTTATACATTTATGCATTTTATACATTCTTTAAAGTTAGATAGAAGATGAGACTTATATCTCTTCTATACGCCTCTGATGCACAGAAAAGTGATCCTAAGAGCTTTTCTGTACCATGGTCTTATGCTATTTGACTCCTGTTCATAAACCAGCCAAAACCAAAGCTGGCTTAAAAAAATCCATTTCCACAGTTCAACTCCTTCCCTACTTGATCATGAAGATAGTCTGGTGTTCTGTCCAGATTGGTGGATTCACCTGCTGCTTTACTCCCCCCCCTCCCCCCGCACTGTTAGGAAAGAAGGCTCCAATTTCACTTTTCCCTCAATGAACTTGTTTAAAAAATAGGTTCTGCTAGTCAACTTGGTAACTTCCCTGCCTCCCTTGTTAAGCTTTTTTGTGTAATAAAGGTTTCCAGGGAAGATGACAATATTTTTCTTGTTGGTAATCTGTACTATTTCCCTAAATAGCCCTTTCACAAAAATATTATGATTTGGTTACTAAATTTCAACAATTTAATTCAGGGAAGCTCTTAAACAGAATGTGGGAGCCCATGCTTGATTTAAACCCCTGCTGTTTCTCTTTTCCGATGGCATACCTTTTTTCTTATTTTGCTTCTAACTACCATCTATTTCTTTTACCAGGAAAAGAATAAATCCCTTGTTCATAATGATTAGATTTGTACTATTTAGCCATGGACTGACTTTACATGCTTTTATTAAATCCTGACATTAAACTCCACAGCAGGTAATCTGTCAGTTGTGTATTGTATAAAGATACAACTGTTTTTGCCCTTCTGGGTAAGCTCAGTAAGATAAGCCCCAGCATCACAGCCAGAGGCAAAATAGGTCCCCCCCACCATATCATGGTCAGTAGTGTCCAACTTGAACTAAGGATAAGCTAAACTACAAACAATGGTTGAAGAAGGAATGGGCTCAATTCCAGCATCCTACAAACTTGATATGAAATAATGGCACAAGGAAAAACAACAGCCATAAATTGCCAATTTGGGTATTACGATGAACTATAGCTAGCAAACCCCAGTAGAAGAAAGAATTAATGCAGCTAATGGAACATGGAATGCAGGAGTCCATGGTCCTGACTTACAAAGGATAATAGTGACATTTACATCTCAGGAAATGTCAGTGGTTGCATTTGGCATCTCAGTCTACATGAACTATATACAGTAATACAGAATGGTTGGAAACACTCAGAGCAATTATGAGTTTGCCACAAGTTATAGCCTAAATAAGAACTGAGTAAATGGATTACTTGTGCTTTATGTATCTTAGAGATTTTTAAAAATACCTCAGTGATTATTTTTTCATTATGGCATATTTTAGTATGCTTTAATCATGTTTTAACTATTACTGCTTCCAAATGCTTTGACGGAAAATCCTTATAAATATTCAGATATTTAAGAAAAATATGCGTTTCATTAATTCCACTGCACCAGCACCAAACAATTGGAAATGCTTGAATTTCTCTTGTTAAAAACTCGTGATAAATTGCCTCGTAGAATAAAGCACATATAGCAATTTTGAGTCGCTTTTATCAACTTTTGCTTTTGAAATTCATCTCAATCTGAGATGTACATATTGAAAGATTGACCCATTATCCACTGACGTGGAGTCAAAAAGAAACTTACTTTTATACGTTATTCTTGTTATGGTGTCTCTGTTAAGCATACGATTTAAAAATGGATTTGATGATTCAGATACCTGCGGTGGAAAGAATTCATTGTCAAAACAAAAGTAATAACTACAAACCTCTTATTTTTTTGGGGAAAGTATCTATTTATCAGGAGGGGGTGGGGGTAGGAGCAAGAGAATCAAGGGACAAGTACAGAATTAGTAAAAATGTGGATGTACTGCAGTCAGATGAAATGAGTAATGGCGGTTCAGTTTTCTATTAGTGCAGTCTAATGGAAAACAGAAAGGAAAGGGAGCTGTACTCTGAATGCTCTAGCGTGAGTTGCATCAGCTTCTTGCCATCCTAGATTTTGTTTTTAAATTGAAAACCTAATAATGTTGGAAAACAGGCATAATCTGACATGGTTATGCAGGAGATAAAAAAAATCCTTTCAATCCATTTAGGCAAGACTGATTGTGAACCACCACGGCTCTTGGCTTTGATTTTCTGGGGAAAAGAGAAAGAGTGGGCTAGTATAGACTCATTAAAAGGTTCTCATTTAGGCAAAAATCCAGAACAAAACTTGGTCTGCTCTGGCGATCACCACAGCTTGAGGTAACATTTTCTACCTCAAATCACAGCATGCTGCATTCTCATCTATGCTGCAGTTATAGTGGGATGCAAAACCATTTGTAGCTGGAGCATTCAGTAAGGAGAAGGAGGTCTGGGCATCAACCTGCACTCCAGTCAAGAGCAGCAAATTCTTCCACATCCAATATGCAGGAAAGATCAACATGGCCTTAAAATACTACTCAAGAAAGGTAATTAAGCCCTTGTCCTTTTTGCTTTGAGCTTAGCTATGAATCTGATGGGAATCTGCTTTTTTATGGTTTCTTCTGCAAAATTTTGAAATACTTCGTCCTCTGCTCTCCGCCTTCACTTAGAACAAGGCTTGGTTACATTTATACATGACAGGGATGGCTCAAGGCAAAACAGTGTGAAGGCTACAGAGTGGAATCTGACCACGAATTAATTAGCCTGCACTTGTCAGGTTGACTCTTGGAGTTGGACTACATGACAACAAAATACAAGATGTAGTCTGCAAATAATTCAGAACAAAAATGCACCGAGGAAGTCTTCAGAATGCAATTCCCACTTACATTGTCTTTTTTCTATTCTTCCCCCCCCCCTCTTTATTTTTATTATCTGAAGAGCAGGATACAGGGGGAGGATTTGGAATAAACTCTCAAGCATTCTACAGCATGAAAAGAAGAGACCTTTCTTATTAGACTAATTTCTCTTGTAAACCAGGGGCACTTAATTATTGTGATACAAAGTTTTTGTAAATCAAAGAAACATCCTCCTGAGATATTCAAGAAAAAGGGCAAATACAGATTTGGAGTTTTTTGTGTTCTGCCTATTCTGAGCATATCAGATCATCCCTTGGACATATACCCATGTTTCCCTGAAAATAAGACTGGGCTTTATATTAATTTTTGCTCCAAAAGATGCATTAGGACCTATTTTCCGGTTAGGTCTTATTTTTCGGGGAAATACGGTACTAAATGTGTCCATCTGGCTGACAATCTTAACTGGGGCTTATTTTTGGGGTAGGGCTTATATTACGAGCGTCCTGAAAAATCATGCTAGGGCTTATTTTCCGATTGGGTCTTATTTGGGGGGAAACATGGTGGTACATGATCCTTTCAATTACTGGTTGAAGAAAAGATTGTGTTCTGCATTTTTAGCCCCATACAATCAGTTAAAAATTGTAATCAAGGTTGGAGCATGGAGACATGTATGCCACCCTTGCTATCCCCAGCCTTAAATAAGGAATGTGGTTCAGTGGTTATAGCAAACAGTGATCGTCCTGTGCAATGAGGATTTATGATCATACAAAATGCAACAACTACCTTCAGCCAAAATGCATTATCTTCTTCCTACCATGTCTGTCATTTTGGGAAGTCAAAGGCCTGTTTATCCTTTTATTCTCTCCCCAATTACATTTTTTTTTTTTAAATATCAGCTAACTGATGTGAAAGCCGAACTACCTTTTAGTTCCATTACTGTATTAGGTTTGAAATCTTAACTGCCTCTAATAGATAAAAATGGTAGCAGCTCAGGGGAGAATCAGCTTAGATTTTCCTCTATCTGTCACTTTTGTAATGTACCTCTCCCCATGTCTCTCCTTTGTCTGGTTTTAGCAGTACTATTCTAAGATCCCACACCAGAAGCAAAATGGCCAGTTAGTGAAAAATGCAGTTGAGAGAAAGGATTGAGCTCTTCGCAAGTTGTCCAGATTCATGTCTGCTACAAAAAGAATAGGGTTGTACAAATTTTTGAAGGGCCTGACACTTGAATGGAAATTTGCACAAAAAGCCCATTTGAAGCATCTCCTGGACTGGAGTGGAGAAGCCGTGTCATTTGACCCAGCAATGGTGGCCTCTATGTGTCTACCACACGTGTACAGAAGCAACTGTTGATAATATAGATTAGCCCCAACTCTTCTTCATTGGGGTGGAGTGACAGGCCTCCTTGAAGGAGATTGTTCTGAGATGCACCCCTATTAAATAATATAACAGGTGACATATTGCCACCTGCATGACACTGATTTAGAAAATATCGAGATAGCCCTCTATATGCTGGGCAACCTACTGTAGTCTGAGGACTGCTAATATTGGACTCCATCAATTTTTCAGACTGAAGTTCTGCTTCCACTTCTCCCTTCATGTCTCTGACTATTCTGACTATCCCTGATTATTTCTCTAGTGCCAAGTGAACAGTACTCCAAATCTACAAACCTTGTTTTTCAGAACTCATCCAAGGATACAGAAAGGAACATGCATAAAGAAATGCTTTCCAAATATTATGTCTGCCTTTACCTCAATGTATGTAAATCATTTAGTACAGTGGCCATTGGTTAGCTCACTGGGGAGTAATATCCCTCTCCTTTGTGCAAAAAACAAACTAGGTACAATCTATTCTAGAAGTATTTATGGAGGGAGGGAATGCAAACACATGAGAATGGGATAAGAAAAAAGGCTCTAAAAAGAACTGCAATGTTTTCTGAGCATCTGCCAAAGAGCTTTGTTATTAATAACACAATTACAGTAATATAAAATATTACTGTATTATTTGCAGGAAGATGGAAATGGATTTGTATAATGTTTGTGTCTCCCTCCAAAGTGGTATAATTGCTTTGCATCCTAAAGTATGACTGTGTTATCCCCAAAGAACTGGCACTTTTTAAATGCAGACAGTCTTCAAAGTTGCCTTCCCCATCCTGTAAATAGTCCTCAGAATTACAATTCCTTTGCTGGATGGGGATTTTGGAAGTTGTAATATCAACGCATTTGGAGTACCAGGTAGAAAACGGCTGCAGTTGGACTTACTGGACTTATGCACCAATGCTCTTGATTTCTTAAAATCACCCAGCAGAATGTAATTAAACATTTATGAAATTTTACTATACTTACTTTCATAAATATAGAAACTACCACCAAGCCATTGGGACTTTTTGCAGCTTCTGTGACATTTGTATATAACTCATGGTTATAGTGGATTAGTTGAACCTAAGGATAAAGGGGAAAATGAAGAGTAAATAGTGGAGAATCAAACCCTCTCTTCACTTATAAAGCAACAAACACCCCCTTTATAAGGGAAGATCTGTTTGCAATATGATTTCCATCAAGTTTGTACATTTTGTGGTAATTTATTATTATTATTATTATTATTGCTTTGCTGCCCACATAATTTTTATAATCACTGTGGTCATCTGACTTGTATAGGAATGCATCAATTATTCCTTTTCTCAACTGTCAGTGAGTGGATTGAACACATTAAGATGCTGAATTCACTACAGAGGTTAGGACTCCTTTGCCGCAAAAACACTCATATAATTCAGCCATATGTCTTTCCTTTCTCAGAACTTTTTTCTCTAGCATCCCAAGCTCTGCACAGGGATAGTTGGAGGCGGATCCTTGCACGCATGTGAGAGAAAGGAAATGGCAGTGCCAGCCGTACTGTAGGTATTTTCAATCGCACACTGTGAAGGTTCACACAAGGTAACTCATGAGAAAGCCTCCAAAGCCGTATTCAAAATTCCTCTGAGTATATGAACCTGAGTGTCACAATATCATGTGCCAAAATAATCCACTAGGTGCTATGATATACCTTCTTTAATTTCTCAGGTCCCATATGTAGTCCTCTACTTACAAACTTTTGAGTTACAAACTTCTGCCGGTACCAACAAACCTGTCCACAATTCCAACCTAGAAAGTCCCAGAAGGCTGGAAAAGGTTAGTTTATGGCATACTGCAAATGTATACTTGGCAGCACTGTCACACATTGGGAGGATGATTTACACCATTTTGGACATTACCCAGTCCTGTCTGTTTCCTGATCTCATTGTGTTTACTTTTGCAATGTTTTCCCTTTGTGTAGTGACTGTGAATTACAGTATGTCTGGGATTAGACATGTATCATTTACATAAGGTAAGAACTGTACTGTGCATATTTTTTATACTTGGTTGGATTTACAATCAAATGTACTCATGATCAGCCTCTTGGAATATAATCTGATAATAAGTAGAGGACTGTCTGTAATTACTGTCTATACAAATTATAATCTGTTCCATATACTCTCCAAAGCAAGACCTGAATAAATGTCCAAATGATATTTTGACTCTGGGTTTGCAAGTGTTGCAAGCTTTATACAAATTCAGCTATTATTAGGGGATCCATGATTAACTGTTTATATTTTGTCTACACACATACTGTATCCTTCCTTCCTTCCTTCCTTCCTTCCTTCCTTCCTTCCTTCCTTCCTTCCTTCCTTCCTTCCTTCCTTCCTTCCTTCCTTCCTTCCTTCCTTCCTTCCTCACACTTGTGATCTCCTTACCAAAAAAAGCCTATCTGTGCATAAACCTGTATTTGTATCACTCCCTTCCAAATATCCTAATTAAGACTTGCCTTCCCACCTTGCAATTTTATAATACTGGTAAGTTTTGCTCTGGAAGATAATGTTGCTGTTCTAATAATGAAAAAAAAGTGCAGAAGCTGTTCTATCCTGTGTTCCTGGATATTGTTGGAAATTTTTCTCTCTCCTTTTCTGCAGTAATGGTTTTAAATCTAGGCTATGCAAATTAAATTCTCATGATAACCACTGCATTTCAGACAATTTTTTTAAAAAAATATATGCTGCTAAAAGTGTGGATGATGTAGGAGAAAAATACCAATCTTCTTGCCAGGAATTATAATCCATTTATTCTCGCTGTTAGCATTTCTCACACAGCCTCTGCCTTATATTTCTCTAACAACATATTTTTAGATTTTTAAAACCATTGCTTATTTTGTAAATCAAGTTCCTCACCGTTAGCTCCTTTAGGGAAAGGATTTAGTCCAGCATAATAATATCCTTAAAATGGGCACAGGAATGGGGTTCTTTTGAAAAATCTCATGGATTATCTGTCCATTAAATAAAATAGGAATAATGCTAGTTTTTATTCTTTCTGGAGTTCAAAGTCAGGAAGGAAGGGAGGGAGGGAGGGAAGGAAGGAAGGTTCTTGGATAGAACAGCTTAGTAAGTACCAGGCAAATAAAATGCCTATTCCTGAGATAAATTGGATCCAAAGGGGGGGGGGAAGACTCAAGGAGTAAATGGGCTTCAGATCTCTTTCAACCCAAAGGTTTTTGCTTTCTCATTAGCTGGGATTGAGGGTTTTCTATGAGCTCAGACCCAGCTTCCTTTGTCTGGTTCAGGAGACATTTTTCCTTTGTTTCTTAACAACTTCTTTTCTTCTTATCTACCACCCGCAAGGAATCTTTTGGACAAGATTCCTCAATCCCAGCTAATGAGAAAGCAAGAACCTTTGGGTTGAAAGAGATCTGAAGCCCATTTACTCCTTGAGTCTTCCCCCCCACCTTTGGATCCAATTTACCTCAGGAATAGGCATTTATTTGCGTGGTACTTACTAAGCTGTTCTATCCAAGAACCTTCCTTCCTTCCTTCCTTCCTTCCTTCCTTCCTTCCTTCCTTCCTTCCTTCCTTCCTTCCTTCCTTCTCTCTCTCCCTCCCTCTCTTCCTTCCTGACTTTGAACTCCAGAAGGAATAAAGGAATCTTTTGGACAAGATTCCTTGCTTTGACTCCTTGCTGCTTACATGCCTGCTTCATATTTAGGCTATGACAACTTCAGCCTAATTTCACACACCTTAACCACTACGCTATGTAAGGTTGTTTGAAATCATTTGAGATTCAATCTGATTGTCCCCTTTCAGAAAGCACAAGAAAGAGATAACTCTGGAGTCCTTGGTGTTCTCTGAGCTTAGTTATTTGCTAGCAGACATTTTGTTACGTGACTAGGTAACATCTTTAGTGCTAGAAGGGAGCAGGGTTTGCTTCTGTTTATATATAGTAGCTTGCCTGTCAGTGTTGGTGGGGATGCTATTTTACATCAGCATACGACAAACACGACACAAAGTAAATTTATACACTAGTAAGAGATTGAGACATTAAAAGCACTCAGAAACTCCTCTGAATTCTATTTGTTTTATTTTTCACATTTATATAGCCGCCATCTCACAAGTAGGCTACTAAATGGTGGAGATTTCAAGTCCTCTGCTATGTCTGTATGTAGCTACTGAGTCTAGAGCTAAATCTCCCAAGATGAAATGGCAAGAAAATGTTTGTGAGTCACTCATCCCCTATACTTTTGTGTACAATAACCTCTCAAAAATCCACTTGAGTGGCCATTTCCCCTGCAACAAGAAAGGGAAGGTGCAAGCTTAATATTTCAGCAAGAGTGAAAAATAGCTCTCACTTGCTTTCAAGAATTCAGTGCTAAAGTCTATCTGCAATGTTTGTAAAAGAAAGAAATAAAATTAGGAAGGTGGTTATCTCCTACTGGCCTTGAACTACAACAGGGAAGTCTGTTTCCTCAAGGTGTTGGATAAGTGCAGATAAATGTGCATAAGAGACACAGCCATACAGCAGAACCTACATTGTTTAGCTTCTTAAGTGGAACCATGAAAGCAGCAAGGATATTCTTTCCTTGATTTTGATGTACAAAGTCACATAGGTACACATCTTATTAGTCATGGACATCACTGTGTTTTTTATATAATAACCCTAAGAAATAATTTTCACTAATAAAACAATCATGCGGAACAGGAGGGATGCAGAAATGGATCTGAAAAATGTAATCTATCCACTGTTGACAGATTCACTATCAAAAGATCTGGTCAACTTCACATCCAAGCACCTGAACCAGCTGTTTTGCATGAGCATATTTTTACTATGACATAAAACAGCAGATTGGTCACAGACCAAGCAATCTTGAGAGATGAATTTTAGCTGCTTGGAAAGCAAAATGCCTCAGCTGGAGAAATACGTTGGAATAAAGAAAACTGACTTAAATAGGAAGAGCAAAATAGCTGTCATGATAATATCTTCAATTTGCTTTATTTTTCTTCTCTCTCAGTATTTAAACAATTACTTAATCTTTTTACTTTTTGTCACAGTGAACCTAAAGTCAACAACAATCACAAAACCCTAAAAGTCCTCTACTGTGTGTGTGTCACATGGTGGAATGAAAACTTAAAACTGTCCAAAATTATAATCACTTGCCTTCTCCTTTCTGAGCTTTCATACAAATTTCTCATTACTGTCTCTCTTAAGACTAGATATCCTTGCTGAACTGATAATCAATTAACCAAAGCAGTGAGTCTCTAGGTTACATTTCTTTTAAACCAGAGTTCCCCAACGTTTCCGGCTTTGCAGACCAGCAGGGAGGGGAGAGGGATGGTTCCGTGTGAGTGGCCGGTAAGTGCATGCAGTTCCATTTGCGCGAGCAGTGTGCACGTACACCTGCTGCTCACACAAATGGAGTGCACATACATGCGCTCGCCTGCTGCTTGCCCGCTGTTTGTGCAAGTGAGGATGCGCATGTGCGTCCTTGCCGGCTATTTCCGCAGCCCAGTTGCAATCCTCTCACAGCTCACTATTGGGCCGTGGCCCACAGGTTGGGGACCCCTGTTTTAAATCGTTTCTTGTTGAATTAAGGGATTTATTATCGATGGGAGAGAAATAAAAAAAGAGGAAAAGGTGCATTATGGAAGCGTATAAAAAGATAAATGCATTGCATTGGGCAAAGTTGTTTGTGAATATGAATATATTAGCAAGCTCATATCCAAAAATACCTATGTTGGGGAATATGTACAAAATCATGAAAACATTTTTATCAAGTGTCAGTTTTTTTCTATAACCTAGGAAAATAATGCTGTATCTCAAAGCTGGTGTCATCCATTTGTGTTGGACCTTAATACCCATAATTTTCAACCATCTAGCCTAGTACAGTGAAAGCTGAGGTCAAACATAACTGAAAAACACCACTTTAGAGCAGGATGGTTTGGTGAAATAATTCTTTTCTGGAAAAAAAAAGTTTGTACATATATTTTGCAATGCATTTTGATACCAACACATTTCAAAGCTCTCCTGATTTATTGTGAGGCAATTGATTCAAGTCTAAAAGGTATACAATTGATTAAGTCCAGAAAGCCAGTTTCTTAAACAGCCAGTTATATTATGAGAAGATTTGTGTTCTTCATAAATTCACTGTATGGAGTTGCAATCTTTATTACTTGATTTAGCTTGTTTGAGAAGGGATAAAATTCTTTGGATTACAAAGTTACAGAAAATGTGCTAATTTGTTCTGATTTTTAAAAAAAATAGTATTTTGGTATTTGAAATCGGGAAACTGGCCCATTTTGGTGTCAGTTAACACGACAAGCTTCATATATTCTGCAAAATAAAGATTTTTTCCCCCCTCGGCTTATGTCCTGTTCTGTTTGGTGCTGCTGCTATTATCAGCTTCTGAGTTGGGGAAGTTTTTTCTACCCCCTTCCCATTTCAGACTGCACCTGGGCCTCGGAAATGGGAAACAGATTCAGTTGGTTGTCTCCCATGTCCAAATATTACCCTATCAAATCAAATGCCATCTTTTCCCATTTCCATATGAAGTTTAAATAAAGAAATTTCTAGATCTATATGATGGATAAGTTGTTCTCAGATCTTTTCTCACCTTTTTTTAACAGTTTAAAACAACTTGAACTAAAACCGACACAAAGAGTGCTTGTATGAGGATACAAGAAGACATTATATACATAGATACACAATGACTGATCCAAAGATACACATGGGTAACAATTAATATTAATATTTTACTTAAAACCAGAAACACAATATAAGGTTTGGGGGCATATGAGAAAGAATGATTATCCTGCTTAGCTTATGCCATATTGTGTGGCTGCCACAATCTGCTTTAAAATGAAAGCAAGCAAGCACAAATGAATCCACAAACCTCTTAGATCTCATAAACACACTGCCTCTGGTGCAAAACAGGAATTAAAATAGGATGCAAAATAGATGGCAGAAATACAGACTATTCATCTGCATACAGAGGCTCCCTCTGAAGACAGCCAGAGGCAAAAGAATTAAAAATGATTATATTCCAAAGTCAAACACATTAAATTTCCCCATCTGAAACTCAGAGTTCTCACAATTTTGACTGGACAATCTTAAAAGGTCCCTAACATTTCTCAGCACTCATTCATTTCCTTCTGAATGTGACTTACTCCACATAAAACCTGACAAATTGCAATGAACCTGTTGCTATTTAACATTTCAACACATAAGCATTAACTGGCCAGAAAACCAAACCAAGTTAAACCAAAATGCTAGCAAAAAAAATCCTGCCCAATCCAGAACACACCATGTAGAAGGCATGAAACAAATAGCAAAAATTGCACTTGCTAGTATAATAAACAAGTATTTAAAAAATTCTGCTTGTCCTAAATGCAACCAAGAAGAAAAATGGGGCAAAATGTGCAGTTTTGGTTCTGGGGGGAATAGGAGTCTGAATAATATCTACAGACATGGATCTCCATGAGGGGAGCAAATGATGATGGATACCTCATGACATCATGTAAATCATGCAACTTATGTACTTGATTATCACATCAGTTTTTTCTGATTGAAAATTACACAATCCCTTTATTTGCATGATGACATTGTGATGCACCTGTTTTCATTGATGTCACTGTGTCTTGTTGTGAACTGTGTCTCCAGTGCATGTTCAACAAAGAATTGATAGAAATAGGGAGATCTGAGCTTTAGTTATATAAAAACATGTCTACACTAAAAAGAAAATTCCCCCTTAGCTTTAGATTTAAATATCATTTATAAACTATTTGTTCTCTTTGGAAGATTCATTTTATAAGATTAATTTGGTAGAAAGCAAATGAGCCTCTTTTGCTTCCATTAAAGGTTTTTTTTTTTGAGGTGGGGGAGAGTTGGGTTATTTTTTTTTGGAAGGTTAGTATTAAGTTTAATTACTCTTATTTTGACTGGAGGGCAGGGGTGGGAAAGAGACCCAAAACATTTGCTTGTCAATTCTTATAAGATGAAATGTTTAAAACCGGGCAGTTAAACAAGCCAAAGTTAATTCATCAATTGTACACCATATTATAGTTTTTTTTGGTTATTCCCATAAAGCTATTTAGGTCTGATTGAAATTATAAACTGAATTTGGGGATAAGAGTTATCTTCTAGAGCTAGAGACAAGAAATATCTTTCAAAGAAGTATGACATGACAGCTGTGTGGTAGATTTTTGTATCACAGACCTAGAGGTGTCCTGATGGAGGACAAAAAAATCAAGATGGTGAATATACCCACATGATTGTGGTTCTTCTCTTTTTAAAAGTTCATTGCATGTAAAAAAAAGATGTGTTTTTGAAGGTGTGGTTGCATTCACCATCTTGGATTCATTGATTCCCCTGTGGATACTCTTGCCTAGAACTTTGTCCACTTACTGTCATTGGTGAAAAAGAATGTGCAGGTTTTTCAAGCACTGAAAAATATACGAACAAAGATCACCAGCAAACCCCCAAAACACATTTTCCACAAATTAGATTTCTTGTCTCTGAACTCTACGGTTTAATGAATAATTTTAGCCTCTATCAGAAAGGGACTGTGGCTCAGTGGTAAAGCCACATCAGATCACAGCAATGTATTATTTCTTGACAAAAATATAAATTACTTACATGTTTTAAAAATTGATCAAGCAGATTGCATAATCAAAGACACTTATCTCTTCCTCATACACACGTGCATGCACAGATACATTAAGCTGGCGAAAAAGCATTATTTTTTTATTCATTAGTATCAGCAGTTCTACGGATGTTTGCTAATTAACCTATATATCTGTCATTTGTTCATTTTTAATGATTAAATTTCCAGCAGTTATTTCCTCTTAGAATAAATTGGTGAAATAAATTTTGTATGATGACTGACTAGCTTGCTTAGTGCCTAGAAAAAAGAGGGAACACCACTTTTAATCTCCACCTGAAAATCCACAGAGGTTTTGACTTTTGTCTTAGCCAAAATCTCAGAGAAGGCTATTTATATATCCATAGAGCTAGTTCACACATACAAGTAAATGTGTATAAGAAGGTAGGATTTACTCTAATGATTTTTCTTCCCATCTCCCATATTCAGCCAATTAAGACTGGTGTAGGTGACAAATCCAACACAACTCATTAGAATACAGACAGGAAATTGTAGCAGATGGAGCATTAATTACAATATTAACAGCCTTTATTTCTTCCATCTGCTCTCCAGCTACCTATCTTAAGTGGCAATTGAAAGTGCGGAAAGGTTTAATGTAGTTTACTACATTTGGGATGGTGGCATAATTTAGAACTTTACCAGCTCTTAAAATATGCAGTGGTTACCATTTTGATATTGTAGTTGGTCTTGATATGAGTACAACTAAATTACCTCATGAGACATACCTTATAGAAGAGAATATATGTAGCTCAGGGTTGTTTGCCTGCAGTTGTTTCATTACCCAAAACATCATAAGTGCAAGTGAGTGTGGGATTTGCTCCCTGTTTATATACAGTAGTTTGCTCTGCCAATTTTTTTCTCCTTGGTAATTCCTTGATTAGGCACTGTTTTCTGCTTGATTGTGGGCCCATTATTAATCTTTGCTTATCTAGATGTTGGCTACTGAGGAGAGCATATTCTGGTCTTTTTGTTCCCTTCTTAGCTTTTTAATTGACTCTTTTGAATCATTTAGCCCTATTATGTTTATTGATAACTGATTTGTCTAAGTGACAAGCTTTCAAGAATTCCCTAGTATTTTTCGGTCTAGCTTGGTGAAAGATGCTTACAGTTTCTCAGCTGAAACTATGGTTGAGTCTGTCCATGCATTCCCTATCATGGAAAGGGAATTGCATGGACAGACTTTGGACAGACAGAAAGGGAATTGCCAGATATCCAAGCCAGCTTCTGAAGGAGTCATGGCACCTCCGACCATATTGCAAACCTGCACTGGATCAGGGAAAAAATCTTGTGAATATCAAAAGATCATTTACATGTGTTTCATAGACTACAAGAAAGCCTTCAATTGTGTGATCATAAGAAGCTATGGAGAGCCCTATAAGACCTGGGGGTACCAGCACATCTAATCAAATTGGTGCAATCACTGTACACAAATCAGGAAGACAGTGTACAAACACCATATGGAGACACCGATTGGTTTAAGATAGAGAAAGGAGTGTGACAAGGTTGCATTCTCTCCCCTTTCTTATACAACCTGTATGCTGAAATGATCATGAATAAGCTAATCTTGAAGAATCAAAAACTGGGGTAAAGATTGGTGGAAGAAACATCAACAATCTTCAATATGCTGACAATACAATGCTCTCAGAAACTAAAGAAGGCCTGGAAATCTGATAAAAAAAAAAGTCAAAGAAGAAAGTGAGAATTTTGGTCTCTTCCTGAACATCAAAAAGACCAAGCATATGACCACTGCAAGGAAGGGAAACATCAAACTGTGAAGAGATAGTGAAGAGAAAGAATATGTGGAAAAATTCACTTTCTTAGGATCGCAGATAGCAGTAAATGCAACACAGAAATAAAACATTGGATTGCATTAGGTCACTCAGTAATGATGATCATAAGCCAAATATGGAAAAGCAAGGACATCAGCCTGACAACCAAATGGAAGTTAGTTCATTCTATTGTGTTTCCTGGAGCTATCTATGGTTGTGAAAGTTAGACCTTAAAAAAGCAAGACAGGAAGAAAATCAATTGTGGTGCTGGAGAAGACTCCTGCATATTCCTTGGACAGCAAAGGTGACTAATAAGCAAGAACTGGAGCGCATGACACCAGACATGTCACTAGAAGGTAAAATCACGAAACTGTGTTTCACTTGCTTTGGCCATGTCATGTAATTCACTGGAGAAAGCAATTATGTTTGGAAGAATTAGTGGTAAAAGGAAACCAGGCCATCAAAGAATATGGTGACTGGACACTATCAAAGTTGACACCAGCCAGAGCATAGAAAAACTCAAAGAAATAGTGCAAGATCAGATGTGGAAAGATCTGGCCCACAGAATCACCAAGAGGTGAACTTGACTGAATGGATAACATCATCCTCATCATCGTCCATGCATTGTGAGATTAAGGAGTTTTCATTGTGAATTTTGACTGCTAGTGGTGTTCATGAATACATTATGCTAGTCTTCAGCCATGATTGGTCATTTATTCGTATGGCTCAAGATGGAATATATAATCCTTGTGCCTCTTATTTTCCCTACAATGACTACTCTGTGAGTAGTGGGCTGAGAGGGAATGACTAATTGGTTCAAAGTAAAGCTTACCATACTCAGTCCTTTCAAGATCAGGGATCCTTTATAGCAGGGGTGTCAAACTGCTGACAAAACTGCACCCACCCCATTGGGTGGGGAAAAAACTCCGATACGTTGCACGACGTCACGTGACGTCACGAGTTTGACATGTCTGCTTTATAGGATTGTAGACACCTAAAATTCCAAAAAATACGAAGCTTTCCCTTTGCTCAATTGTGGTCGTAAGTTGAGGACTACCCGTATATGCCCCGAGCCACAATTCAAATGCCTTTTGTTTTACTTTCAATGTGCCTAGTTTTGCTTCCATCATTGGACTACCATAAAGGCAAGGAGCAAAGCAGTGGTGGGATTCAGCCGGTTCGCACCAGCAGAACCGGTAGCTACTTTTTTGTTGCCCAGGCCCAGAACGGACTTCCGGAAGCGGCATCCACACAGAGAACCGGTTGTTTACCTATTTGAATCCCACCACTGGAGCAAAGGCTTGAGCACTTTAGGCCTGAGCCTGAATTGACTTCCAATGCTACGGAAGTATCTCCTTGTGAAATGTGTCTGATTCTTCTCATGTAGCACCGAAGGTGTTTATATCGCAGGAGGGCACCGGATGCCAACAATGGATAAAAGTAAGGGCACTGAATCTGTGAGGCATCTGATTTTCACCAAGATGAATAATGATAATGAGGTTTTAAAACTACTGGAAATAAAACACACGGGGTGATATTAGCATAGTGTTTAGGGCACTGGGCTCAAGGGAAAGCTTGTTTGAAGAAGCACAGCGCAACTGAAAGTAGCCCTCAGCATTCTAACACGAATGTTTTATTTAAGTGCTGAAATCCTTTAGGATATTATTATTCGGTTTCAAACACAAAGCAAGAAAAAAAAATCTTCTGATTTCTTTCCTTTTCTCCCATAAGTGGGAGACTTAAAGACCATGATGACCAATAGGAGAATGAGTAGTTTATGCCCACAGGGCAAAAAACAATGAGCGCAGCTCTAAACGAGCAGCTTGGTGAGCGATTAAATAATAATAGAAAAACAGCAGCTTTTCCAGGTGCAGCCAGCTCATGTTGTTTTATGTAAATGACCCAAATGTAAAGAGTGATTTTGTAGACTGGCAGAACAGCAATAATTTTAACAAGTTAAAAAAATAATGGCCATGGAAGTCAACATTAAAAACCCACTTCCTGTCAAGCTGTTTCGTACTGAGAGACAGAACAGATACACAGAAATGGATGGGAGTAAACAGCCTCTGAAACCTGTCACAAAAACAGCATTCCCCCCCCCAAATTAATTTGGACCATCAAAATTTGTAGAAATTATGTATCAGCCTCTGGGTGATGGGGAGACCTTGAGAGAAGAGGCTCAGACTCCAGCTTCAATGATGTTAATGGGGATGATAGTAAAAGGCTTAATAATCCAATTAAGAAAGCAAAAAGAAAAACTGGCAGCTTTCCCTCAGAAAAGGCCGTTGCTGATTCATTCTGAACTCTCCCTTTTGGAGAAAATGTCATCTCTCTTTGAATGTAGAAAAGCCTTGATAGTTGGGTTTTTTGCATCATTCTTAACATAAGAGCACACCAAAGAGAGCAGGTGTTCCTCCAAGGGTTTCAGAGGGTCTGCTGGGGACCTGGATAATGTGGGAAGCAGTCACCCAGCTGAAAGACTTTTCAACCTGGTGTGCTGTGGTCTCTGAAAAAAACTATTGTCCTCAAAAGGCATTTTACCTGCAAGAAATAATTTACTGGCACCAATAGCAGCTTCTCTCCCATGAGAAATGTCAGTTTGAGGACATGTGATTTTTTACAGAGATAAAAATATATGGAATGGGGTGAGATTAAATTGATTGCCAATTGCAATCCAAAGCTACTTCCACCTGCTCTTTAAGGAAGGACTACAAAAATCTGGATGACCACTGAATGACATCAAAGAGGGAGAAAACGCTAGCTCTTTATTGTCTTCTAATGTTTATCTGGATTTTTACAGCCCAAATAAAGTAGTCTTATTCTGTGGTGTACAACTGGCTTAGGCCTAAGCTGACGACTATACGACTATCTATTTCCACCTGATCCATCCCAATGGGGCACCTCCTGAAGATCCTGTTAACTGTAAACAATCAACTTTACTTTTTCTGTGGCAAAGCCTATATTATGCAGCCAAGCACTGCTTATTATAATTTAGAAGGGGGCTCACAATAAATACTTTTACCAGAAATTTTAGAGTTTTCTGCATTTTATAATATTGAATTTTATAATTATTTTTCTATGTTTTCGTAAACAACCAGAATGGGGCAATATATAGATATGCCAAATAAGTACAAGGTCCTCGCCTACCAACTGCGACCATTCAAAATTACAGTAGTGCTGAAAAAGGAAATTTGCAACTGGTCATTGAAGTTGCAGTGTGCCCAGAGTCATGTGATTGTGATTTCGTTCTTGGAAACTGACACACATTTACGACAGTCGCACTATTCTGCAGTCACATGACTGCCATTGTGGCCTTCACTGCTGACTTCCAACAAGCAAAATCAATGAGGAAGCTGGCTAGAAGTTGCAAGTCATGGTCATGTGACATTGTGCTTAACAAACCATGGTGATTCACTTAATGACTGCAGATGGGATTGACATCAGTTGCAACAGTCATGTAATATTTAATTTTATGACTGCACTGCTTAGTAACAGTGTTGCTGATCCCAGTTGTAATCAGTAAGTGAGGACTATTTGTAAAATGAATAAATTATTGTCACTTTGTGGTTCTGATATCCTATTATAACTGTTGTTCAAAAAGACAACATTCAGTGATAAAGACTTGACTCCTGTAATACAGTTAGATTCTAGAGAGGTGTGATTCAATCATAATTCAACTGCATCTTCAAATCAAATTGGATTTTCAAATTAAATCAGCAAATACAATGCTTTTCAATTGACCTGAATTTCTGCACATGCAAAGAAACTATTTTCCCTCCCAGATTAAGTCAAATATTCAAATCTAATCAATTTGATGTTGTTTGGATTTCTACGTTGAACTAAATCACATTTCCAACCTGAATTACATCATAGATGAAAATCAAATAAATGATCTGAATCAAATTGTGCCTGATTCACGCATGCTTGGTACTGTCATCCTATTCAACAAGAACAGACAACATTTTTGCAGCTGTGGACCACGTTATTTTTAATGGGATCTTTAAGGTTGACATGATATGACTGGAGAAGTTGGAGATGAAATCGTTTGTTCTTTATGTGTGAAAGTGAGAATTGGTGGTGTTGAATCAACTTACTCAAAATAATTTCATTATGGCTACCAAATACTTAATGTGCTTTTAAAATAGTTTCTTTGTTTTAAGAAACAAAACAAAACAAAAGACACTAAAATCTTGGTGGTCTCTAAGATCCATACAAATGAGGCTGGGAACTGCATGTGATCTATGAGGTATCCATCATTGGTATAAACAGAAGCCAAGAGGGATAGATGAATCTTATATTGGGAATCAATCAATGCGTGAAAATTGAAAATGAAAGTCTTTATTATTTTCTTTTTAGCAACACTCAGAGGGGAAAAAGCTAACATCTTTTAATTATTGATGTAGAACTTATGGCTGGAATCAGTCAACATCTCTGGAAAGTTTGAACTTCATCAAATTAATTACATAGTCCAATACACTTGTAGTTTCAACAAAATTACAAAATATTTAAGGGATGCTTAGAGATATTTTAGGTAATTACTCTAATAGCATTCCACAAATATTAGAAATACATTGTACATGCTCCAGTGAAATTAATATTAATGCTTCAAGTAAATATATTAGGAATCTTTTAAAGGGTTATTAAAATTTATGTGACCCAGGAAGTACACTCCAAGTGATAACAGTTCACAAGTGTCATTGAGTTTTATATTTCTGGACTTAGAAATGGAACTCATGTCTTGCTTAGAAATGGCATGATTCGCTTTAATCCCAGAATCAAATTAGATGAACGAACGCTATAAATCTGAATATGACTCAGTATTTGATTGAGTTCCCTTTAGTTTTCCCCAGCATGGAAGCTTCACCACTAGAAAATGAAAAAAATAAAAGATAACTGGAAGAAGGCTTCTAAGGTAGAACTTGGATTAAACTCTCTCTGTTCTTGGAGGGAAAATTCAAGTTATCTTCTGGCCCCCAGTAAGCCATTTCAGGCATAAAATTTGCAGCTTTACTTATCAGAAAATATATTCAGAAACATCAATTCAATGTACAGATCATTTGTGTTGGGGTGATAAATTCTAGCTCTTTTAATTTTTAAAGTACTAGAATTCTTAACATTTGTTTTAATATTTGTTGGCATCTGTAATCATACACAATTGCATAATGATATACATTATCTGAGAAGGTTGCCTACCATTACTGTGATCAATTTCGAACTACTAAAAGAGACAATGGTTTATTTTTACTTTCTTCTCCATCATCATTTTCTTCCATCATGTTCTTTAGCCTCAAGGCAAGTACTTCTAATTATTATATGCCTCCCTGGGGATGGGAGTGGAGTGTGGCCTAAGAATGTTTTGAATGAATGAGTGTTTTGAATGAGTGAATGCCCTAATGTTTATGCAGTTTACACAGCCATTAATTCAGGTAATTGTGAATTGCTGACAGAGAAGAAAGGACCAGAAATGGTGCTGTTTCTGCTTCTACAAATGATGACAAGCCTTGTTGATTTTATGGCCTTTGCACCAACCACTCAAGTTCTGTGAGGGATCTGTGGTGGAAATGAGATCCAATAACAAATAACCTGAAGATCAACTTCAATTAACACTTCATGTGATTTTGATTCTATCCCCGATTAACAGAGGGATAAAATCAAGATCACATGAAGTGTTAATACCACTTTACAATGCCTTGGTAAGGCCACACTTGGAATACTGCATCCAGTTTTGGTCACGATGTAAAAATAACGTTGAGACCCTAGAAAGAGTACAGAGAAGAGCAACAAAGATGATTAGGGGACTGGAGGCTAAAGCATATAAGGAACGGTTGCTGGAATTGGGTATGTCTAGTTTAATGAAGAGAAGGACGAGGGGGGACATGATAGCAGTGTTCCAATATCTCAGGGGCTGCCACATAGAAGAGGGAGTCAAGCTATTCTCCAAAGCACCTGAAGGCAGAACAAGAAGAAACGGATGGAAACTAACCAAAGAGAAAAGCAACCTAGAACTAAGGAGAAATTTCCTGACAGTTAGAACAATTAATCAGTGGAACAACCTGCCTCCAGAAGTTGTGATTGCTCTAACACTGGAAGTTTTTAAGAAGAGACTGGACAGCCATTTGACTGAAATGGTATAGGGTTTCCTGCCTGAGCAGGGGGTTGGACTAGATGATTTCCAAGGTCCCTTCCAACATCATCATCATCTTCTTCTTCTTCATCATCCTCATCCTCATCATCGTTTTGTTTTTGTTTTTGTTTTTGTTTTTGTTGTTATTATTATTATTATTATATTATTTAATTAAGAGGACATGAATATTCATATCTTCTTGAAGTTGATTTGCAGGTTATTCATATACCGGTATATAGGCAGAACAACCCTTTTTAAACTATGATTTGCTCCAGTGATGGATATATTCTGAAGTTTCCAAGTGCACTACTGGCAAAAAGCTGGAAGAAATAGGAAGGAATTATATTCTTTCTTTTCTTTTTCTTTTACTTTCTGGATGAACAAGAATGTCTCCCATTGCTTATAAGCAGAACTGCACTGCAATATTCAGAGAAATGCAAAACATAAGGATAATATTGTCTCTTTTTATTATCAGCTCAAGGTTAATTAAGCTGATTCATACTAAAATGCAAGCCATCAACACTTTCTCCTACTCTTAGTTTCTGGCCTTCTTCTTTTATATTGCATAATAGTGGCTGATGGATTTTCATAAGCCCAATTTAAAGGGCATCCTAATTATAATTACATGAAACTGAGTCTCCTTGAAATCAAAGGCAGTTACCTCTAACAGGTTCAGATTAAGCTGTGATTTTCCTTGTAAAATGTTGCTGTACAATCTATCTTCGGTGCCCCATTTTTCTTTTGGCAATGCAAACACATTAAGGACCTGTACTTTGCTGAAACAGAGTGACAAAGGGTAAGTATTTTTTGTTTTTTTTTATAGATTTTCCCCAAGAGCCCCCCTATCACTTCTGAAAATATTTGACAGGGTCTTGCCACCCTTGAAAGAGCAGTTTCTCAGCCAAGGTGAAGGAGGATTCTGAAAATTGCCTTCCCTTTTCTTCAACCTAACATTTTAGATCAGGGGTCTTCAAACTTGGTCCTTTTATGACTTGTGGACTTCGACTTCCAGAATTCCTCAGCCAGCGTGCCTGGCTGAGGAATTCTGGGAGTTGAAGTCCACAAGTCATAAAAGGGCCAAGTTTGAAGACCCCTGCTTTAGATGAAGTTCTCTTAGCAGGAATTTAGTGCCAAGCCTGCGTTTTCTTACATATTAAACCTCTGCAGAGAGAGATAATTTCAGTATCACCATATGCCTTTTTCTAGCCCAACTCATTCTTAATAGTATTCCAAACATAGCCCCCCAAAATTCAACCCACAAACTCCAAAAATTTCCCTCAACTGACCTCTAAACATCCTAACCCTGCAACCTAAAACACAGGTTATCAGTTGTATTAACACTAAAACTAGGTTTGGTTTTGCTTCTTTTTAAGAGCAGCAGATATCTTGAGGGATGGTTGCTGTACATTCAATAATTTGGGAAGAAAAGCAAATTTCCTTTGCTCGTCCTAAAATATTTTAAACACTAATTCTTGGCCTTATATTGTGACCATTATCACAAGGGTTTCTTGAAAAGAAATGCATTGCCTTTTCAAGCACAGCGTTTACTCATTTTATACTGCAGAAAGTTATCCAAGAAGGTGGTTATAAAATGCTTTCCAATCAAAGCTTTATTGATTTTTTTTTTGAGGAGATGGATGTATTATTAATCTGAATGGCTTTAATAAAAGATAAAATGGCGATATCTGAATATATATCTTGCTGGGGCAATAAACCAGCGATCCCTCTGAAAAGAATACAACTTTTTACAAATTTCATTTTGTGTGTGCCACATAATTTAAGAAAAATAAAATAAACTTTTCGGGATTACTGCATTGCAGTTTCCAAGTACTCTATTGCATTTGCCTTCCTTCTTTGAAGATGGTCTGGAAATGACAATTAGTCAAAAACATGAAGATTTGAACATTCATTTAACTGGGGGTATATTTACTGCCCCAGTTGATTTATTCCAGACTGAATTTTAAGCACTGGTACAAATCTATTGTCTTTCATTATTTGTAACAATAGTATTTGGAGGAGTGCTTCTTCACAATTATTCCTACCTGAGCCTGACAATAATTTTTGGAGGCTCTCCTTGGCATATTTTTTTCATATGCAGAAGCAGAATTTTGGGCAAAAGATGTTCTAGCTCTCAGGCTTGGAAAGTGGCCTTGTGAGAGACTGTCTCGTTTTAGTGCTTTTAGTGCCTGGCAAAATCCTTTTTGTTTTCATTTTTTTAATGGAATCTTAATTTTCTGCCCCAGTGCTGCAGTGTGATCTACTAATCAATTTCCTGTCTGCTATTTTAATCTCTCCTGTTCACCAGCTAGCAACTAATTACTATAATTTATTTTAATACCCATACCCACAGGGAGAGAAACTGTAAGGTAATCCCTGCTGACCTGAAATGTATAATGGAAACTGAATAAAAGAAGAGGGGGATCTCTCCAACTCTAGCCAGAGTTATCGAATGCTCGAATGGATCAGCCCAGATTGGAGGGTGGAAGCTGGTGTGCCCAAAGTCTATAGGAACACCATCTCAATGGCCAGAAGCTCTGTCTGATAATCTGTCAATTTTGGATGTTTGCTGCTAAGCCTAAATGGCCAGGAAGTGTGAAGATGCTGTTAATATAATGCCCAGCATATTGCCCAACATCTTCTCTTCCAAATTTAGAGTTCCTGGCTTGGGGGATTTCAATGTTCAAACTGAGATTTCTCAGTATGTCACATCTATGACAATTATGGACTTACCTGGTTGGTCTCTGGCTAATACATGTAACAGGGCACCTGTTAGATTTGATATTTAGCTAGAGCCAAAAGAGGAACAGCTCTCTGTGATTCCACTGTCATGGACAGATAACTTTTAGTTCAGCTGTAGACTGTGGCTGCTATAAATGGAGGACTAATTAAAATGGTCTGATCCAGGCACTTAATATATTTATTTGTCAACTTGAAGATAGAACATGATAGATATAGTACAATCAGACTACTTTTCAATATTCCTAGGTTCTATCTCATCCATGGTGCTGTTTAACATCTATATAAGGCTGCTGGAAGAGGTCATCCAGAATTTTAGAGTAAGATACCAAGAATATTCTGATGATATACAGCTCTGCTTCCCCCCCCCCTAAATATTGTTTTTCTCTAGTTTTGGAAAAAAAAATCCTAAGGAGAGTAAATTATTAAGTAGAAAATTAAGAAAGTAGAAATTCAGAAATTTCAATGTCCTGTCCTTGGCAATTTTACAGAAAACATATAATAAATACTCTGACTTCCTAAAAATTATGCCCATGAGAAATAGTAATGGTTGAGTTAACTAACATATTCTCTCATGGCATAATAGGGAAGCATTATTCTCACGTTTGGCTACAATTAATTCATTCTTCATTAAAATAAATGATCAAATCCTCCTGATGAAATTTATATAAACTACTTACTGGTGGGCAGAATTCTTAAAGTGATATACATATTGCTAGATGTTCAGTTGGAGGCTGTAGCAAGGAGTGCATTCACACAATTATGACTAGTTCTCTCATTCACACCCTTTCTCAGTTGATTGGAATTAGCAACAGGGACCTTATATACAATCCACCTTTACTAATCCAGCAGGCTCGATGTGCAGCTATGCTCAAAAAATGTTTTTAAATGTCTGTTGAACAAGTTATAGGAAACATAATACCTGTACTGAAAGATCTGCACTGATTGTGGATTTCCTATCAGGGACAATTGAAAGTGCCAGTGTTTACCAATAAAACCCTAAACATCTTTGAAGATGATTATTTAAGGGATCGCATCTCTCACTTCAACCTGGCCCCTGATCAGCGAATCAGTTTCATGCCTGATAAATGGATCTGAACCTGTCTTATGGTCTTTGGTTTTCATATGAATTTCACAAATATCTCAGTATATGGATATTCCTGGATTATCCCATATAATTGGCAAATATTTTTGAATCCTACTCTGATGCTACTTTGTTAGAACTGGGGGTTAGATCAAATGAGAGCTTAGGTCTTGGTCTTGGTCCTTACTCCTGCAAGCAATTTGCTTTTATCAATGCCTTTTGTTCTTACAGTTGTTTAGTTGCTGGCAGGGCAAATTTGGCCCTTGTAAGCCAAACACAACAAAAATAAAGTGTAATGATGGATTCAAGAAATTACTTAAAAATTATTGTGATACTTGAAGGTTTTTGCCTGTGGAGGTAACATACTATTTAATTAAAGACATATCATCCCTTAAGCAAGTGAAAGCAATCCTTGGGTGGCTGTAAACAATTCAGGGAAATTCAGTTTAAAAAAATGCAAACAGGGAATGGGGGAAGAAAATCCCCTCCAAACTTTTTTAATTTTGTGCTGGCAAGTTTAAAATTCTGATCCCTAAAGAGAATTTCAATCTGTGACAGTCTGCTATTGAATATTTCAAATAAACAGAGCAGTTGGTAGCTGAACAAATAAATGAACTAAAATAGGAAATTATCCAATTGGTTTAATTTAACCAGCATTTAAAGGAACACTGCAAGGGCAGCCTATATGTTTACCCAGTGTAAATATCAAATGATTACTCATAATAGTTACATATTATCTCTGATAACAGAGACATTATACCTCTGAATGCTGCTTTCTGAAGAACATAAGCAGGCAGGGGGTTTTGAACCCATTCCCTGCTTCCCAGTTAGACTTTTAATCTAACTTTAAAAATCAACTAAATCTCATAAGACCATCAAAATGGCATGATACCTGGCATGAGATCACAATTCTCAAGAATTATACCAGAGGTCTTCAAACCTGGCCCTTTTATGACTTGTGGACTTCAACTCCCAGAATTCCTCAGCCAGGCATGCTGGCTGAGGAATTCTGGGAGTTGAAATCCACAAGTCACAAAAGGACCAAGTTTGAAGACCCCTGAATTATACTGTACGTCCATAGCTTCCTTTCCTTTCCTATTATTTCACATGTATGCTTTGGAAGAGCATGGGAAAAAAGGCTCATGGGGGTGGGTAACATCAACCGGTGAGGAAATGGTTCATCATCTCCCCACTACCCTCTTTTGTTCCTTACTGCTCTTCAACAAAAATCATTATGTATGTGTCTCTTTATTTAAATTTACATGCAACTTTAGGTCTGCTGCCCCTTTATTTTGATTATTTATAGGTTATCTTTCAATGATTCAGAATCCTTCATGTTTCCTTATGCAGAAGATCAAAATGCATTAATAAAACCATAATAACTAATAATATCAGGTCCTCAAGTTCCTTTTCATGAAAAAAGCTAGTGATAGTTTTTGAAGGGTTGGAGATTTTTCCAAAATGATTTAAAAAGATATTCCATCTCTGGGAAATTTGGAAGCTTCAAAGTTATACTGTATGTCAGGAGGGAAGAAGGAGGAGGAGGAGGAAGTGCACAAGAGAAACAGGGATTTCATAGCTTTTCCTTCCTCATCTCCAGTAAAAATACTTGTATAGACTATGTATATAGAGATGAATCAATTAATTGGAATTGTATTCATTGGCATAGGGGTTTTTTTTCTATTCAGGGTTTTCCAGAAAATCTAAATTTCTAGGCGGATGTCTGTGTGATGGTGGGGTTGGGGAGTGAGGGGATGCCTCTGCTTGCCTTCTATCTTCTCTTTCAATATTATTTGAACAGTAATTCTAGAATAATTTACTTCACAGAGCATCATCATCATCATTATTTTTATTTATGGTATATTTTTCATTATCATTGTAGAATTTCTATTAATGATTCTTCAAGTTTTCACTTTTGTATACTTTAAGGTCAAGAAACAGGCAGAGCAGGGATTCCAGGAATTCTCTTTATTGTAATAAGATAGAACAACAGAAGTTTGAGAGCCTGTCCATGTTTCTCTTTGTCCCATCTTATACTTAACAGAATCAAGGTAGGGTTATTTTGAGCTTCTTCCTCGTGCCTCCCTCTTTTTCAGATGGTGTAATCTTTTCCTTCCCAATTTTCAAGTCCACTCTAAATTCCTTTATAATACGAGGCATTCTTTGAATGCATGCAGTGACTTCTTGATATGTAAAATTGGTTTTGCTCAACTCTGTAAATATGTACTGTTTTCCCCTGAAAATAAGCCCATCCCCTAAACACCTACCCTGATTTGGGGGGCGCGCTAATATAAGCCCTACCCCAAAATAAGCCCTAGTTAGGACCCTGCCCACTCTGTCCCACCTCGCTGTTGCAATGGGGCAGGAGGCCGCTGCCACCACATGGTGAGGCAGGTGGGGGAGGGGGTGGAGCTGCCCCACACGCCCCGCACCCGCTTACCGATACTTCAGCCCTCCACCACTAGGCCATTCCTTGTTCAGTGACCTTTCACTCCCCTCCCGAGCCGGACTGCCATGCTATGGCAGATGGGATGGGCGGGGTAGGTCCGGTCCCCCTCCGTTGTTTCGGGGGAGTGACGGCAAACGGCTCCACTGCTGCTGTGCGCTGCTGGAGGGGCTTTCTTTAAGCTTTGCCCTGCAGATCACCTGCCCAGGCATAGCAGCCACTACCTCTTTGTCCTCCGCCAACTCTCCCAGCCGCCTGCCTCCGCCAGGCGAGGCAGGTGTCACGAAAAATATAAGACACCCTCAAAATTAAGACCTAATGCCTCTTTTGGAGGCAAAAATAATATAAGACAGGATCTTACTTTCGGGGAAACACGGTACTCCCCCTTAAACTGTGCCGTCTATTTTTGTTAACAATTGTTGGACTTAATCCAAATTGGGTTTGGTTGATCTTACTGTCTCGACTTTTTCAAGGCATTCTATGACTGCAAGAAAAAAATCACTGTAGCATTTACAATACCATTGATTTCTTTTACAATATTTACAATCCTCCCCAGTCCAAATGCACACTGTGAATGGGATACAAATAGACAAAACCAAGATATTTAAAAAATTGGTATCATGATCAGAGAGCAAGACTCGGAGATTCAGTTTCAAGTCTTCAAGCTTTGCTTTTAAATCTCAAAGGTGCTTTTTTTCAAAAGGCAACTGGATTTTTTTCCCTTCAGGATGAAGACGTTTTGCTTCTCATCCAAGAAATAGTCCAGTTGCCTTTTGAAAAAAAAAGCACTTTTGAGACAACTATGAGCTGGGTGAATGAGAATTGCCACTTCGCTTTAAAAACTCACAGGATGACGTATCACGCGACGTATCGGAACTTTTCCCCCATTGCCAGCAATTCTGACTTAGAGCAATTCATTTTTCAGCCCAGCCAACCTCACAGGATTGTTATAGGATTAAATAGGGAGAGATCCCCATATACATAACCTTGAATTCAGATGAATGCCAATAATATGTCAGCCCTTTGAGATCATGTCAAGAAACAGATGTCACAAGACATACTGATGCTTACTTTATTGCTATAGCACTAACAATAGAATCTTGGTAGTGTGACAGTAATTTTCTTCTGTTTCTTTTACATATAAGACAAGCCTGATCAATTCTGAGCTTTTTCCCTCACCGTACCTGTTTTCCTTGCCAGAGTGCATGTTTTTTCTATTAGCTGCCACATATCTGCTTCAAGGCTATCTTAGCATTCCTCTACACCTTAAATATAATAACAATAAAAAAAAAAAGGAAACGTCATACAAGAAAATGTTTCTGGCCAAGCCTTGAAGATTATAAACACAGAAGTCAAAATCAAAATTCTCCAAAAGTTTCTTCACTCGTAAGTAGAAACAACTTGATACTCATTTCAAATCTTGCACCACCACCTAAGCTAAAGCAATCTCACATAATTTACTGGTTACTACAAATTTGCAAAAAAAAAAAAAAAAAAAGATATGGACTACTGCCTTGAAGGATTACTAAATTTATGCACCGAGAACTCTTTGAGAGCTCAGGAACATTTTGCCTAAATGCTATAATCATTGGCTTGTTCAGAATTCTAATTTCAAGGTGCTGCACGATGCTTCCTTCTGGCTTCTGTCGAATTAAATCAGCCTTTAATTCCTGGCCATGTCAGCCTTTAACTGTTGTCTTTTTCCCAGAGACAACTGAGAGATACATGAGCCAAGTCAAGGTAGCAAGTCTTAAAATCTCCTTGGAGACATTTCTGAATCTCATTTCTCTTGATTAAGAGTTTTACTATGAAGATTTGCTTTGGATGTGCGGTATTAAGCTCTGAAATGCTAAGCTATGATTCTTCCAGATCCCTTTTTGTGGTCCTTAGAAGCCCTCCAAACTTGTCACTGCATTGTAATTTTAATGTGATGGAAGGAGAAAGTTAGTACAGTATATACATTGAGAACTAGCATAGAAATATATCTAATTACTTAGGGCAGGGGTAGGCAACCTTGGCTCTTTTATGACTCGTGGACTTCAACTCCCAGAATTCCTGAGCCAGCATGGCTCAGCTTGGAAACCTCTCCCTTTCCCCTCAGCATGGCTGCCTCAGGAATTCTGGGAGTTGAAGTCCACGAGTCATAAAAGAGCCAAGGTTGCCTACCCCTGACTTAGGGTATAGGTAAATGGGCAAGTTATTTAAAGGTTATGGTCGTCAGATTTATCTAAGGAAAGAGACACATAAATGTACCTTAAATGAAAAGGCAAGAATTAGATATGCTAAACCCAATCAGCAAGACCAGGGTTATTTTCTTTATATCTGATCACATCTTGATTCTATAGAATCATAGGATTGGCAAGGACCTTGGAGATCTTTTATTCCAATCCCCTGCCCAAGGCAGGAGTCCTTATACAGGTACTCCTTGACTTATGACTACAATTGAGCCCAAAATTTATGTTGTTAAGTGAAAAATTTGTTAAGTGAGCATTTGCGTCATTTTATGACTTTTCTCGCCACATTTGTCAAGCGAGTCGTTGCAGTTGTTAAATTAGTAATATGGTTGTTAAATGAATCTGGTTTCCCCATTGACTTTCCTTGTCAGGAGGTCACAGAAGGGGATCACATGACCCTGGATTGCAACCATCATAAATGTGAGTCAGCTGTCAAGCATCCGAATGTAAATCACATGACCATGGGAACGCTACAAAGGTCATAAGTGTGAAAAATGGCTATAAGTCACTTTTTTCAGTGACGTTGCAACTTCGAACAGTCACTAAACAAACTGATATAAGTCAAGGACTACCTGTAGCATCCTGGACAAATAGATATCCAATCTTCTCTTGAAAAATATTTCCCATCAATGATGGGATATACTTCAGGCAGCATCAGAAAAATGTGCAAGGAAGTGTAAGTGATCCATTCATGTGATTGGGGTAGAAGCAAGCTGAGGAGGCAGGTGGATAATTGGGGACAAATGGTGCAATTCCTGGCAGTCTAAGCAGAGTTATTGAGACAGGAATACAGTAACTATCAGCCCTTCGAAGCAGATTTGATCAGGAAACAGACTGCACATGAAATACTGGAACTCTACGTTATTGATACAGGCTACAGTGACAGAACCATGAAAGTCTCAGAAATCTTGAAAATCTTGTACCAAGGAAAGTTAAAGCAGAGCCAGTTTAAGTTTTTCTTTCATTTTTTTCTCTTTTTGCAGGATTAATGTTTTGCCAACCATCACATTTCTTGTCCAAGGTCATCTCTGTGATTTTCTACACTGACGCACATGGCTGAAGGAGGGAAAGGAAGTTTAAATCAAACATGGGTGGTGGCTGTGGTGAGGAACACATCTACACAATGGTGGCTAACATGCCAACTGTTACCTTTCTGAACCAGCCGGACCTGGTGACAATTATCCATATGTTGATTACAACCCATTTTAACTATTGCAGTAGCTCTATGCATGTTTACACTTCAAAAGTGTCCAGAAATTGCAGCTGTGCAAAACGCAATGATCAATCTGCTACCTAGTCCAAGGGATAGATATCATATCAAACAGACTGCTATTTGTTTACAAGATACAATTCAAGGTGTTGGTGTTTACCTTTATAGCTCTAAATGGCTTAGAGTAGGGGTCCCCAACCCTTGGGCCATGGCCACCATTGGGCCATGGCCTGTTCGGAACTGGGCTGTGTGAGCAGCTGGACCATGACTTGTGAAAGTGGTGGGCCAGCATGCACGTGTGCATAGAGCTCGACTTGAGTAAGTGGCAGGCCAGCGTTCGTGCACGCCGGGCCACCACTTGTGTGGGCCAGTTTCCCTCCCCCCCCAGCCAGACCACTAAGCCATAAAGGTTGGGGACCATTGTCTTAGAGCCTGACTCTACTGTTACAAACTTGTTAGTTAAAGAACAGAAGCAGCTCTGGTGAAGATACACCACTGCAAAAACCTGCCTGGAGAAGAGCCTTCTCTTTGGCTTCAAGCTACAGAATACCCTCTTCAAGTAGGAACATTTGGCTCCCTTTCCCTCAGTATTTAGGAAAATGGCAAAAATACATTTCTTTTACTAAGCTTTTAATTGTTAATTGATTTTTATGATACTTTTTAATCATATTGATTTGTCACGTTTTCCATTTTTTTATTTATATTAGACACCTTGAGTGCTTATGGAAGAAGAAAGATGCAGTATAAATGTAATAAGAAATGAATAAGATGCTGGACACTGCTAGTGCTGTTATTCCTAAGAGGGTACTGAAAACTGCAATTGTGGAAGCAAGGTTTTAAAAACTGTTGACCTTTGCAGGAACGATCCTATTGGATTCCAGTTCAAACATCACTCCATTTCACGGTAAAACTTGTTCTGTTTCCATAACTTGACTCTGTTACTGGACTTTATTTCTAAGTTACTGATTGCTTAATTATGTGCCATCAAATTGATGTCAGTTCTTAGGGATCACCTAGATCAGGGGTGTCAAACTGCCGGCCCATGGGCTGGATGTGTCATGCAGAAGCTGTGCCCACCCCAGCTCCGGCAAGGGGAAAAAAGTTGCGATACATCACGACACATCACGTGACACGGCGAGTTTGACATCCTTGACCTACATAGACCGTCTATAGAATAATTTGTCTCTCCTCTGGCCCTTCAAGTTTTCCAACAGTGCACTCATTGCTAGTGTAACTGAGTCCATCCACCTTATTGCTGGTTTTCTTCTCTTTCCTTCTACTTTCCCCATCTTTGTGGATTTCTCAAGGGAGTTGTGTCTTTGCATAATGTGTCTAAGATATGGTAATTTGAGCCTGGTCTTTTGCTTTTATTCATGATTATTCATGATTCTCACCTGCAATTATCCTGCAAGAGGAAGTGGGTAATAGCTTGTGAATTTGGAACTAGTGATATAACACTTCCTTTGTTGTCAGCTTTGCAGGATCCTAGCATATGTAAAAGACATCCAGCTGACCCTAAACCTAACTCTAGAAGGGCATTCTGGAAATGTATTCCAATACATCCAGGAAGGGCCACAATAATTCAATTCATAAATCAGAATCTTCTCACTCTATTACACACACTTGCAGGACCACTAGCAAACTTGTAACCAGGGAGAGATTACACAGAGGTTCTGGTTGTATGAACTAGTATTTTTAAGGAGAAAAGTTGGGGCTGCAATATGCATTGACAATGTCCAGTAGATAATGATAGTTTCAGTGGTGGGATTCAGCCGGCTCGCACCACTTTGGCAGAACCGGTAGCTAATTTTTTGTTGCCCAGGCCCAGAACGGACTTCTGGAAGCAGCATCCACACAGAGAACCGGTTGTTCACATATTTGAATCCTACCACTGGATAGTTTGCATGGGGAGGAGTTGAATATTGACCAGCCACACTGTCTTTCTGATTAAATTATTTTCAGGAAATCAGATAAATAAAATGAATTGCAAACTTGTTCCTCGAGCTTTAGCAAAGTCATTGGGATTACTATTCAGATTCAGTAGTACTGAAAATAATAATAATAAAAAAAGTTTCAGACCTTGAGCATGTACAGTTATTCCTAAAATCAATTTAACTTTAACTTTTTTTCAATCTTCCATGCAAATATGAAACATTGGAGCTGTTTTAAGAGTTAGCTAATCTTAACAAATCAGTTATTTATAGATAATTTTCCAGCTCATGTGGAAGCACTTCTGAATCATTTTCCAAGTGTGAAGAGCATAAAATTTACACCATCCACAGCATGAAAATCTAAACTTTAATAATTTGAAATAAACAATGGTTTAATAGTATTATTTAATCCAAATGAAAATATGGTCTACTGCCTACTTTTCAAGCAAATGTTACTAATAAATCTACAATTATCTTAGTAGCATTGCTCTGCAGGATTGTGTCTCAGAGTTTTACACTTCAATCATCACCCCTAACAGAACAGGTTGATAATATGCACCTTACCAGAATTCTAAACATATATTTCTGCTCTATACTTGTCTCAAAGCTATGATGCTGCTTCTTGGCAACTGATTTTTTTTCAGGCTTGAAAAATCTAATCACAAAGATGTTTACACGAAGAAGCAAGCAAAACATATCTCACCAATTTGCTACAACTGAAACTACAAGACTCTTTCAATTTCATTTGCTCTCCCATAAAAGGAACATTTAGTTTTTCAATATGAAACATTAATGTTTCCCTGAAAGATACTAATTTGTATTTTTCTCTCTCAAATAAGATACTAATTTGGCTCTTTCCTTGTACACAATGAATAGACCTGAATGTACATGACACAATTTCGCTTAGCTATCTGCAGGGGCTCAGACACCATGTAACTGTCTTTGTATAATGAAATCTATAGACAAAATCTAATTTTTCTTCTCAAGCAGCTTGGTGACAAAAGCAGCACTGCATATAAGACCTTAGGCTCTTTTCCTGTTATTGGATTTGTAAAACCAAGGTTAAAAAGAAGAAATATACCTGTACTCTACCCAAACAAGAAACACAAACAAGAAAATAGTCAGTGACGTAGCAAAGAATCTGTTAAAAAGACTTAGAACTTCTTCTTTTTTTAAAAAAAAAAATAGTTCTTAGATCACCCAGCAAACCAATGACCTGATATATAAATGGTGAAAGGGATGTGACTTCAAAAAAAGGCAACAAAATATAAAACCTAGTGAAGTGGAACTAGCTATTTCCAGGGCATTTGTCACAATGACAAATCTTCATGAAAAATGAAAGCAGATAATCTGGACCAAGCAGAGTTATACTCCTTTTCTTTTTTAAGAAAAACATGTTTGACATATTGAGAATTCTCATTGCATACAATATGGACCAACACAATATTTTGTTCAAAGCAATGGTTCAATTAATTATTTAATCAACAGGTATCCTTGGGCGAGATAAGTATGTGTCAGTGGTGGAAATTGACAAAACAATCTTTGCAACATCAAGAGGTAAGTCCTGCCCCTTTTATACACCCATTGACGTGCAAAAGAGGTAGAGCTTGTCTTATGGGACTTGCTTTGTTGTTTTGATGAAACCATTGGATTCTATAGACTCCTTTGTTGGATTCTCTCACAATGCAACACTGTAAAATATGGCTTATAAACTACATTGGGCCATGCATTAAACCAGGGGTGTCAAACTCGCAATGTCACGTGACGTGTCATGACCTATCGTGACTTTTTTTCCATTGCCGGCAATGGGGTGGGCATGGTTTTGGCATGACGCATCCAGCCCGTGGGCTGGCAGTTTGACAATGCTGCATTAAACTAAACCAAAAGCAAGCAACCTCCCCATCCACATTATGGTTGAGATTAAACCATAACAAGTTTAAAGAACCAGTTTAAAGAAATAAGAAGTCAAAGGATCGATGTAGAAAGAACATATCAAGAAAACATAAATATGTCACAGGAGGAGATATATAGTATACTGCAACTAATTCAAACAACAATGACTTTAAACCACAAAGAAATCCCAAACAACTTTGAAAATATAAATCAATCTATTTCCAAGTTATCTCCACAACAAAAAATTCCCAGAAAACAACAACAGAGAAGGAGCAGATAAAACAGATAAATGGATATAGAATTGAGAATAGAGACTTAAAGATGGAACTTAACAAAACAAGGAAACATGATTTAATCCTATGGAAAAAAATTCACAAGAATTGGAAAAAACAACTTATCCCTTAAGACTACAAAATAAATCTGAGGACAAGAAAACAGATTGGATAAAATGGACTGTAGAGATGTCAGGAACATTGGAGAGAAAGCAAATGATAAGAGAAGCGGAGAGAAAGAAAAAGATTTTCAACAAACATGGAAAGGCAGAAGTCCCGTACAAAGACACTTCTCCTGATTTACTTTTTATATCTACAGAAACATTTACGAACATACAGAAAACCTTTTTGATTCAGCAAAATACATTGATTAAGAAAGACACTGGGCAAAAGAAAAAGACTAAAGTGGAAACTAAGAAAATAGATGATGGGACTTACCAGAGAGTATACTTAAAAAAGAAACATTTGTTTGAATATGGTTAAAGAAATGGAAAAGTTTTGGAATATATATGTCACTCTAAGAGGGAGGAATTCTCTAAATATAATATAGTATGCTTTTTTCCCTTTTTTGTTCTCTTTCTTGATATGAGTAATATAAAAAAGCTGAAATGACTTAGATAAAGGAAATGTTTTATTATAATGGATAAAAATGTTTTGAATAAGAAAGGACTAGATGACTAGATGCATTAAATGGAATGTTTAAAGATTAAACATATTTTTAATTGTGGTTAAAAAGAATAAGAAATTTAGGAAATAAATACATATTAGCTTAGGAGGGATATATATTTTAAGTAGTATGTTATTTTTTATGCTTCTTTACTCTTGCTTTTCTTTCTTTTTTTACTGTTTTATCTATTTCTTAAGAAATGTAAAAGTGTGAGATGGTTCATATGGACAAATAGAGTTAAATTCTTAAATGTAATTAATTTTTGAGAAAATCTTAACCAGTAAGAATATCTAGAATTTGGTGGGAGAAACAAATTAAAATAAGGACTGTAACAGGATCTATGATAAGGCAACCAGAATGATTGGATAGAAAAGAAATATTATATTGATGTGATTATTATTTTTAGGACTATTGGGAAAAAGTTATATATTTAATTGTTATCTATCAAAACAATAAGAATTGTATTAACTCAATGTTTGCAAAAGAGGATATTTTGGGAAAAGAGGAAATCAACTAAAACTATTATGTGGATTATGGATTATAGAAATCAACTGTTAGTGATTGCTTTACAAATGTAACCCAGACAACACACTGTTCACCAATTATTAAGTGATTTATGCTTTTTTAAAAAAAATCAATAAAATATATTTCAAAAATGTGCATATATTTATTATACATAAATTCATTATGCACAAAGAGATGATCTAAATCGATACAAATATGTATCATTGCTTGATGCTGAAGCAAGACGTCGAATGAAAGCCATAGATGAGAATAATTTAGGAATCAATTATTTAAGAATGGGTTTCTCATAATTTATAGTCATAATATCCTACTATACTGACTTCTCAAATGTTAAAAATGCAGTTTAATTATAATACTGGAAAAAAAAATAACATTATCTCTAGAAACCTTTTTGGAGAAAGCAGGAGTGATGCATTGGAAATTATTGTCTGCATAATATGAATCAATCAGGATCCTTCTGCAGCTGAGGGGGATGTGGCCAAAAGGAGACAGTTTGCCACTGTCTTTACCTGACATGTTTTTGAAATAAGTCTGCAACATGTCGCCATCTTGGAAACTCCATCATAATCTTTTCTGCAATTAGTATAAAACATAAAGAAGTTCTTTGTCAACACATACGGAATGAGACTGTCAACCTAGAAAGTCCACACTGGAGAAGAGAGAGGGAAGACTGTACAGACTGTGAACACATTGATTCTTCTCAAACATTTTGCTCAAAATCCTATACAGAAGAGTAAATCCATATGTAAAAAAAAAAAGAAATGCCAGAGGGACAGAAACGTTTCAAAAAAGGCAGAGACACAAAAATCAGCTAATAAAAACATGGATAGTGGAGAGAATTAAAGAATATAAGAAGGAGGTCTACCTTTGCTTTATTGTTGTGTAGCTCATGCCAAACTGTGGAATATATTAAAGGAGTGGATGCATGGATGGGTAAGCTGAACATCTGATTACTTTTATGAAGACTGCTTACGATGAACAAAATGCTACTGCAAAACTGCAATCTGCAAACAAACCCTGCTATCTTGAGAAAGATAGGTTTGCAATAGGGAAAGGAGTGAGATAAAGATCCCCCCCCATCTGCTTCACTTTTACAAAGAATATATTATAAAAAAGGGAAGCCTGGAAGAGATGACAGCTAAAATCAAATCAGGAAGTTTAAAAACCCAGCATGAGATATGTAGATTGTTAGCTGAAAGTGAAGAAGAGAAGAGCTAATTATAAAAATAAAAATGGGCATGAAAAATCTGGGTTATGTTAAATATTAAATAGACAAAGATAATGTCAAGTATTTTAGTGAACTTACAAGTGAGGGGAGAGAAATGAAAGTGAACGTTTTGCTTTTTTGGGCTCAAGAAAGTATGCTAGAGAACTAAAGAGATCTATTCAAGAGAAATATGACAGAACTATAAAAATCAAAGAGCATAAGGATGCTTTTATGACAAAATGATCAGATGACCTATGAATGGTTGTGAAAATGGGACATTGAGAAAGAAGATGGTTGCCTTTGAATTAGTAGTCTGAAAAAGGTTATGGAGAATCATGGAGTATAAGAGGAATCAATCAATTGGTTCTGGCTCAAACAAAGAATAATTACTCCCTTGAGGTAAAGATTAGCGAGCAGAAATCCACATTCTTTAGACAGGTTATGTGAGTGATATATTATTTATTTCTTTATTTACTAGTGCTTATATGCCAATCAAGCAGGACACTGAGTGATGAACTAGAAAAAGCTATTATGATTATTTATTTATGGAATTTCTCACCAATACAGTGATTCTGGGTGGCTTACAATATAATAAAAAGTTGAAAAGTGCTAAAAAAACCCAATTAAAATTAGAAAATAGAATAAAAAAGTTTAAAGTTAAAAACCAAGATTATGGGCAGCCTTCTCTACTCCCTCAGCCATTCCCAATGTAGTGATCTCCTGTTGGTACCCCAATCCAAGCAGCAGAGCCAACTTTTTAGGCCTTTCTGGAAGGCCATGACTGTGGTGGCAGACCTCACTTTTGACAGGAGAATATTCCAGAGGGCAGGGGCTACAGCAGAACAAGGATCTTCTCCTGGACCCTGCCAGCTGGTATTCTTTGGCTGACCTAGGGATCCAAACTAGGTCCCTTCCATTGGAATGAGTGGGCCAGGTTAATCCCATTGGGGTGAGACGGTTAGCAAGATCAGGAGAAATAGAACAGGAAGGCAGCAATTAAGGTGGGATGAATTGGATCAAAGAGATCACCGGAATGTCCTTGAAGGAGTTAAAAGTTACCAACGAAGAAAAATTGAGATGGTGGGCATTTGTTCATACAGTCACCAGAGGTCAGGCCTGACTCAGTAGCACCTAACTAACTTAATGTTCCATAAAACTACCTAAGATTGGCAATCCTGCTTGCTTGGCTAACCCCACTTGCTTCCTAAAATATCACCAATATATTTTGATTTGGTATTCAGTAAATTGCCACGTTGATCTTTGTGCTGAAGCTGAAGATTAGTCTGCAATCTTCTGAAGTTTTACTAAACTGCTCTTACATGAGACATATGTTCCTTCTTTTGACTCTTTCCTCTGAGGCGTAATGTTCTGTTAAATTTACCGCACTCCAGTGCTTATTATCTTTGTGCCAACATGCTTAAAATTGACCCGTGCTATTTTCCAGTAAAAATCACTAGCGTGTATTGCACATACTGTACCTGTAGAGTTTTACAGATAGGAATTTCAGCTGAAAGAATGCTAGAATTCAGTTATTCATGTTTCATGGATGAAAAATGCAAACTACCCATAGCAGTATGGGAATAAAACAGACAGCAATATATATTTTTTGTCTTGATTATGGTAATTAGTATTAATTATTGCATGGATATCTATGTAGTTAGAAGCCCATCTCTAAGCATTAAGCAAGAGGCTATTTACATATGAATTTCTTGACAAAATTAAGTACTTTTCTTCCATCTCCCTTCATAAAAGCCTTGTGATGGTTTTTATTTGAAAATCCACAATAGCACACTTCTAACGCTGTCATGCCTGTAGAATTTTTTATGCCACTTATCTCTCCAGGAAGAGACTAGACTAATTTGATAAATCAAAGTACTTGGGCAGATTATTATAAATGGCATATGCCAAATCATAGCTAACCCAAGTCAGTATCCCAGTTTTTATGTAGCAATAGGTGGATACTCAGGAATAGCATCAGTAATCTGTTTTGGAGGGTCATGTAAATCCATTCTCTTACTCCCAAATAAATTATCAAAATCATCATCCATCATTTGCCCTGTGATTAACCAATATTAATTGATATAAATGCTTTTTTTTTTTTTTTTTTTTTGCAAAATAGGTCTCTGTTTGAAGGTATTATGCTCCATATGAGTAACCTGGAGAAACTGGACTTCCATGAAGTCTGTTCCTGAATCCCCTATTTGCAGCCAAATCACATGCAGCTCACATAATTGGGGTAGAAGGATGGAGAACTTACTAAATATATCAGAATTCCAGGAGACAGTCTACTTTGTTTTGAAAACATTCCTTACTTTAAATTTTCTCTAAATTGTGGATAGAACACATGAATATAATGTCAGATGCCTGTGCCCTGTTCTTTCTATGTACTAATTGTGCTCAGTACAGAAGCCTCAACAGGATTAAGAATATGGATCCAGCAATCTCTAGCAAGATCAGGGAAGAAAGACAAAACTATACACAGAGGCTCTTTTTCATTTTTTGTTTATGATTTGATTTGGTCATGGTTATGATTCAATCTGATTTGTGATACTTATTCTGATATTTACCACTATATGTATGTCCTGTAGTGGTAGCAGAGTGGTTAGAATGCAGTATTGCAGGCTAATTCTGCCAACTGCCAGCAGTTCAATCCTTATCAGCTAAAGGTTTCCATCTTTCCGAGGTCGGTAAAATGAGGACCCAGATTGTTGGGGGTAATAGGCTGACTCTGTAAACTGCTTAGAGAGGGCTTTAAAGCACTATGAAGTGGTATATAAGTCTAAGTGCTATTGCTATTGTTAGTGTTAGTTTTAGCTCTGTTAGTGGTAGTAGTTGAATGCATTCCAAATGATAATGTTATTTATTTGGCATTGTCTGTCAAGCACATGGCATGTCATTTGAGAAGGTGGAGGATAAGAGAAAGTTATGGACCTGCGACAAGCAAGAACTTACTGATAAATACCAATGACCAAGACTGGAAGATTGCAGCTTGTATTCACCTTTTATGCATTCTGTCAACTGTGTGATTATTTTACATGTGAGTAGCTCCCATATGGGATGCCATATAAATGAAACCATCCATATAAAAGAGTTTGAACATCACAATCTTTAGCAGTTCACTGCTAAAGCTTACAACTCATAACCATCAGTCTTCAAGAGATCATTGATGTATTTATATGCATTCTAATGCTGTGTCATAACTCAAGTAGGAAAGTTCTAGAGCTTGAGATTTGGAGGGGATGCTCCATTCACCCATAGTATCCAACAAAACTACTTATTTATTTATTTGTAAAAGATTTGTATGGCCATCTGTCAGAGCACAACTCTGGAATCTCACAGCAACTATAAAGCTATAAAAACCATAGAACCATAAAGCAGAAACTAAAAATCATCCTCCTAGGAGGTCTCAATAGTGAAGCTTCTGCTAACCAATACAATTCTGATGACTCCATAGCATCATCTCCATAGGGGAGCAGGATGTCCATAGGGAGATGAAGCCTTCATATTGTAGAGCAGTGTTTCTTACCTTGGCAGCTTGAAAACATTGGCTGGGAAATTCTGGGAACTGAAGTCCATATATCTTCAAGTTGCCAAGGATGAGAAACACTGCTCCAGTGTTCCCTCCAAGGTATTATTCTGAAATTCCATAGAAGAAGATGTTGTCTAGGGGATGGCTCTTCCTATATTACTTCTCAGGTTTCTAAATTTCTTTTAAGAGCTGTAACTACCAGAGGAGAACGTTGTAATTCCTCCTTAGCCAAGGCTTCTGGTGTTTAATTGTTTGTGATATTTTTCTGTGTTTTCTTTTGTTGCACTTGTATTTTGGTCTGTGACCGCAAAATAAACAATTATTATTATTATTATTGATAGAAGAAGATGGGCAGATCGTGTGAATTCCCACATGAAGAACTATAGCTACAGAAAGGTAATCTCTCTATTTGCACATTTGGACTCTTTACCTGGAGGCTGAAGGATCCAAACAGTGCATCCTGCCAGATTTGGTGTTGAGGAGGTAAAATTTGGTAATCACTGACGATCTGATCATGTCTCCAGGAGGGAAAGATGATGATCAATAAGAATGCTGTTTTCCAGATAGGAAAAGGGGTAAATGTATGGATAATAGTTGAAGGGGAATGCAGACAATCAGGAAAGTACCAGTGGTAAGTTTCGAGGTGCAGCCACACAGATAAAGAGCTCTGAACATCATTCAAAAATGTCCTTTGTATAACAGGTATACAAAATTTCCAAAGTATAAGAAGAATCTAAAATCTGGGGGAAGAGGGCAGATAGAGGCTGGAATGCTGTGAGCTATTTAGCAGCAAAGCCTTATGTGTTGATGACAGGCGGGTGACCCGTTTGACTGAGATAACTACTCTAGGGTGTGATGGATAGGATTTTACAGGTTTGAAATTCTAGACATCTGGTCTCCAGTCATTGGTCTGTGACAATGGTAAAAAGGTCTTGCTGGGATGGGGATTGGATCAGTTCTGAAAAGTCTACCCAGTAATCTGAGCTTTCTTGTAACCAAACTATTTTGTTAAATGTAGTTATGCCCATATCTTTCCTTCAAAACAAACATTTTATGTAATCTCCAATTACATCCATGTAAAATGAAATATGGTATTGTTCTACTGCAGATTCTTGTTTTTTTCTAGGCTAATACTGATTTTCTAATTATTGTCAATTATTAGTTATTTTATAAAATTCATTCGAATATTTTTTTCTCTCTCACTTTTAAAAAGAAAAATGCATAAATCTGTCCACTTATCATAATATTAAAAGCTGGTACATCAGTGTCAGGGGTCCAAGACATGAATAATGCCATTAAAAAACCACTCCTGACTTTACTATATCAGCTACTGAACTTTGGAATGTCAGGAAAACGATCACCATCAATTATAATAACATCCTTTGACAAGGCTGCAATTATTATTTTTTCTTTTTTTAAAAAAGTATAAGTTTTGTTCCATGATGCGAAAAGAAATGGCAGGCATTAATTGACTTATCACCAGGCAGTGATAAATGGGACTGAATGTAAAGTAGTTATTCATCTTTAGTTGAATAAACTGTTTTGTTGCTACAATCTCTCCTGTGTTATGGAAAGAATAACAATAGGATATTCCAGGAACCTTTTATAAATATTTGCAATAGGATGTGTTATAGAGTAATACATCACGATGCAGCATTTACATAAAAGAAATGCCAATCTAAAGTTCTATAAAACATATATTTATACTGAGAAATATGAAAAGTGAAATATAAAATATAAAAAGTGAAAAAGTGGGACTGAGTCTTAACATCAGGAAAATAAAGATAATGACAACAGCTGCAGATGGATGTGAGATGTTTATAATTAACAAGGACAAAATTGAATTAGTTCGAGAATGTATCTTCCTTGGATCAAAAATTGTTCACGGTGGCAGTTTTACTCCTGAAATCGAACATAGGATAACCTTACAATGGTTAACATGAAAAAGTTCTGGAAAAACAGAGATACTGATATAAATAGAAAAAGCAGACTAGTTAGAGCAACAGTCTTCCCTAAAATGATTTATGGATGTGAGAATTGGACACTAAGAATGGCTGATCGAAGAAGAATTGACGCCTTTGAACTGTGATGCTGGCATAAATTATGGCATATACCATGGACAGCCAGAACAACTAATAGAAAGTGCTGAATTGTATAAAGCTAGAAACATCACTAGAAGCCAAAATCACAAGATTACATCTATTTTATTTTGGCCATGTCATATGTGCAAATTCATTGGGGAAGTCAATGACCCTAGGAAAGGTTAGTGGAACAGGAAGAAGGGGCAAGCAAAGAACACACTGGCTTGGTAACATCAAAACTGATTCAAAGATGAACAACTTAAAGAAGCTGTGCTTGACAGGGTAGCATGGAGAGCACTTGCCTATAAAGTTGCCAAAAGTCAGACACAACTGAATGGTTAAAACAACAACAAAATAACAAACTCGTGCCCTTTTCCTCAGCCTGAGAGATCATGCAGTTCTAATGACTTGTCTTTTCAGTTATGGGTACAGTATGAACTTTAGTTTCCAATGCAGATTAAGAGTTTCCAAAAAGTTCCAAAAGTTTCCTCAGCATGTACTCAGAAATATCTGTAAGTTATCTCTCAGCTCAGTGAGGAACTGCATTCTGCCACACAAGCCTATCCAGGCTTTAAGATCAGTAGGCATGGCCATTTCCTTGCTCCAGCAACAATCAAAGATATGTTTGGAAGCCCTAATCAGATAGGGCTTTCTTGGTCTCAGCTGTTCTAGCAACAAACAAACATATTTTTATTTGGATATCAGTTTGGTACTTTCTGCTAATTGCGTATGGGTTATATCTTTTAATTGATATATTTTAATAATATTTTAGTTGTGTGTTGACACTTTAAACTGCAACACGCTATCGATTCTACTGAGTTATAAAATGTGGCCTAACCATTGTTAAGTAGAATAACAATTATCAAGCAATTCCTTTGATTTTCCACCAATATCTGATATGTAAAACCATCTTTCTAAAGGTTCTGGAAATACACTCAGTTTGTCTAGACCTTGGTTGCATTTATACACTGCATTAAATTATGGCAATTGCTTTGGCATAGTGCATTATGGAAACCTAGCTACTGGGATTTTAAAACTTATGTTTTTTTAACTTAGCATGTTGTGCAAATTCAGCCATGTGGTTTATTCAATAAATTGTGGTTAAATAAATAATGGTTAACCGTGAGATCAGTTTCAGTGTGTGCTCTTGTTATTATGACCTTCCGCTTCCTGTTTTTAAAATTCTTCTTCCTGTTGATCCAAATAAAACGTTTACCTTTCCCTGGCAATTTGTTTTATGGCCTCTCCCTCAGATTTATTCTATCTTATGCCCTGATTCTTTTTTTTTTTTTTTTTTAAAGACATGCCGTTTTATTCTCATAGTTTCTGGGTAACATTTGAAACTCAAGACAGGACTGCTCTCCGGTCTTCAAGCTTTGATTTCATATTCATTAAATGACCTGAACAAGCTACAACTGCATCCAAAATCATTTTGAGTACAAATCCGATTCCTTTCTCTGCGGCTTGGACAAGAAATATTCCTACTTCATTTCATTTCATTTTATTTGTGAAGTAACACTGGAAAATCTATAGGGAAACCTATCAAATGCATGAGCACTGCAAGATTTCTTTTAATAGGTTCCTGGACTTTCTGAAAGCTGCCTAAAATTGCAAGAGCCCTACTTTTGGCTCCCTGCTTCAGTGATTTTCAAATGCCGACTCTCAGAAAATATTTCTAAAACAGCTTGTTTATCAAATAACTCCTAGAATCTGTGATATACTAAATGCACAGATTTAATTTATGTTCTGTATTCTGCAGAATTGATACATGGTCCTCAGCCAATGAGGAGGAACAGTAATGCCTAACATAGGCCTATAAGTATGTACTGTATTTTATTTTATTTATGAAATTGCAAGGAATGTATTAGTAATGAAAGAAAAAGCAGTCTTAAAAGCTTCCCCGCCAAACCACCGTTATTTAATTTCTTACTGAACAACTTTTCATAAATATTCTGGTTAGTGGATCTCACTTTGAAAACAACTACGATATTGCGACAAAGCTTTATTTATTATTATTATTATTGTTATTGTTATTATTATTGTTATTGTTGTTGTTATTATTATTATTATTATTATTATTATTATTATTATTATTATTATTATTATTATTATTATTATTATTATTATTATTATTATTATTATTATACCTCTGTATTATTGTTTCACAGGGTTCAAAACAGATCACCCCCGCCAGTAATGCAAATTCATTCCCCTAAATCCAAGCTAATTTTATGCAAAATAAAGTACACAGATTAAGCAAATGAACTCAGCTATGCTTGGTGTAGTCCAGCTGCAGAATGTTCGTTGTCTAACTGCAGAGTTAAGGATTTGCCTTTCGTGAAGTGCAGGATTGCAAACCGTTTCTGAAAGCAATAATATAAACAAGTCCCCTCTCATGGGCATCCTTATAGTTTAATTCCCCCACCCCCGAACTTTAAATGCATTGACATACCTCCCCAGAAAAAGCTTGTCCATTCAACAGATGTTCTGATCCCTGGCTGTCTTCACTGCCAAAGTGTAACCGTATTTCTTCTAGTCGGTGACTGTATGTCATGGGCCCTCCGGAGATGTTCACCAAATGTTCCTTATCCAGGCGTAGAGAAACATGCCTCCCTGTATTATACATTGTTCCACTGACCTAAACAAAACAGAATACAAAGGATGATACAAAGCATTTAAAAAAAAAAGTTGGGAAGAAATTAACCATCTTTTAAAGCAATGTTTCTCAGCCATCGCAACTTAAAGACGTGTGGACTTCAACTCTCAGAATAATTCTGGAAGTTGAAGTCTACACATCTTAAAGTTGTCAAGGTTGAGAAACATTATTTTAAGGGCATCTTTTTTCTGCTTGGAACATTGCATTATACATCAAATTATTTTAATATACACATATTTCATGTAAAATATGCAAGATACCTGCGCACATTAGCTAGGAGTGTATGGGGAACACAATAAATAAGTTGTACTTGCCTCTAAATAAGCAAGAATGTGAAAGCATTCCTTAGCTCAGAATGAAATAATTGCTTCATTAACAAATTTTGGGCCCCAGAAAGGAGTATTTGCATGAAAATATAAATTATTTACATTATATTTAAACATTTTTAAAAAAACCAACTAATTTATTCTTGCTAAAAATGTCATATAACTTGGAAGACATAAGGATCCCAAAAATAGGAAATAGCACTATTTTTTGGACTTTTAACATTTCTGGATGAAAAATGTTATGCCAACTATGATTGTTTCAACATGACTAATTGGATTGTTTTTGTCCAAGATGTATTGACCATATAGTATTACCTTAAGACATTATGACCCTACCACTGAATGATAGCTCCTGCCATGAAGGAGAACAGGGTTAGGTCTGAATACATGACCTGTGAATGATCACAGCCTCTGAATTTTGTAGTAGGGTCATTGAATGGCATTCTGCTAGAACAGCTGAGTACGTTGCAGCATAAAAACCCAGTATGTTCATCCAAGTCATACCAGCAAAACAGAAGTCGAGTAGTAAGCAAATGACATTTTACTTTTTATTAGTTTCATTTCAAAAGAAGATGATGCTGATGGTGGAGAGTCAAAGTAACAAGACAAAATATATACATCTTTATGCAGTGGTGGGATTCAAATATGTGAATAACCAGTTCTCTGTGTGGATGCCGCTTCCGGAAGTCCATTCTGGGCCTGGGCAACAAAAAATTAGCTACCGGTTCTGCCGAAATGATGCGAACCGGCTGAATCCCACCACTGTCTTTATGTAGTCAAGAACATAAAACTATACATAGAAAAACTTAGTATTCAATTATAATACAAATCACTATAGAATCAGCAAATAAAACGTTTTAAAAGGAAATTCTGTTACTGATGGCATTACAAAAATGGAAGATAGAGGATACAATCTAGAACGCTTCCAACACAAGCATTACCAGAATGATTAGGAAGCATCCCAATGTATGGCGATATTCCTGCACAACTTTCATTCACTTTCCAGAAACACATGTAAGATATTTGATTTCAGGATGGATTGTCCATCATTGCCCATGTCTTTTTTTCCCAATGCCTTTCAGTCATTTTATTTATTTATTTAATTTATTTATTTACTTACTTACTTATTAAATTTCTATGCCCCCCCCATCTCACCGAAGCGACTATAGGCAGTTTACTGCCATTCAGTAAAATATACGATATGACACTTCCGGTGAAGAAGGTCAACTAAACAAACCCTGAAGGGTTTTTTCCTGGCTGTCACTTTTTCAACTTACCAACAGAAGTAACCAGCATTCCTTTAGTTTATCTGACTCTCCTGGGTTAGGGAAAGTTCTAGAATCCTCCCACAAGAGCCTCCATACAGCAATGGTCTGCAAGTAGCTTCAGGAGCTGTGCTTCAAAGCACCCTGCATGCTTTGTAGTTGGGGCGGGGGCCTGCAATCAGTTTGTTGTTGAAGAAGCAACCTTTTTGGAATTTATTTTTCAAACTGACAGTAAGTTGTGTCTTTCATTTCTTAATCGCTTTTTAATCTTTATTAAGCTAAAAGAGGCTCTCTTTAGCCATAGCCTGTTATTCTTTTTTGAAGATCTGCATCATTTTGGGGATTTCTTCATTGTTAAACAACAAGGAAGAAGGCTGCTAAGGCCAGCTAAAATAAAGAAGTGTGGAGTATCTGTTTTTAAAAAAAATGATAGAGAAATATAAGGGTAGAAAGATGTGGTTCTAGATTTTTATCTTTAGTTATTTGTAGCTTGGTCTGCTTTGCTGTGGGTGGCTAAAACTTTCTGATTTTTATGATACCTGATTGACTTACAAAAAAGCTACTCTTTGACTAAAGAGGGAGTTAAGAAAATGAAGGAGCAAACTATTAGAAATATATTTGAAAAATCCTTAAATAAAATCCAACAGTTTATAGACTAGCTATGCTCCAAGGATGTTAAAAAAAAAACCCTACTCAAACTACTGCAATATGTGTACAAAGTTACCAAACCACCAAGGCAATTTCACAAGTAACTGACAATGTAGAAGAGTCAATTGCAATTTTGGAATATAAACTGGATATCAATATTTATGATGATGATTTAAATATAAACCTCCCAACACAATTAAAAAAGAGTTCCAAGAAAATCTGCAACTTTCAAAAGGACAAGTATGGGACTTTTTCTTCATGGACACTAACAAAGTTGAGAAATCCTTGAGAAGTTTAAAAGAGAAGTTTTTAACTACTTGATAAACATTCTAGAAAAGAAAAAGATTTTATTTCATGAAGATAAGTTGGAAGGAGTAACTTAATGAGTCAATTGGCATTAGGATGGATTCTTACCATTCTGATATTTGCAATTGAAAGAAAGTTTTAATGTAAAGTGCGTCTGAAAATACATTTTTCCTTCATATATAATGCTTAAGTAATTCTTAAATCTTGTAAAATATTACTGAAACTGTATTTGAAAGTATCTATGTTAAGGGAAAGTCAAAGAAAAAGATGTATTAGCTTAAAGAAAAGTTTAGAGTTTTAAAAAGGATGTATACAAGAAGAAAATTTTTATTTTATAAGGCTAACTTAGAGGGAGTGATTTAAATTCAATGAGCTAATTTGAGTTAGTTGGAACTTTATTGGTCTGACTCTAACTAAAAGTGAACTTTAAAGTATGTATGTTAAGAGGAAGTTTTAAAAAAAGATGTATTAGAACTTTTTGATCTTAGAAATGTTTTTAAAGAGAAGTTTCTTCTTCCTCTTCTTCTTGTGCCATATTAGTTATCGGACGTTGGCAATCATGTTGGCGATCCTGTTTTTATCAGCAGCCGCACGAAAAAGTGCTGCTGAGTTTTGTCCAAACCAGTCCCTTAGATTTTGAAGCCATGATGTTCTTCTTCTGCCTGGACTTCGTTTGCCTTCAATCTTTCCCTGGAGGATTAAATGGAGTATGCCGTATGCCGTATGAAGTTTAGTGTTTTAAAATAGATGAAAAAATATTTTTTTCCCTTTGAGATTAAAGAATCTGAAAGAATACAGTGAATTTTGTTAATATAAATGATGATAATTTATAAAGATTATTAAGTGCAAATAGAAATATATATTATTTCCACAGCAAGGAAGAAAAAACAGGAATAGTTAAACTGATTACTCTATTCAAAGAGGAGAATATATTTAATTATGCTTTTTATTTGGAAATCACTGCTGGATTTTGTGCTTGTGATAAAAAATATATATGAAACTTTGACTTTGGTTTTGCCGATTAGATAGATTTGTTGTTATAGGAATGGCTAGTGTATACTAATGTGTAAAAGTAAAAAGTTGAGGCTGCAATCTTGTTATCTTGTACTTTGCTAAAAAGAGTCGGAAGTCAACGCTTTTTTCTTTTTCCCCTTGTATACCCCATATTTTCTTTCTCCCTCTTTTTTCCTTCCCCTAATTTTCTATTTCTATTTTCCTTTATATTTCATACTTGGATAAAACAATAAAAGTTGGGGAAAAAATAAAAAAAATAAAAAATACAATATATAACATTTAAAACCATAAATAAAGACCATAAATTGTTGACTCCGGGTGACTGCCTCAACCAGTCCTTGCATTTTTTTCTGTATTACGTTTGTTATCATTAACCCTCACGTCTTTCTAGAATCTAGACCAGGGGTGTCAAACTCGCCACATTACGTGACGTGCCACGATGTATCGCAACTTTTCCCCCATCGCTGGAGCTGGGGTGGGCGCGGTTTCAGCATGACGCATCTGGCCCGTGGGCTGGCAGTTTGACACCCCTGATCTAGACCATCTGCAGCAAGCAGTTGGGGGGGGGGGTTATCTTGCCATGGTTCTACTATCGAAGCAGGGAGATTCAGTCAATGGTGATGGAGAGCGATTTTATTATTTATTCATGTCAGAAGCCTCACAGTTAAAATAAGGCATACTACATGACATAAAATTTAAAATATAAAATACCAGAGTATTTGCCTTTTATAATCATTTTATTACCATGGGGGACATGAAAGGAACCTCCATGAAGACTGTATGATATTAACACATTCGGGCATCCCCTGAGCAACAGCTTATAGCTGGATAATCCTTTCAGTCCAGAAGCATCCGAAGTGTAGTGAGGTGATCATTTCCACCTGTGACTCTATGGAGAGTGATTGAGCCCCTGAAATTTCCAATGTGGGGAACTTTCCAGAGCTCAGTCCTTGCCCCCATGTTATTTAACATCTACGTAAACTTTAGTGAGAGACTGCTCATTGGTTTGCAGTGAAGCGCCCTCAGTATGTTGATGCTACCCAGTCATGTACTGTATCGCAATCATGACCAAGCTGAGGATTCATACTGCCCTAAAACAGTTTGTGATCCGTAGGACTTCCTGGATTCTTGCCAAAATAGCAGGTGGAAACCATAGCCAGAGGAGGCCTTGCCCAGATTGAACTGGTGTTCCAGTTACCTCAAACAAGATATTCAGGCAACGGGAACTCTGATCTTCACCTGGGTAGGACTATTCTACACGGCCTTCTTTTAGAGATGAAGCAGAAGTTGCAGTTGGTGCAAAATACAGAGGCAAGATTGCTGACAGGGCAACCCCATCACTGTAGAATAACATGGATTTTGAATTGGCTCTATTGGTTACTTTTAGGCTTCAGACTGAATTCAATTACTGATTGTTATCTTCAAAGCCATTTATGGCCTAGTACCACAGGTAAGTACTACAGGTAAGTTCTACCACACAACAGGCAGTATCTTATCTGAATCCACTACTCACTTGCTAGAGATTTCTCCAGAGGATCACTCCCTGTGAGATACATGGATTATAGATCAGGCAACAAGCCTAGACAGGGCTAAGGCCCACTTCATGAAAGAGCAAAATAAAACTGTACTATTTCAGCCAGATATTGGCCCTTAGTGGGCAACCATTATAGGCAACCACTTTATAGAGTCTGTCTGTAAGAATTGGAATATCCTATAGGTATTGTTAATAAATAATAAAGTACTTTTAAAATGGCAACTAGGTGGCTTTCAGGTTATGCTGTAAAGCTAGACCCCAGACATCTGCCTTCAAATCCCCCCAGGATGGCATTGCATTGAGTTTAAGCCAAATGTCTACCATTCTTGAAAACTGTCTCATAAAGCTACTCACTTCTGTGACTTGAGGCTTAGAAGTGGATAATGGCCACGCATGCATGCACACATGCACTCTCTCCCACACACACCACTCACTTAGTAAAAAGCTTGTTACTAAATTACTTTGAATCACATTTTTCAGCACTTCTCTGGGAAAAAAAACTTAGGCTGAATAGATACAGAACATTAGATTAAGATAATTTATATTAATCAGAGGAAAGTCTACCAACAGTATGCTTTGCTAGGCTTTAATTTGCAAGGAACGCCTTGCCAATTACATATTATACTTTATAGTTCACTGGCATCATAATAATTAGCGCTGCTGCAGTGTAATTTGATCAGTAATAAGTAATTCCTGTGCTTAAAGGTCTTATTTTGTTGCTTATTTCCTTGTAAAAAAATGTTACGCTATAGAGATTTTTGTAGGAGAAGTTAAGAACAGCCATAAAGAATTCTGCTTCATTAATCTGACAGAGGGGTTTTATGGTCTCTTTTTGATTTCAAATCAGAATGAAGAAAGTTTCTATTTGTCACATAAAGTCATTTATTAATAATCAAAGAAAAAAATACCTTCACAATGAGCAGAACAATTTTCCATTTGCCCTCTGCTTTACTGTCTTGATGTTAATGCATACAGTAAATAAAAATCAGTTTAACTTCGAACATTATTTAAGGTTTGCTTTATTCTGTTGATAGCAGTATTCAGGGTCTTGAGAAAGGGTCTCTCTCTCTCTCTCTGTCTGTGTGTGTGTGTGTGTGTGTACAAATACACTTACACATAAGAGAAGGATGGCAGCTAACTATTACAGACTGGTTTAATCCAGTGATAAGAGAACTTTTTTAATGAACTTTTACACTTCTGTTTCATTCCAATATTAAAAACCCCACCCCTCGGTATTATAATGAAGGAAACATGTTACATGCTAAAGATATTATAGGATAGCAAAGTTTATGCACAAGTGCTAAATTTGTGAGTTTGCACTGCTCAGTGAATGATTTTTTTGTTATACTTTTTTTCTTGTTTTAACAAAGTATAAAAGATATGTAGAAGCAATTCTCAACTGTCCCCTTTCACCAAGAGATCAATAGGGTACTCTTTGCTCCTGCTCAGAAATAGCGTTTAAACACCTTCCCTGACTCAGTGTGTCTTTTGGCTATTGCACACCAGACTCAATGGATCAACCAGGCTTTCTGGCCAACACTGTATACAGGAATGAGAAGCCATGTGCCCCATACTGGATATATTACTGCTTTCAAAGAGAAACAAGGAATAAAAGAACTGGTTGGAAAATCATTTTGCTGATTTGCTTTTTTGAAATGACACATGTTCCTGAATATTCTGTTTGGCACTGAATATATTTGCAATATAATGAAAATCCATTTTCAGACTCTGCTGGATGCAAATCTGAAATTAGAGGAACCCTGTTTCCTCTCTTGAAGGTAAAATAGTCTGACTGATTTCTAACATAAATCTAATAATTCTTCACAGATAACACAGGGGAGTGAGCCACAGGACTAGCTACACTTCAGGGAATTTAACAAGTAAAATTCTAAAGAAACCATACAGGATCTCCTCTGGGAGTCCTTTGCCATTTTAACAGCAGCTGATTCCATGTGCCTATTTTGTCTGCCCTCAAGAGCTGAAATCAATGTCTCAGAATCCAAATCAACCGCACAGCCAACCAGAGACAGCAACGACCCTCAACCATCCCACGCAAACCCCCTCCCCCCCACCAGTTCACCTTCCAATGACCCTGACCTAATGTAATCTCCCTATCACAAGACCCATCACAAGCCTCTCACTGATGACTCACACGTGACCCATCACATGACCCTCACTTGACACATCCACACCTGGAGCCGTTATAAACAGACGAACACTGACACTAACATCCCCTACACTCCACTGAAGATGTTACCTAGCCTGGTAATGAAGTGTTCGGAAACCAACCCACAGGCTTGGAGAACGAACCTTCACCCTCATCAATGTCTCACTATTGCTTTGATCTTCCTTGGCATGGAATGTCTGGAAGACATATCAATAAACTGTATCCAAAATTCAATTGTTCTGGCTCTGCTTTGGACCCCTGTACCTGGCAGTAACTTAAGTCTCATAGGTCGGGCAATGTATTCCAGCCACTTCCACTAGTCTTTGTTGAATTCAGTCATACTCATAATGAAAACATTTCAGTGTAAACTTGTATGAAAGTAGAGGATCTTCTTGGTCAAGACTCACAGAAACAATGCATTGTGCAGAGGCTTCAGAATACCCAACACTGGTGGTTCCCCTTCTTTTGTCTGGTCTATCAATGTCTGGCTTTCAAACAAAATGTAACCAAGTATTTGAAGCTGAATAATACAAACATCTCAAGATTCAAAAAAAAATATTAATATCTGTTCATAGAAAAATTAAAGTATAGAAGTCCTTTGCTCTCCCCTTGCCAGGAAAAGTCAAAACATGAAGTGAGGGCAGAGAATATGATGAGATGACAACTCCCTTCTCTTTTGAGAGGGATTTCTGCCCAATCGAAGAGAAGGTGGAGGGGCTAGAAGAGCAGTTGTTAGATGCCAGACCGTCACATTAAAATGGTAATTATAGGTATGTGTTTAAGTGTGTGTGTAATAAATTTGACACTTGTATGGAAGGTTCTTTGAGTTATGCTCCCACTGTTTCAAGTAGATAGAGCAGTGGTCTCCAACCTTTGCGGCTTGGCGGCACACCTAGGGGGAGGGGGAACCAGGCTGTGTAAGCGGTGGGCTGGCCCATGCGCATGTAGCTCCATTCACATAAGAGAGAAGAGAAGCCTTTGGGGCATGGTTCCGTGCTCCTTCAGGCTTCTCCGCACCAATTTTTTTTATAAAGGAATGGAAGGCCTGAAGCAGTGCGAGATCACTCCCCCAAAGCTTTTCATCCATTTGCAAAAGCTTTTGGTGTGGAGAAGCTTTTGGGGGCGTGGTCTCAAGCCTTCAGATTCACCGAGGTTGCCCGATGCTCCAAAAGTGGATTGGGTATCCTGCACAGGCAGCTTTGGTGAGTAAGTGAAGCTGAGCAGGGTGTGCTCGTTTCACTCAGCCTCTGCTCTCACTGCTCTGCTTTTGAAGCATAGGAAGCAGGCGGCTTGGCGGCCCAGCGGGGGGGGGGGGAGAGGGGAACCGGGGCGTGTGAGTGGTGGGTTGGCATGCATGCACATGCAGCTCCACTCATGCAAAAGAGAAGCCTTTGGGGCACTGCTTACGCAAATGGCGCTGCTCACATGCACTGGCCTACCTCTCACCCGGCCCGATACCAAATAGGCCATGGCCCGGGGGTTGGGGACCCCTGAGATAGGAAAAGCTAAACTATAGTTATTCTCTCACTTAATTGGTTATGTCTGGCTATTGTAATGCATTTTAATGGAGCTGTTTTTTTAGATTACTGGAAATTAATTCCACGCAATTAAAATGCTACCTTGCTACTACTGATGGTGGAATTTCAAAAGAATTTGTCTATTTTGGAATAGAAAAGCAAGCCTCACAGAAAAGTCAGATGCTTGGTATCCTTTTTTCTGCTTATGATTCTAATCTCGGACCAATTTAAAGGTCCCACACACACCAGTACCGGCACAGCCTATCCTTTACATTGGTGCAGCCTTGAGCTAAATAAGAACTGAAATCCAGAGAGTTCAAAAATAAGAATAATGGTTTATTATTTTTCTCCCAGTAACTGCTCCTACATAATTTTTATTTTAATCTACAATTTCTATCACAACAGAATCAATTAATGTCATTCAGTAGCTCACTTTTTTTTTTTTTAAAAAGGCACATTTTTCAGATTATATTTCCCCAGCATGTAATATGAATCAGCACATGTACTAAATAGATAATAGCTATATAAATATATGTAGGCCGAGAAATTCCCCATGTTAAACTGTTCCAGGGGTAGAAAAACCTTCAATAATTAATTTGCATACCTGTCCAAAGCATTACAGTCCAATCTCAGGATGACTAAAGAAATGCTCCAAAATGCCTTTAGAAAAGAACAGATTAATTTTTCATCAAAGTCAATAACCATGCTAGCTCATCTCTTGCATGGTTTTGCATAGTAAGTCAGCATTGATTGCAACAAATTCTAAGCATTAGATGAGATCATTTGTAATATATAATAATATGTTCTCTCCATTTATAAAGCTGAGGTTGGTATCCTATTTGACCCTACAGGTAGACAGATAAATTACCTACTGTAAATACCCTCAGAAAACTAATTCTGAGGTAGGCAGGCAAGCTCACAGATAGAACGTCTCATAAACTATGTTAGAAATGTGTGGATTAAGATGAATTGGGTCTGTTTTACTGTCCATATCAGGGGTGTCAAACTGCCAGCCTGTGGGCCGGATGCGTCATGCCGAAACCACGCCCATCCCATTGCCAGCAATGGGGAAAAAAGTCATGATACGTTGCGACATGTCACATGACGTTGCGAGTTTGACACCCCTGGTCTATATGATTCAGGCATGGTTCACAACTCTCTGGAGTTTCTATAATGAAAATCTACATTCTCTAAAATGTCAGACTTTGGAATTAAACCTTATTTTAAAATATATATTTGATAAATAAAATTTTCTGTTTCTGAATAAAGAATGATTAACAGTATTGGGCATTTAATGCCATTCTCCACTAAAGTACAGGAATTTTTGTATGGAATGTTTATAAATCTGTTCCAGCTCTATATCCCTAGTATGCATGCCTAGATGACAATTCCATTAAAAATCAAATATATTGGCAGATCCTGGTAGACAAAATGCAAAGCTTATTCATTTCAGAGGCTGTTTCTAGCAGCAGGTAGCATCAAGGAATTAGATCCTGAAAACAGCACCTTTCCTTTCCTGATATGCCCTCCTGCTCTAAACTTGGTTTCCTGGACTATGGGTACTGCAATGTAATAGTACATATCCCAGGAGACACTGCAGCCAAACAGCTAAATTTAGTTTAGCAGAGGGGAAGAGAATCAAAATTTAGGATTGTGAGCATGCTATGTTTCATGCTGTTAAGTAATAAAGAATTAAGTTTTACTTCCCCTGGGATTCATGTTAAGAACCCTCTAAGAAAGAACTGAAAACATGCATTTTATAAATATCAGTGAATTACATTCTTTAGCTTTTTTTTTTTTGAAGGAAAACACTCCAAATCCTTGTGTTCTCCCCTCATTAGCTTTCAGAATTAATTTTTAAGTGGGATAAACAGCATGAGCATAGCATTAAAATGTGGCACACCACACCAGATTTAAATCGAACAGCACAACCCAAACAAAAGTCCTCTCTTTTGTGTCCACCATTAAGCACAAAGATTTGGAATCTGGTTGACTTAGTTTAACTGTTCCAACATAAATGTTTAAGTATACATGTCTGCTAGTACTACAACTTCCTGAAACAAGGGTAGTATCAATTATTAAACCTAAAAATGAACCTAGACAGAATAATTGTGCACAAGAATTCATATATATTATTATGGGATATTATTATGATTGGTCATACAGCCAGCCAGACGTTTAGTTGGATTTAACATTTTTGTCCACCCATTGAGTCCTTCCCAAGGACCTGGCATAGGCAGTTGTTGTTTGATGTATTGTCACAGAATGTAAGCTGTTCCAAGTAAAGCTGCCTTTTGCAACTGACTGATGGTGATTTTGTCAATGCTGATGGTGTTCAAGTAGTGCTCCATATGTTTTGGAATTGCACCCAAGGTGCTGCTCATTATTATTGTTATTATAGAATATATATATAATAATCAGACAAAATACTGATTCCATCTACAGAATCAGAAGGCTAAATTCTTCTAAATTACATTTATTTTCAAGTGCACTGCATGTTGTGCTGCAATAAATCCAGCAGAGAGCACTGTAAGAACATTTCATCCTTATAATTAAATACATACTGTGTTTACTTCTTTGCACCAAGAAGGGACAAAATAAATAAATATCTGGGGTAAATGATCCTACCATAATCTGTGACTTCAAGATGCAAAGGTAGAAATTGCAGCAATCTCAAACAATTGTGAATTGCACCCCATGACTCCTTCCTACATCTACTCTCCAGTTTTTGAGTTTTTGGGGTGCCATCTCAGCAAATTACTTGAATACCTGAGGGTCATCTGATAAATTATATGTCTAGTGTAGATTGTTTTCTGCCAAAAATACAATTTTCTTTTTAAATACTGGGTTTGGCTTAAAAAGTGAATGGAGGAGGTATTGATAATGGGCCACTTATTGGGTAAAAGCTGCCATATAATAGTTTCGAAGAAGACAAACAGCAGCAGTACCAAAATAAGTTTCAATGTTTGATTTTTCAAAAGATTGAGAGTCAGAAAAAGACTGAAGAAAGGATCAATTTCTTCTGATGGAGAGAAATGGAAGAATAAAAGTATCCTTTCATCTCAGTGAGATGGAAGGATTTGAAAGTAAAATGCTAATAAGGAGATGATAAACAATTCCTATGTAAATGTGATGGGACTCTACAAGAACCCTAATTGTACTCTGAAAGTAAAAAAAAATAATGATTGTAAGTCTTCTCTGCTACTGCTAAACCCAATTGATACTGGGTTCCTATTAAACTATGAGATACCTACAGAAAATCTACCAAAAAACATTATTGAATACAATATGCCAATTTCTATTATCAGAATAAGAGGCTTCAATGATGCATATACCATTCTGTGATGGGGGGGAGAGAAAAAGAAAGACTCTGATTCCTAATGGGGTACCACAGGTTTGTACTACTCACAAGATTCTTATGTTGCACAACCCCCCCCCCCCCAGGTGGGATTTATATTCCACATGCTGTCTTTCAGGGACAATATAGTAGTCCTCAACTTACAACAGTTCATTTAGTGACCGTTCAAAGTTACAATGGCACTGAAAAAGTGACTTATGACCATTTTTCACACTTACGACCATTGCAGCATCCCCATGATCATATGATCAAAATTCAGATGCTTGGCAACTGGTTCATATTTATGATGGTCGTAGTGTCCCGGGGTCATGTGATCACCTTTTGTGACCTTCCGATGGGGAAGCCAGATTCATTTAACAACTGTGTTACTAACTTAACAACTGCAATGATTCACTTAGCAACATGGCAAGAAAAGTCGTAAAATGTGACAAAACTCACTTAACAAATGTTTCACTTAGCAACATAAATTTTGGACTCACTTGTGGTTGTAATTCGAGGACTACCTGTATACTACTAATGTCTTGGTAGTCAAATGGCATTCTGCTGTCTCTTGTGTCATAATATTGAGAAAATACACTATTGGTAACCGAGTCTCTAGACAAGTAACTACTCTTTCTTCCCTCCCTCCCTCCCCAGTTTCAGCTTCAGGAATCCCCAGCTAGAAAAAATTAAATATTGGACACTGCAGAATATTCAAATATTTTGTTGTACACTAGCCTACATAGCTAGACAGTGCTATTTATTAGTCAATAACAAAGAAAGAAAAACAGGAAGATGGACAGTGGCTTCAAATATGTTATTCTGGAATTCAAAGCAGGTACTGCCAGGCAAATTCAAGTACCTGATTGTGTCATCTGCATTCCTTCCCAAATTACCTTTGGCTCTTACTAACTAAATGCTATAGTAAATACAGATCAATAATATAATTCATGAATGGTATATTATACAGACAGCACATTTTAAAGAACTTTACAGATTCTGGCTTGTAGAAATTTTATGTGATGCCAGTTCAGAAGGCACAATGATTTTTAGATTTTGCTGAAAAAGAATCATAGTAGCTACCCACTGTGGGTGACCAAATGATTGCATCCATGTCCATCCTGTGGAACAGCACCTCCCAAAGATCTGGATGACCCCATCCTCCTTAGTCCTTTGTGGGGCTCTGAAAAGGCAGGTAGGTAAGCACTTTTGGTGACATGCCTTTTGTTTTGGGGATTATTATTTAACTGTGGTGTCATGGGTTTATATTGCTAGGATGGTTTTAATTTTTGCCTGTCACCCAAAACCACTGCTGAGATGGGTGGCTCTATAAATTGAATACATACATACATACATACATACATACATACATACATACATACATACATACACACACACATACATACATCTTTGCATCCCAAAATCTGATCAATCTATTAGATCAGACACGTCAAACTCGCGACGTCATGTGACGTCGTGCGACGTATCGAAGCTTTTTCCCCATTGCCGGCAATGGGGTGGGCGCAGTTTCATCATGACGCGTTCGGCCCGTGGGCCGGCAGTTTGATACCCCTGTATTAGATAGAAGTGAAGAGGGAAACAACTATCACTTGTTCTATGTTGCAGTCACAGGATATCACACTTAAAAAGTAACAGTAATATTTTTCTCCAAATTATCTTCCTCCAGTCATAACACCTGCATTCACTGTCTTTCTTATGTCATATCATAACAATAAGTATATCTCATACAGCAAAAATTATGCTGGCTGTGGAATCTGGGAGTTGTAGTCTTCATATATCTGGAAGGTACTAGGTTGGGGAAGGCTATAAAATAGTCTCAATGGAAATTCTTAACATAGGGGTGCTGGTGTAAAAAGAAGTATTTGAGAACCAAGCTCCTTTTAGATTTAGTCAGGCAGCGCAGCTTGTTGGAATAATGAATTGGTGGAACAGTGTATCACCAGTTAAGGTTTTGAAGTTTAAGTTTAAATACATTTAAATAAACTTATAGTTTACATGTTGGGATTAAGGACAGGTTCACATATTACAGTAATCTAACCAGTAGGTTACCTGAGCATGGTTTTACCATGGCCAAAATATCTTTAATCTTAGATTAAAGTTGCTAAAATAACACATATTGGCAAAAGATACTACAATGAGGCAATCTAGAATCAAATCACAATGTATTCAGTATAAGATTGTAGTTATGATGCATAGGTTGGCTGTGAAATATGCAAGAAATGGAAGGGACTATAGGCTTCCTTCCTTCTGTCCTTATTTCACTTTTAAATAATCTAAAATATACTACATTCTAAAGTTGACCAAACTGGGCGGCTTAAGCAGTAATGATAAACCTAGACAAATTTACATCAATTGATAACAAATGACTGTGGTTGTAAACTGAAGCCTGGGTATTAAGAAAGTATAATATATATTAACTCTGGATGGTCTTATCAAAAATAAGGCCCTAATCATCCTACTGGCAGCAGTTCAATGTGGTCTTGGCCCCCATCTCAGCAAAGCAGCTCTCAAATCCTTATTTATTATTTTATTTATTAGATTTTTATTCTATCATTACTTTATAAGTAACCCAAGGGGTTACTTATATTTGTCCTCCTCCTATTTGTCCCACAAGAACCCTGTGAGGTGGGTTGGGCGGAGAAAGAGCAACTAGCCCAAGGTCACCTGGCTTTCCTGCTTGATGCACGAGTAGAACTCACAGTCTTGTGGGGTCTAGGCCAGCAACTTAATCACCTAATCACTACACCAAACTGGCTTTTCCAGACTCATCAAATGTGAAATAGATGTCTGTCTGTCTGTCTGTCTGTCTGTCTGTCTGTCTGTGTCTGTCTGTCTCTCTCTCTCTCTGTGTGTGTGAGTGTGTGCGTGTGCGTGCGTATGCGAGACTATGTGTGTGTCTGCCTGTGTGTGTGTGTGTGTGTGAGAGAGAGATATTAATGATATTAAAAAATATCATTGATATTAAAAAAATATGTGAAGAGATAAATCTGCATTTTAAATAACTTGAAATTTGACCTCAATAAACCCAACTCTGAATTAAAGCCATCTTTTTTTTTTGCAGTGCTTTAGAGCAGTCACCTTACGATCCCATAAATATTTCCCATTCTCCACAGCATAACAGCAGCAGGATTATTTGGGCTTTTTCAACTCTTGCTCTTTCCACCCTTCTGCCCCCCCCCCTCATTCCTTTACTTGGGTAAACTCACAGTAACAAAAAAGTAGGATAAAATAAAATACATTCTCCCCCCCTTTACTGCTCATGCTTTTTAATAAATGCAGAGCTCAACAACAGTCTACTTTTTAAGACTGTGAGAGGAATGTCTAAATTTCAAACTTTTTTTTTTTTTTTTTAAATGCCATTTCAAGAACACCAGAGCTGGCAGAAACAGAACCTTGGAGAGCACTTTCATGCTTAGCTTGCTGAAAGGGGAGCTTAAACTCCCATAAAACACCCTTTGAAAAAAATGCAAATTGGTTTTCTAAGGTTTTTTTTATATATAAGTCAAGTGCAAAGAATATAATGTGACCTGATTTTATTCATAATTCCTTTGGGAGAGAAGATATCTGACAGGCATATACACTTTCCCACTACCAAAAATAAGTATATGTTGCCCTCTTTTACATTATTTGTGCTGTACCCATCCTGGAAAGTCCAACATATTTCCAAGCAGTTCTGAATGGAGGATTTTGTGAGTGACAGAACCTGGATTTTTTTTTTGGGGGGGGGCAGCTGCTAACAGGGCTACATCATTCCTGTTGGAACAATGCCTCTGCTTCATGATTTTTCTGAATTTAGAGAGGACATTAAGCTGATATTTGAGGAGCCACAAAGCTAGGTCAGTAAACTTGAAAGTCCACAGCTCTGTCAAGGCCATCTTTGGTAGCATGATATAAAACATGCATTTTGCACCAATTTGCGGTTTATTGTTTAGATCAGGGGTCTAAACTTGGCAATTTTAAGACTTATGGACTTCAACTCCCAGAATTTTCATGCTAGCTGGGGAATTCTGGGAGTTGAAGTCCACAAGTCTTAAAATTGCCAAGTTTAGACGTCCCTGGTTTAAATCAACACATGTCTTCAGAACTGAACCATACATAATATATGCGATGTTCACTTGGCATCACCCCCAGAACACTAAAAAACACCAAAGTGGTTTTTTGTGTTTTGACTTTGTCCATTATTATTAATAGTTTATCTTTTTGTTTGCTGACTTCCCTGAAATTCCTCTCATCCACTTGAAGGATCAGCTAAAGTCCATGTTAACTTTCCAGTAGGCTGAAGCTATTCAGCAAGTTAACTGAATTGCCTATTTACTTTCCACCTTCCTCTATCACAACTAGTTTCTCATTTATAATAGAGACAGATATCTCCAGCACTGCCTTAAAGCAATCATGTTGAAACCTATTGGAGAAGGCAGCCTGCTGTTATTTTGCACATATCACTCCAGAAAACTCACCTCAGAAGATTGTAATTATATTATTGGGAATAAAGAATCAAGCAATAATGGTGGCTTTTGCAACCTGACATCGTCATCAAAGGGAGCACTGAAAGTTCACACCAATCACCAGAACTTACTTTCAATCTGCAACATCGAAATTCACAAAATTGAATTATCGACACATTTTACGGTTCTTGTTTCCATCCCTATTTGATTTCATCTCTTCCTATATTCTCCAGTCTCCAGACTGCAGAGTAGAGGCACTATCACAGAAACTGGAAAGTATGATAACTCTTTAGAACTCCCTGTAGCTACTAAACCAGGGGTAGGCAACCCAAAACACTCAAAGAGCCACTTGGACCCGTTTCCCACCAAAAACAAAACACTGGGAGCCGCAAAACTCTTTTGATATCTAAAATGAAGATAACACTGCATACATCCTTTTTTACCTTTATTATAGGTATATATATATGTGTGTGTGTGTGTGTATGTGTGTGTGTTTATATATATGTGTGTGTGTGTATATATATATGTGTGTGTATGCGTGTGTGTTTATATATATGTGTGTGTGTATATACACACATATATACACACACACACATATATATACACACACATATATATATATATATACACACACACACACACACACACATACACACACACACACATATATATAAAATAAAGGTAAAAAAGGATATATGCAGTGTTATCTTCATTTTAGATGTCAAAAGGTCTCTCTCTCTGTCTCTCTCCCCCCCCCTCTCTCTGATCTTCTGCTCACCTGGCAAGCTGGCTTCAAGCTGTTCTGCAACAAGCTCAGGGGTAGGCAAGCTTGGCTCTTTTATGACTCATGGACTTCAACTCCCAGAATTCCTAAGTCAACATAGCTGGGCTAGCCAGGTCTCTCCTGCCCTCTCCTCTCTCTCTCTCTCTCTCTCTCTCTCTCTCACACACACACACACACACACACACCCCACAGAGAGAGAGAGAGAGAGAGAGAAGCAAGCTCTGTCTCTGTCTCTCTCTGCAAATGGCAGAGGAGGCTGGGAGCCGCAGGGGAAGGCTCAAAGAGCCACATGCGGCTCTGGAGCCGCAGGTTGCCGACCTGTGTCTTAGGACCTGTCTCCATGTAGAAGGCATTCATAAGTTACAACACCAAGATCAATTTGGTTAGATAAATTATAATTAGCATTTTTGAGACTACATTCTGTGTAACTTCTGATTGCAGAATGTAATACATACTTAAGGACAACTCCAGATCAGTTGTAGGAACTGTGAGAAAAGTCAGCATAACACTCAGATGGTTAATATGAAATACAGACACCATTAAGGGAAGGAACATAAGCTAAGAGTAAAACAAGCTTGCTGATATTAAACTGAGTAGGATGAAGGTGCCCTAGTGGTAGATAAGACACTAGTGTTTTTGAACTGAAGTGATAAGCCACCAAGAATAAAACTTTGGAAGTTATAGACAAATGTCTACATAAGTTCACACAGTTAACTTATTAGAGGAGTAGTAGTACGAGGTTTACTATATAATAAGCTGGTTCATCAGATGGCCAGTCCTTCAAGAAAATGCCTCAAATTAGAGTGAGTAAAAATGGAATAATTCAGCTGATGGAGATTATATACAAACAGTATAAGGTATCTTTTTAATATACCATAAGGACAAATGGCAAGATTAAGAAAAAAAACCTGAAAAATCAACTGCAATTTTAGTACCAAAACTTTGAATTTGACTCTGAAATTTCTTTGTAAATGAGGAAATCTGGCCAAGCAGACTTTCAGTTAAATCAAGAACAGGGAAGCCACCATAGGTGTAAAATGAAGAACCTGGATGCTCTAATCAGAAATGAATCCTGACACTGAGAAAATTACCAGTACATTGAATGCAGAGCTAGAGGAGAGAAGTAAATCAAGATTGCTGCAACTGGGGAACAATTACTGTATACTGATTATGAAAAATCTGGATTCTCTGGATAAGCCTGGCTAATAGTAGAGTGACTAGGAACATTTAGAGGAGGATCTCTACCAATTATGGAGAAACACCTTCTCTTAAGAGGACAGATCATGACTAACTTCACTGCAGAACCATGGACATTCTAAATTTATTTAAATGGCACACAGTGGGGTTTTTTTTGACTGATGTCCTGAGTGAAAACCTGAACAACTCTGGTATGAAACCACTACTGTGAATTACTTGAGATATTCTATTGAACACATAATTATTTACTCTAACTAAATGAGCTGCAAAAAAAGAGAATATTGTCATTATGCACTAGACTATTGATTAGACTATTAAAACAAAAAGTTTTGGAGTTTTTGCCTGTCTCCTATTTGTTGATCTAGTACTGTCTTTAGCAGTTTGAACCATTCAGTTGGGAATGGGCTGGATCAAAAGCACAATAGACCTTTCATACCATGATGAGTTCAAGGAATGTAAAATGAGAACTATGCTCTTTTTTGCTCCAAAGTCCACGGATAGTATATAACTATGAAGAGTTTAAGGCAGGCATGTCAAACTCACGACGTCACGTGACGTCGCGCGACGTATCGCGACTTTTTCCCCATTGCCGGCAATGGGGTGGGCATGGTTTTAGTATGGTGCATCCAGCGCGCGGGCCGGCAGTTTGACATGCCTGGTTTAAGGGAAGTGATATGAAAATTGTACTCTTCCTTGCTCAACTATCCTGGATGGGTAAGTAGCGTCTTTTCCAGTTTCATAGATCTATTTATAGTGGCACTTTTTTGAAATGAAACAAATGAAAAAAAAACAGTAATTAGCAATAGCACTTAGACTTAGATGTCACATATATTTACAGCACTCTCTGGGTGGTTTACAATGTTATTGTCCCCAACAGTCTGGGTCTTCATTTTACCAACCTGGATGGAAGGCTCAGTCAACCTTAAGCTGGTCAAGATCGAACTCCTGGCTGTGAGCAGAGTTTGTCTGCAATGCTTCATTCTAACCACTGTGGCACCACAGCTCCTGCAATAAATGTAACATTTCTTTTTCTGCCGAAAATAATCTATCTTCTCCTGAGAAAAGTTTTATCCACACCAAGCTAATTCTGCTTGGTCCTCAGATCTGATCCCCATTACGTTAGCCCTGCTTGGCCCTTATAAAAACTAATGAACACCAGGGCAGGCCTGTGATGTCACTTAAAAGAAAAGTAGCCATGTTTATAGCAGTTTACAAGTCATCAGGATAGACATCTTTGTAAATAACCTATAATGCATATCAGGCTGTATGCAAATCTGAACCTATACATGCATCTGAACTTACAAAAACTATCCCAGCACAGATATCCATGCTGCACAAACATACACCTGCCTTTTAGATGACATGACAGATATAACACTCCTGGGGCATGAGTAGGCATTTTCCAGCAGACCTTGTAAACTGCTCTAAACATGGCTACTTGTCTTTTAAGTGACATCACAGGCACTTGGTAGAAGGAATACCTCCATGGCATTACTATTTTCCATAAAGCCCAAATAAAGAAGTCCCTCAATACTAAGAGTAATATCTTTTATAATATCCATTCTTGCAGGGTGGTTTTTGTAGTTTAAAACTTTTCCTCCCTGTCCTTTACTGTATTCCAACAGAACTCTTCAAAACATAGATGAAAGCCCTTAATAAAATTCTACACAATAAACAACCTACAATGGGTACATTTATTTTGAATGCAATATGTGGGAGGTGAAAAGGAACTTACTTTTTTCCTTGACTACAGAGTTTCCCTTATATTAATTTTCTCATTTTACTTAAGTGTATACAAGCTCGTAATGGTACATGTTCTTTCTTTTCCATTCCAAATATTTCTGAAATCTCAATGATTTCTTATATGAAAGCATTCAATGCTTGTATTGAAAGCATTTGAAAATTCCAAGCCTATTTAATAAATTCAATTACCTTCTATAAAATATTGCTATATTGATCTTTGTGCTCTGTTTTTTTCAATAAGCAGGGATGCTACAGAAATGTTTGCTATAAAAGTCTTGGAAAGTAGGACATAAACTGCCGCAGTAAGCTCCTAACTTATGAAGTTAGTTTACAGCATGGTGTAATCTATTGTTCTTTTATGGTTGTTGTTATTCATTCAAAGAGAATCTGGGGAATACAATGCCACACTCTGCAATATCCTTCGACTATCTTTGCTGTGTTTTTGCAAGTGATGCTGTTTCACCAAGGAACATTCTCCTAGAAATGAGAATATTCATGTTTTATTGACATGAAAATGCTGGCTACTATAAGCATAGAAACAATGCCCTTCTATAAAAAAAAAACAGATACTTCTTAGAGAAGCAATTTTTTATAGATTGGGGCTGGAAGAAACTGCCACAGATCCTTCTTCAGCCTACCAGCTATTCTCCGGACTAATTCACAAGCAAAGCCACTTGACCTATACCTTGTATCCATCAGGAAGCAACATAAAAGATAATGAAAACTGAGAAAATCCTCATCTCAGTAATAATATATAACACTGCAATAGGAGTTTTGATTTGTAGCTATTTGTTCCGGCTTTCTTCTATATTGTCTTCTTCCAAATACTGGGGAATTTCAGGCCAATTGCTACACATGATGAAAGTGTGGATGTGGTAGAATTGACAAGGATAAATTCTTCCTTTTGCTTCACCAACTTATCTAAAATCAATTTTATAAGGTACATCAGGCTGGAAGATCCCACTATTTGTACTTCTTCTTTTCATAAGTGTCCGAAAGGGGTCTCTGAACTCTCATCTTATTAAAAGTAGCTCAGAAGATGTGAAAAATTCCCAACAATTTTTGAGCAGAAAATAGGGGTGAAGGACTGAAAAGCATAATGTCCAGCTGCCAACCTGTCCCTATATTGGAAAATAGCCACTTCTCTTACTCTCAAATGAAAATCCCTTTTGACCCATAAGAAATAACAACAACAATAATAATAATAAACAAAATCACCATTAGTCAATTGCAAAAGACAGCTTTACATGGAACAGCTTACATCTTGTGACACAATCTTTAATACTATCAAACAACATCTGCCTATCCCACGTCCTTGGGAAGGACTCGACAGGTGGATAAAAATGCCAAATCCAGTCTAAATATCTGGCTGACTATGCGACAAACCATAATAATTACCATCAATAATAGGTGCTTTGGGTGTAATCCCAAAATAACTGGAGCACCACTTGAACACCGATGGTATTGACAAAATCACCATCAGTCAATTGCAAAAGGCAACTTTACTTGAAACATCCTGCAGCGATACATTTAACATCATTGAAGAACAACATCTGCCTAGCCCACATCCTTGGGAAGGACTCGACAGGTGGATAAAAATACCAAATCCAACCTAAACATCTGCCTGATTGTGCAGCAAACATAATAAAATGAGACTGAAGGAATAATTTAGGATCTATGTCAAGACATGTTTAAGTATTTACAAAGTTAACGGTTTAACATACATGTACAAAAGTCTTCAGCAGCTATTATTACTGCTCTTCCTATTTCTTCAACGAATGTAAGAACCTAATGAACTAGAATGTTGCATGGTCCAAAGTACAAACAGTTGACCTTCAGAACTTCTCCAGACATATAGGAGATTTATGCATTTTTGTTATAAATGCTCCATACACCATCTGTTCATAATTCTTCCAGAAGTTCTTCAAAAGAAAACAGAAAGCTTGTATATCTGGCCTATTCTTGAGTTCAATCTTGTTTAAAAAAGAAGGTATTTCTGGAATGATAAAAAGTGTATGTACTTTATAATAGTCCATGAAACTGTCAACACTGAACATAAATCATAAAGAAATAATAGCATTCAACTATGAAGATGGATACTTTTCTCACCATAGCCATTCATATACAAGGAAAGGGTTTGAATTGCTAGATACATCAGGAGAAATATTTGTGTATCAATAGCAACCTGAATTTTAAAATGAGATTGGATGGCCATACCTAATCTGGACTTCTGGTGACATGGAGATCTAAGCAGCCACTGGTTTGATCTCTCACCTTCTTCCTCTCTTCAAAATACTTCAATCAGAGTAAGAGTTTGGTGTTGTTGTTGTTTTGTTATTACTTTATGAAGTTTGAAGTTTTGAGAAGTGCTCTACCTCGTCAAATGAAGATGAAAAAAGCCAAGGAAGAAATTCCCAGCCTCTGGTCTATAAATGCGTTGGTTTTGACCATCAAATCTCAGGATGAAACTATTCTTGCTGCTGAAATTCTTGATATTCAAACTCAAATGCCTCCTGCATCTTCTGAAGTAATTCAATTTGGGGCTGAGAGTCCTCTCAAGGAAGAATTGACTCTTCAAGTGATGGAAGAATTGTCGTCAGTGTTCAATCTAATCTAGGTCCATCATGGCAAATTATATACTGAAATAGCTAGTGTTCGTAAATACATTGGCATACTGGATAAGAATATTATCACTCTGGATTGCAACATGAATTAGTATTACAAAAAGACATGAAATCCATGGAAGCACATCTCAGCAAGTTTCAACAGGAGGTGGAAGATATGAAAACAATAAACTGTCATTCCCAGGAACCCAGGCTGAAGGTGGCAGAATTTACAATTCAAAAGCAAATAAAGGACAAGGATGTGCACAACGAAGTCTTGATTAAACTATAAGGAGAGCTGACATTTTAAATTATGTGATCTCCCTGTAGATATTGAAGGTTTAAATATGTTTCTGATTTTTTTTTTTGAAGAATGTTTATGAGAGATATAATCCTTGTCCTCAGATGTGGATTTAGAAATTGATGACGTGGTCAGAGTTTGATTCAGGTTGCATGATTCCCAAGAGTACTTATAAATTATTGTTAAAATTTGCAGGATTATAGTTTGTGGTTTTGAGAAAGATATGTGAGATCACTTCACTGAAATTCAAGGATCATAAGATTTATTTTCCATAATCTCCCACCTGCTGCGGTTTCTTTGGCTCAGGCCTTGACTAAAGAAAAATCAAGTAATTTCTTCTTGTTTCCTGCTATTTTTGTTTGTTCATCTCTGGCCAGATCAAGTGCTTTCTGTATCCTGACACAGTGTTGGCATTTTTGCTTGTGCAATGGCTGAATCATCTAGAATCATCTACTTATTCCTGTGCAAAGGAGCTTTTCTTGGTTTTGTTTGGTCAGCATTGCTCTGTGATGGCTATTGTTTTAAGTGTACCTAGGTTAACTTGAATTGTTATTAATTGGAGGGGGGGTGAGGTGGTGATTTTGCTCTCTATGGAAGCCATACTTTTTGTTAATTTTTGTTGATTTAATTACTTTTTATTTAAGTATTATTTCTGATTTATATTTTTTAAGTTTCACTTCTTTAGTCACTGGTTGTATTATTTGTCAATAATCCTTCACAACCATATGTTATTTATTCATATCTTGCCACACCACCATTCACTACTTTTTATTTCTTTCGATTTCTCTGTATAGTTACATTATTTTTAATTTTTCTATATAAGGGATGGGGTTGGGGAAGGATTAAGATATTGAATTGGAATGTGAAAGAGATACGAAATATAGATAACTGTAGAAAGTTATTTGAAGTAATAAATAGATTTAAAACTGGAATCTCAGAGATGATAAACATGTTTTTTGCTTGAAATTGGATAGCTGGGTATTTTGTATATTAAAGTTATTAGCGCTATGCTAGAGTTAGGTTGTGTTTTAGGAAAAAGGTTAACATAGCAATGCAAGAAAATATTGATCTTTATGGACATTTTATTGTTATTTATCTGAGGATATTTGATATTGGCTTAGTTCTTGTTATGATTATATAAAAATGATCCTGATTTATTTCATAGACAAAAATGCATGAATTAGTTTATGATTAATTTTAATGAGATTAGATTATTTTTTCATTTCCTCTTCATTATTGAAATATGCTTTAGACTCTTTTATTCATCCTATTGTTATATCTGATCAGACTGTTATTAATTCAATTTAAAAACTTTAAGCCAGCCTATGCAATGTGGTATTTTCAATACATCCTTGTACAAGATGAGACCTTTTAATATATGTTAGACAATTAACTTTACAATTTTTTGAAACTCACCGTAATTTAGCCATGGATATTTATAAGGCCTGTAATATTGTAATTTATATTTCTAAGGGACTGATAAATTATCTATATTATTTTATGAGATGTCTATAAGGTTGATTCTAAAACCAGGCAAAGATCCTGAATTCTGTGTTATAGGCCTATTTTATTAATTAATATAGACATTAAAAATTTAACTTCTTTATTGACTAGGCAATTGCAGTAAGTTTTACTATGTATGATTCATCTCTTCCAATTGGGATTTATTAAAAATTCTTAAGTATCAGATAATTTACATTTATGAATTGATATATTGGATATAGGTAAAAGCAGAATGGACTCTGCTGTACTAATATTTTTAGATTGCTCACATGACCATGGGGATTCTGCAAAGGTCGTAACTGTGAAAAAGGGTCATAAGTCACTTTTTTTAGTGTTGTAATTTTGAACAGTCACTAAACGAACTGTGGTAAGTCGAGGGCTACCTATATTACATTTTTAAGGCAACTGATAATTAGAAATGGCTTTACAAGGGATTTTGTTCATCGGATTGAAATTGATTGCAACCCTGCGCTAGAGTTATAACAAGCTGTATGATTTCAGACTTTTTGAGTTACAATGAGGCACTTGGCAGAGGTAACAACTTTTGCCCTTCTATTTAACTTGATCCTTGTATCTCTAGCTATTGTTGTAAGGCAGTCTTTGGACATTAATTCATCAATTCAGTTTGTATGTCAGTGATATTTTCCTAATTTTGGATGAATGTTCTATTCTACTTCTCTGCCTAATTGTATAAAGATAGTACAGAATTTCACTCTGGCTAGCTAGATGATTAACTGGGACAAATCTTGCTTACTTTCCTTAGACTCTAATACAGTCACACAATTACATAAAGAATTGGATTCTATGATTTTCACTGATTATATTAAATACTTGTGACTGTATAATCCCCAAAATGTTTCTAAATATGTGGAAATAAATAGGTTGAAACTTTTAGGGAAAAAAAATGAATTGGATGTAAATAAATGGGTTAAAATGCCCTTATGTTTGTGGGGCAAAATTAACGTTATTAAAATGAATGTTTCTTGCTTGATTTATGACCTTAGTGGCATCCCAATGTTAATGCCAAATATTTCTTTAGATTGATGAGTTACATAGAAATGTATTGCGATAGTACTACAGCAGATTTTTGATTAGCTCACTTGAGACTACTATTTGCAGGCCAGGGGCTTTCATTTAGATTTGATTTGCGAAAATATCATTGGGCTAATATTTTATCAGCCATAAGTATACGGAATGAAAATTTCATGGAATATCATCTTCACCAACTTTGTTAGAAAATTATTATTTATTTGCCTTGTGGTTATGGCAACTCCTTGGAACAACATATAGTAAAAAATATGTTTTTTTTTCCCAGGAGTGTGGGCTGCAATAAATTTTTGGGCCATATTGGGGCACAGATTGGATTTTTATAATGAGACTCACATATATGTAACCCTTTGGAAAAATTCTACTTTAAAAAAGTTGGTGAAACATTTTATTGGAAAGTATGGGTGGAAGCCAGGGTAGCAACTTTAAATCAATGATGAAATAATTATTATTTTAAGAATTGAATTTGGTCTTCTTAGCTTGCTCAACAATGGCAGTATTTTTAATTTGAGCATGTTTAAATAGGGGCTTTCCTATTTGTTGGAATCCATGACAGATGTTTAAACCCGTAAAATATCTTCATTGAAAATTTAAGAATATTTTTTAAAATGGTAACTACTGGGATATTTCAAACATGGGCCAAAGAACTGGAACCTGTGACACAGTAATATCACATGAATGCATCATGTTCTTAAAAAATGTTTAAAATAGTACTGGCAGATTTGAGATGAAAGCTGAATAATCAAATATATATATTTAGATTGTATTGGACTCCTCAAATAATGTACTTGAAAGGAGGGACATCAGATTTTGTTTGTGGGGGATGCAAAACATTTGAAGGTTCATCGACCTGTATGATATGATTCAACATTCAACATTTTTCTGGAATAGTAGTTTAACGTTTGTAAGTAAATTTATGGAGGAACATGATAAAGATGTTAACATAGTATTTTATTATATCCCAAAGCCATCTGTGAGGAATTATGGTTGTACTCTGTATGAGAAGTGACTAGGCAAATAATATTAAGTTATGAGAAAAGTGATATTATTCCAGATGAAAGACTGGCTTTGGAAATGTATAACTTGTCTATTCTAAAAAAAAGGTAATATTCTCCACTAATCAAAGGATGGAGGATTATGTTCCTTGGCACAGATTTTATGATATTGTACAATAATACTTTTATCTTTTTATACTATACCATATTATTCTATGGTATCTTTATTAATCCAGCAGCTATCTTTAAGTTTGTTATACAGAACAAGCTAGATCTCGTTTGCTTGTTTGTTTTTACTTGTTTTTTTCTTTTTTGTTATGTTTAAGGATTGTTTAATGTAACTTTCTTATTATATCTTATATTTTGCTTATATTTTGTAATCTTCTAAAATAATGGATAAAAAAAATGGTTGGCTACAGCTTAGTGGTAAGACATCTCTTTTTCCTGTAGAAGATAAGAAATTTTTATTCCTTGAAACTCCCTTATTTTCATTTTCTCATAGGATCTGTCTATATGTATATGTGAACCCACCACTAGTTCAGTACGATATTTCAACTTTTTGAACAGTGCTATGTGGCTATCTTTCATATCTTTTTAAAAATATTTGCTTGGTTATACTATTTTACCCAGTTGGTAGGATAACAATGAAAGCCTTGGAAAATATATTCAAATGCTTGGTTGCATCTATATATTTTCCAAAATCAGAATCATGCAGGCAATTGTTTTTCCTGTTACATTCTATGGAAGCGAAACTATCATGCATCTCAACTTTGGTGTTGGAAGAGACTCTTGAAGATACCATGGGTAGCCAAGAATAGAAACAACTAGATCATGGGACAAATCAATCCAGAGTTCTCACTTGAAGTTCTCATTTGACCAGGCTCAAATTATCATATTTCAGACACTTTTTCAAAGACCTTGCTCTCTGAAGAAATCTATAATACTGGAAAAAGTGGAAGAAAAAAGAAAAAAGAGGACAATCAGAAGCAAGGTGGATGGTCTCAACTATAGTGACCAAAAGTGCACTATTGGAAGATCTGAGAGACTTCTTTGGGGACAGATACTCCTAGAGAAAATCTAGTTATGTGGTTGCTTAGAGATGACACCATTCTGAGGGCACATGATCAAGCAATCATTTATTTAAGCATCTCCAGACACTGGCACTCTGACAAATCAACCATCAACAGACACACAGATATTAACAACATCTATAGACTATGAAAAAGAGACAATCAACCAGCCCAAAAGGGAACAAAAAGACCCAAACACCTCTCCACTAGCAATCAGCACCAAGATCAGTATAGATTAACTGTAAGGTTAACATCAGACCAACAATCAAATAAACAATACTCCAATCAAGAAACTGCCAAAGAGCCAATAGTAAACAGCCCAACCAAAGAATCTCTAAGACCACCCCAGCCAACACTGGCAGGGCAAGCCACCAAAATATAAAATGACAGCAAACCGCACTCCTTACTAGCACTAATAAGGTTACCTAGTTTGGGCAGTGAAATGTCTCCAAGAAAACAAGCAAACTCAGAGAGCACCAAGGACCCCTCATTTCAACCCTGAGCTACAAATATTCTCCTTTATTGGCATCTCCATATAGTTAGTACTTAAAAAATGTTTCCTATCCACCCTCGATCTGCATCTCTGGAGAAACTACTCCAATGGGATGAAGAATCCTTACTGTATGAAGCTGAAGCTGGAAGAGAGTTATCAACCCTCCCCTCCTATTATTAGGTGTTTTGTTTTGTAGAATATTCCTTTAAAGAAATAAGAAATGAAACAATGGATTTTATCTTAATGTATAGTAAAAACAAAATCCTCCTGATAGGTTTTATTTTCCTCTATTCAGGTATGTCTGCCCTTAATTTCGCTCAGATTTGACACCATCTCCTCCACTTGCCACTCGTAAAAATACAACCAAATATAAACAATATTTTCAAAAGCTACAGGGCAGATTTTGTATGCAAAGTTTCAGTCTATGTAAAAGCTGCAGCCATGGAAAATAATTCAAAATAGGACACCTGCAGTTTACTGATAGCCTTGATTTACATCTCTTCAGCTTCCTTTGTCTGGGCATGATATGTGACATTTCATTTGGTACCCTGCAGTCTAAAATATTTCAACACTCACCTAGAAGAAAAATATATTTGACTCACTGACAAGTTGCTTCTAACAAATCACACCTGAGAGAAAGCTACACACCTGGCCTATAAAACATGTGCTGAAGGAATGTGTAAAATCAGATCTTTCTATAAGAAGGAGATGGGAAAGAATTAGAAATTAATTAAGAAGCTTCATTTTTTAAAAAAATATTTGCTTTGATTTTCTTTATGGGAGTCTCCTTAGGATTTTGCAGTTGCTATGTCGGGGATATTTTGAGCTGTAAATAGTATACAAACTTATAGCTCTTTGCAGTTCTTTCACATGCCATAAAGTTTTAAAAGGCCATTAATGACTGCCTGGCATTGAAGATGAAGAATGATAAATAACAATTTACCCTCCAGTTTGTTTGTCAATGGTTTTCAAAATGGAATACTGGGGAAATTTTTAAATGTGTTGAAAGTGGATCAGGCATGTCTTAGTGAGAACATAAACAAAGGAGGATTAGATTCCCTAAAGACTTGACAACTGTTCTTGAACTAAGGACTTTCTCCCCATTTGGGATAATTTCCAAAAAGTAGCAGTGCTACTTTTTTTCCCCCAGAAAGGAAATTCTTAAAACTTACAATTCTTAAAACTTACTGCATGCCTTTGCAACTGCACACTTTTTAAAAGAGACCAATGTGGAAATGTACAAAGAAAACTGATTTATATTTTACAAAATAGTTTGAGAGCAGCTCAAACTGAGGGCTGTTTTGAGTTTTTTCTTGTTGCTTCTTTTGTCACTTGTACTAGCTCAGACACTTTCTAAACTGAAAGTAAAACCAGAATAAAGGGATCCTGTGCAGGATAATACTTGATTAGAGATTGTAGTTCTCATGACATCTCTGGTTTCCTTTCAAGCTGGGTGCTGGTCACTGTGCTTGCTAGCTGGCTTAGTGGATAGATTCTGCAAGTCTTTTTTAATATACAAATATATCATTTGTTCACCTTTCAGAATTTAGTACCCTACTAGACAACCTGTTTGGTCTTCTTTTCAGAGATATTTCCTTAACAAATAGAGAAACAGAATGGCCAAAAGTGGGCAAAAAAGAAGGAGGGACTTCCAACTTTCTGCCAGCTTCCGCATTGAATTTCTTTGTGGGAATCTGGCAGAGAGCATCAGAAATCTCCCCTCCCCCTTTCCTTCCCTTCCTACCATGCAGGTAAATGGCTGCTTTTGGATTTGGGAAGATAGCAAGGGTTTATGAGACTGGCTGGGAAACTGTCACAGAATGTTGAAAACAAAGATCATGTGATCATAGTAGCAGCCCAACAGCAGCCAATAGCACTGAAGCAGTACAACTTCATTCTCTCGGGAGTCATGGATCTCAGATTCTGGATGCATTCAGTATGTTAGCTCATTCGAGATACCTTGGTTTAAAAATTGTTGACCTATGATGCAATTTTTCACCCAATTAAAAGTCATGACAACGAGAATTCTATTAGTGTGTAGATATTTCAATCCACATGGAGGATCAGGTGAATTCTCTCTTGAATACAGAATTTTTCAAATTACTCCTGCATCTGTAATTACTTCTTCTCCTTCCCAAAAACCTATTCATTTTTGTTTCTTTTAAAATTAACACAATCCAGCCTTGTATAAAGAGGATCTGTCATGCAGTTTAACCTGCAGACAAATAGAATTCATGCTGCCTGACTTTAAAGAAGATATTTACAAACAAAGTCCCCGGGCTTGTTGCCGTGAAAAGTAAATATGTTTTAGCTTCTTCAGAGTTACAACTGTGAGAAAGCTTTGATGATTCTGTGAGCATCACACACAGTGGCAGTAAATAGCAAGAAATCAACCTTCTTGAAATTTTAAAGACAATCAAAACAAAGAGCACGACAAAAGAACACACAACTTCACTGAATTCCAATGGAGTTTATGTTTCAGGTAGACACTGGTATGTTTCTGAAAGACAAACATCAAAATGGTTTGGGGTTCCAAGTCAGTAAGTCTTGTTCAAGCAACAGAATGAAATCTTAAACTTGGAAGATAAACAGATTGAGTTGGATCCAAAGCAACTTCCTCCACTGAGGAAGTGAACTATTACGGCAATTTAAATGGTCTAGTGGTTAAATCACTGGGCTGGTTGACCAGAGGTTTGGCAGTTCAAGACCCAAGTACTGCATGAAGGAGTAAGCTCCCAGCTCCTGCAAACCTAGCAGTTCGAAAACATGCAAATGCAAGTATATAAATAGGTTCCACTTCATTAGGAAGATAACAGCATTCCATGCACCTCAGCATATAGTCATGCCGGCCACATGACCATGAAAGCATCTTTGGACAAGGCTGGCTACCTCGGCTAGGAAGCAGAGATGAGCACTGCCCCTAGAGTCGGACATGACTGGACACGGGAAATCTTTATCTTTTAAAACTTGCTAAGTGTAGCACTCTTTTCCCCACCTCCCCTGATGTTAAATTGGTATATATAGATGGTATATATATATCATCTTGTAATATTAAAAACAAAATGGATTTTGTTCAGCATGAAATGTTGCAGACTCTAGCAAAATGGGAGTCACTGGTGACCGGCACTTTCAGCGCTCTCTCTCTCTCAGTATAAAACAAATACAATTTTGTCTGAATTTATTAAAAATAATTCATATCATTGTGGAACCCACTGTCTATATTTAAAACCCCATCTTAGTCCCAAGGTTGAGAACTATGCAGAAATTATTTTAATTATTTAATTAATTATTTTAAATAGTCAAGCAGCAAATCAAGCTATAAACAACATTAAGAATTAAGAAACTATCAGGGAGAAAACAAAACTTCCACCAACACTGAAAGGGGAGCTACTGCATAAAAACAAAGAGCAAACCCCACTCCCTTCTGAAGATGTTACCTAGCTGGGTAATGAAACATCTGCAGGAAAACAATCAACCTCAGGGAGCACTTCCACAGAAATTATTTTCATGGTACTGAACATTGATTGTGCCTTGGCAGAATTATCAATGAAATCAGGAGACATTTCTGAAGATTGTATTTAATTCTAATCAAATCTCTGATCAAGATCATATCTTAGTTAAAAAAAAACTTCTAAGTGCTAATACTTAGTGTAACTCTAGTGTAAAACTGCTTCATACTCCCTCCCTTTTTACAACTCAAAAAACAAAATAAAACCAAACACAACTCTCAAAATAACACAGGGCCCAGTTTAAGAGAAGGTAGAAATGGAGGTTTCTTGAATGAGTAATTCCTCAAGATGGAAATGAATTAGTGGAGGAGTCATAGAATGTGGCCCCATATACTGTACTAATCTATCAGAGGTAGGGAAAAAAAAATATTTTACAGCAATTATCTTCACAAGAAAACACAAGCAAGTCTTTATTGGAAATTTGCATAGAGGAATAGTCTGTAATACTTTTGAAGGTAAGGTCACTGAACTCCATCCATGGAATTAAGGTCACTATTGAGTGATAGGATTCCACATTTGCAGCTCTCTTCATCCACATGGATCAAATTTTTAAAATCTTCCCAAATGTGGGAGAAGGCTGTTGGGTGATCCTATTTTCAAAACGGTGGGAAATAGAGTAGTTACAAACCAATTACTTAGCTGAGTTTTATCAGGAAATTATGATCTAGGGCAGCAACCCCCAACCTTTTGGGCACCAGGAACCAGTTCCGTGGAGTGAGGTTTTTCCACAGACTGGAGGGGGAGTGGTTTCACGTACTGCCTGCATCCCACAGATGGGGCTTCATTTGTCTGTTTCTGGACCAAGGGTATCTGGACCGGGGGACCCTGATCTAGGGTAGACATGTCAAACCCACGGCCTACAGGCCGCATGTGGCCCTGGACTGCTAGTAATTCAGCCCCACAAGATAATTAAAAAATATTTAAAAAATAAAGGAAGTTTGTTATGCATATACATTAACAATATTATATGGTTTATATACAGTCCAAAACAATTCCTCTTCATTCAATGCAGCGCAGGCAATCCAAAAAGTTGGACCACCATGATCTAGCAGATCCTAGAATACTGCTTAATATTAAACCATCTTATTGAGATATATACATGGTTAGCCCCAAATGTGAAAGATTTGGGAGGATACCTTGATTGATAAACATGCATCGACGAAAATGTACGAAAATGAATAAAGGAGTTCTCAACAAAGGCATCTTACAGAAATAATCACCATGGAATGAGGTATGAAATAGGACTATATTTTGCATTCACCTGCTATTTAATTGTTATATAAGCTCTTTTGTTGATATAGAACTGCTATTTCATCAACACAGCAGCTGTTGCTCTCCTATAAGTGGATGATTTTTAATCTTCTCCCTCACTCTGGATGGAATGAGAAACACCGAATTTCCCTAACAAAAAGGAACGTCTTGCCATCTGTCCCAGAAAAAAATATAAATACATATTTTGGGATTGTTTTATATTTTTTTGACAACATGGAAAGCACATATCAATTATAATGCCAAACATGTTGTGAAAAGGGCTGCTGCCATTCAAAAGAATTTTGATTTGAAGGTGGTTATTATATCCCTGCAGCTCCGAAAGTCAGTAATAGCATGGTTTTTATATAGCACTCGAATTTTTGTAGAAATGATTATAGCCCATTAAAGGAAGACAGATCAAAATTCTTCAGTCAGTTTTGCTATACCTACTGGTGAGCTAAAATGCTGCACTGAACATAGAGTTGGTTTAATCTGGACATGGTCCTAGTTCTTTTTCTTCAGATTTGGTTTAGTTTTCATTTGTTATTTCTCACTCGTTTAAATTTGGCTCTTGTTCATTAACATAAATTTTATCTCTTGAATTCTTTTTGGAATTTGTCTTCTCCTCTGTCCAAAAGAGACAAAGAACTTAATTGAAAAAGAGATTTAAATTACAAACACATTAGGTATCATCCTTAAATATTCTGCATTAATGGATGTGATGAACAGCTTTAATTGTACAATATATTGTATGTACAATCTATGTACAATCTATTGTTCTGACACTAATTCTTCACACTCTCCAGATTTGATGTTTGGCTTTCTATGGTCCTAAAAAATAGATATATAAAAATATTATACAACCACTGATTATTCCCCCCAAATATCAATGGAGCTGAAATTGTGGAATATCCTTTATATTTATTAACAAACAAATAGTGATTAAATTTTGCATGGCTGCTAATTCCACAGGGCAACAATTACTTTAGCTTTTATTCTACTATTTATCTATTTTGCATCATCAGGATCAGAAGGGTATCAATATGTAACATCTACTACTGGAATTTTATAATAAGATATGGATTGTTGAGAATTGTTCCTTTTAAATTTTAATTTTTTTGTAATCATTTATAATGGATAATATGATTATCCTTTTATATGTTATGCATTTTGGTGTTTATTTGTTTCCTTATTATTGTTCTGCTGCTAAGTTCCATAATAACAGTAAATAAAAATGACACTGCCCAATTTTTAAAGTAAATTAGACATTTCTCAAATAGTTTCAATCCACCAAATAAGACCTTAGCATTCACTAAGATAACCCATTAAAAATAATCATACAAGAAAAATCTTTAAATCTCATTTAAAAAAAAAATGGGACACCAGGCCCCTTCCCAACTTTCAACACAGGTATAATAATATTGGTCTGTTGAAAGATCTTTAAGTGAACAAGAAACTACATTACAAAAAGATTGTTGAAAGGATGAAGAGAAAAATGGTAAATTCTTTACTGATGTGGTACCTGAATATCACAATGCCATGAAAGTACATGATAGAATATTTTTGAAGCTTGAGGACATGGATTAATTTTTGGTAACTTTCTCTCTTTTGCCCCACGTGAGTATTAGACTGTAACTCATGACTTTTCCAGAAAAACAGTGTGACATAAATAAGAAAAGCAAATCCAAAATAGTACTTTTAAGCAATTAGAACAGCTGAAGTATGCATGTGCCCAGGGATGCATACCTGCAGTTTTGCTTCCCTTAGTAAGTTTGAATTGGAAAGCATCACATACAGCATCAGAAATCTGAGCAAAATGTGCTCACACACGAGTGATTAACATCCCTAACATGTTCTGCAGTGTATTTGCATACTACTAGCAGCAAGCTAATTAATGTATAGTTCAACTTTTGGCAATTGTCACTATGCTCTGAAACTGAGCAAGTTCAGTTGGCATTTGGCCATTTCAGTCCGTGCTGCTAACAGAGACTCCAAAATATAAAGGCGAAGGCAGAACACGGAGCTCTTGGCAATGTTCATTATCTAGAGACTCCTTGAAAAAAATACGCCTGAATCAACTGATCAGCAGGTCATAGGCAATTTTTATGGGCGTGCTTGATGGTGCTAATCGTGGACTTCCAAAGTAACTATGACCCATCATGAATTGGATCCTTCATTCTAGATCAGCTGTGCTTTAAATAACATCTTTTGAAAGACTGCCATAGAATCTAATTCAAGGATTAGTTGCTCCTATGTGCAAATGGAATGAAAACAAAAGATCAAAACCAAACTAAAACAAAACAAAAAAACCCCAACCAGAAGTAATCCTTGACTTACCACCATTCGTTTAAAAACTGTTCAAAGTTGCAACGGCACTGAAAAACTTGCAACCGGTTCTCACCATCGTCACAGCATCCCTATGGTCATTTGGTCACAAAATAGGGTGCCTGGCAACTGGCATGAATTTATGAAGACTGCAACATCCCGGCGTCATTTGATTGCCATTTCTGACCTTTCCAGCCAGCTTCCTACAAGCAGTCAGTGAGGAAAGCCAAATTTGTTCAATGACCACATGATTCACTTAACAATCGAAGTGATTCACTTAACAACTGTGGCAAAAAAAAATAATTAAAAAAATCGGGCATGAGTGACTCACTTAATAACTACCTTGCTTAGCAATGGAAATCCTGGTTCCAATTGTGGTCATAACTCAAGGATTAGCTGTAATGGCAAATTTACTTATTATAATTAGCCACGATGTGTCTGGGCATTCATCCACCATGCATCAAGAAGACATTTTTTTTTTGTTGCTGCTGCTGGTCTGGTTCTTCTAAGTACATTTATTGTGATAAAGTCTGAAGTGGGGAGCTTATTCTACTTTGTTATACTTTCTGCACCACTGAGAACTGTGATCCTGCCCTTTCCTCAATCCTTTCCAATTCTGCATGTGGTGCTGGAAAGGAAAACATCTAGACAGGGTTCTAGATTCACTCTGATTCTATTTGGTTCAAATCTGAGGGTATCAGTTCCAATAAAGGAGAATATTTGTAGCTCAGGGTTGAAATGAGGGGTCTTTGGTGCTCTCTGAGCTTGATTGTTTTCTTCCAGACATTTCATTACCCAAACTAGGTAACATCATCAGTGCTACTCATCAGGTATCCATATACCGTAAGTGATGTTGTGTTAAGATTTTAAACTGTACCTCCAGTTCAAGTCTACTTTCATTTATGCAATTTGAATCATCTTGAACCCAGCTATGAAAGTTTTGTTGAGGCTAGCTTAAAACCATTTTTAAGCAAAAGGCAAACCATTTCCTTGGTTTCTAAAATCCTGAAAAGGAGGTTAATTAAGCTAGCAATTTCAGCTGAATTAGGCTTTTGAAAAGAAAATTGATTAATTTGTTTCCTGACTTGAACAAATTGCCAAAATAATTAAAACACGATTAAGCTTATTTTGAAAGACTTTTAGCTTTTAGAAGCGCATGACTGTGCATGCAATCTGCTAAAAGAACTGGGAGGTGACAGAATTTGTGGCATATTGCATGTCTTTCAGTTTTCACAGCTGTTAGCCCAACCCTCCTCCTTTGCTACTGAACACTCTGTCAACATATATCTCTTGCTCATTTTTGCCCTTCCAATATCCTGTAGTTATATTGTATTTTTTTTTTAAAGTGTCATGACTGTAATCACAAAATGGATCACACTGAGGCTATGATTAGTCATTAAATGCTGGGGATGGCTCTCCTCTCTGAATTTGTTTTCACTTACACAAAAAAGGAAGAACAGCAGCAGAATAAATGGAACAAACTGTAAGAGAAGGACTGGCAGAGCCAGGGGGAGGAGTAAAAAGAGGAATCAGTCTAGAATCATTACGTAGCCACAAAGTCCAACCTCCCTTGATTGTCATAACCATTATCTAACTATAACCAGGTGCTGACCGTTAGTTGAGAAGATTCCTGCATAAGCATGATTAGCAATAAATCAATTAAATTGAACCTTCACATGTGGACCTGGTCTTTTGTGCCTGACACAAACAGAAGAAACAAATGTTTGTGCATATGCGCATGCATGAGGAGAGAAAAAGGAAGGGAGGGAAAAAGGGATGCAACTCATGGAAGGGACAAGGAGAGAAACTGAACATATATTTTTTTCAGTCTCCATATATCTAAATCAGAGGCACAGGAGAGAAGACAACCCCTCACCAAAGATCTACGCCAAAGGTATACCATAAAAAAGGAGTTGTCTGCCTCCTCCATTTATTATCAAGAGCAACAAGTATTTTCTCCAACAAAAATGAATGAAATATATTGTTCTGTCCACATGGGGAAAAAAAACCTATACACTGCACACCTCAGGATAGAAATATATATGGTGGGCCCTATATGTGCTTCTTTGGTAAGTTTAGAGTGAAAGTAGCTGGACAAAGCTGTTGGCTAGCACACAGTTCCTTTGCACTATACATCACATTTATCTGGATATATATTACTGTGCAGGACAACTCTGCAAATGATAAAAAGCAAATAAAAAGTCAAGCTTGACTAAGCATAAAGTACTCTAGGACAAAGAGGGTCAACACTTAAATAGAATCAAATGCTACAGCAGTGGTGGTGGCAGCATATGGCCAGTGCTGGCTGAGGATCAATAGAATTTACTTTAGTCCTATCCTGACCCATTTTAAATAGAATAGTAATGATTATCTTCTGGTGGTGTTTAGAATTAATATCAAGGACAAAACCACCAAGCCAAATTATACCACATTTCCTTTGTACAAACAAATTGCTTTCTGAACAAAAATATTCATGGCATTACTGTCAATCTAGATAAAAAAGAAATGCTATTATACATAATAAACATTGCCTAACCATTAACATTGGATGCTTTTTGCTGACGTGCAGCATAAACAGTGGAATCTGGAATATACTTTGCATCCTCCTGGTTTCTCCTGATAAATGGGCTCTGTGGTCCATCTTGACTGCAACTCAAGAACAAAAGAAATCAAAAAAGAACATTTGGGTCTTACTTAGCAGGTCGAAATAAGGATCAGTAAATTACATATGGAGATTCTCAGTCATCTCTAGGTCATGGCTGTCCCAACGGTGCTTTTTCAAAAGGCAACTGGGCTTTGTTTTTCCTTGAAGACACTTCACTTCTCTTCCAAGAATTGAGAAGCTTCTTGGATGAGAAGCTTCTTGGATGAGAAGCAAAACATCTTTAAGGAAGAACAAAGTCCAGTTGCCTTTTGAAAAAGCACCTTTGGGATAATCAGTAAATTACATTTGTTGCTTTATAAGTACATAATCACTTACATATTAAAATCCATGGAAAGATTCAATGACAGAGTTCATTGGGAATTTCCTATATTTCCTTTCTTCAGTTCCACCAGCATTCAGAGTGTTAAACTGACTATGATTCCATGGTTAGGAAAGGAATATTTCATGCGCTTTACACTTGTGGAAGCATGCAACGTAGCAGCCTTGAAGAAGAGGGGCTAGGAATGGTTAATTCTTTCAGGCAAGACTTCTAGGGAATATGAGTATCTGCTGCCTTGAATTCCATGCATAGAAGACAGGACAGAAATTTAATAACCCTAAGCCTTCCTCATATTGCCAACGTGAAATGAAATGATTTGGTTTTGAAAGAAAGGAATATTTCTGCAGAATGAACCAACCCTCTGCCTCCATGAAGAAAAGAAATGTAAAAGCACAAGCAGCAGTCTGGAATTTTTTTTTTTTTTTTACTTCCTTCGTCAACTCCATTAATTTCTACTAGCTCCCCTCCTGAATGTCACCTCCTCTTCCTTTTTTTTCTTCTGTTGCTAAACTTTTTTTTAGCTACACTTCTTAGCCTTTCTCCTTTTGCAAACATTTCTACCTCATTCATCTTCTCCGAAATGTCTTTTCCTTTCCCCCCCCCTTTCCTTTTTTTCTTACAAACTCAACAGCCACTCAAAGCGAAGAACAAATCAAAAGGATTAGGTTAGCAAGTGCAAAGGCATCTATTCTCCTGCCCAGTTTTGTGGCTTTAGGACATTTTTAGACAGCAGCTCAGGGAGTATGTCAGTCATCACTGAAATCACCTTGCCACTTTGGAGCTGCCCTTTTCTTTTAAGGTCCCTTCACTTCTATCTTTCATTTCAGCTTGGATTAGTATTTGGCAATCCTCAGCTTCCACACATCCTCAAACAGACTTTCTTGCAGAGGATCAGGAGAGCATGCCACATGTTAGTTTTACTAAACCTTCACTGTGGCAAGTCATAGAAAGTTAGTGTTAGTGCCAGTCCCAATGGTGATCCTCATACAATCAGAAGATCAGAGGGGTCAACCTGGATCGCAACTGGTAGAGCTGAGGATTCCTAGAAGAGTGTTGTACAACACCACTGAGCAGGTGTGCATCTCTTTTGTAGCGACACATTAAGACGACTGTTCAACTTTGGAAGCCATTTGCTATACACTGCCTGTCTCATGTAAATATTTTAGAACAGTTATGCACTAACATGCTATTGACTCAGAGGATGTGCTGTTAATTCCGATATTGGACTTTCCTATTTACTCTACGAACCCCATTCATCTGAAATAAAGGGGTATATTTAGAAAGAACGAGCAATTGTTATTTTACGGCTGAAGAAAAGCATTCAGCTTCCTCACAGAGAAATTTATACAGTATTCAGACAACTGGTAGAAGTGCAGGAGAATAATCTTTAAAGTAGGATTAGAACCATATCCATTGTTTTGATTTTGCCTTCAGCCTTCGAATTTCTTGTGTATGAATAATGTTTGATATACAGTACCTTTTGTTAATAAAGGCCTATGATTTTTTCCCATGTTTGTTCTGCATCATCTTGGTGTGACAGATTTTGTGGCAAAAGCAGAGAAAATTCCTTAAACTCAAAATCAAGGTCCCTACCCTTCCCTTCTCCTCCCTTCTGTTCTATTTTAATATTAAAAGTTGCTCAATATTACAGAAAAGAATATTGTAAAAAGAAAATTGTACAAATAGTGAATATCTAGATTAAAAAAAGAAATTTGGTTGATCATTAAATACAGTATATTTTATTCCAGATGATACAGTGAACATGGAAAATAACCCTGTCTAAGCAACACTGCCTATTAACTGATAAATATGCCTTATTATTATTTATTTATAGATGACAGATTGTTAAAAGAAAAAGGGCACCCTCATTATGATGTCTCAGAGTGGCATAATGACAGTAGAGAATATTGAAAACCATATTTACCACTCTTCCAGTATACAAGGATAAAAAGGAGAGAGGAAGAAAAATGAACACTAGTGGCCAGATAATTAAGAAATGTATTATAGCGTGAGTTTTTATGTCATTCTTTACAAGATACCACTAAAGGAGAAAAGTTTCACACAAGAAATTATTTAATTGTTTTTACTACTGTTTGCCAAAATTATTATAAATGATTCCACATAGTAGGGCTGTTTGTAAAATGATATACAAATGATAATTAAAATGGGAATGGTATATTGGTTACATACTCCTTAGGCAACAAATTACATAGCAAGCAACAAAATCCTATTAAATAGTGCAGAAAGGTTCAGGTGCAGATGGAAGAAAAGAAAAGAAAAGAAAAGAAAAGAGAAAAGAAAAGAGAAAAGGCCAGCAGAAACATATGTTTGTCTAACTAACTAATTTGAAACAATTTTCTTAAATAAAAAGTAAACATGGAATTAATGGAAGGAGTAGTTTGATCATTTTGGCTGCAGTTACTAGCAATGCATAAGATCATTACCACAAGCAAATTGCTAATTATGATCAAATCCACCACAAATTGACTGATAGCTGTCAATTATGCTTCAGACTATAAAAATATGAGCGGAAACAAAACATGGATCCCTCTAAATATACAAGGATTTCACAATACTGCTAGATATGTCAGAATGAGGACTAGTATAATAATAGGAAGAGTAAATTGTTTCTACTGCATAGAATCAAGGCCAGTAGGAAAACATTTTGCCAAGAAATAATTACAATGGTAAAGACATTTCTTGTTCAACTGCAGCCCTAATGTGATTTGTTTTAAACGGGTGAGCAAGCTATCAGACCAAAGGGGTTATATATTATTGGTTCATATCCACATGCAAGTTTTATAGACTGGGGAATTTGGAAAAGTGAATGAGGTCAAAAGTGCACAGAGTTCCAAGCTGCTGGGACTGTGTGCTGACAAAACATGCAACTAATGGAAGGAGAGAGGGGACGCCTGAGCTACAGATTCCCTGGCACGCATGTACCTGGCAATGACCCTGGAAATGCAAGCTAGGCAATGCCTCCAACATTGCTCGTAATATTGGAAAAAGACCATTGCTTGTAGTCTGAGAGGAACAAGAAGATGGGAGAAAATGAAGCGGAAAGAATTAAAATGGCTTTAACAGCTAATTTTCCCATTAATGTTAACGTTGACGTCTGCTCTTTTCCTTGCCAAAAAGCAAGCACAGAGTAGCAAACTAGAGTTGGGGAGCTGTCATCTTTCCTCATAGAGAGCCAGTTTGGTCTAATAGCTAAGGTACTGATGAGCAGGACTTAGGGGACAGTATCAATTGTGAATACGTACAGATGGCCCCCCTCTCTCTGGTCACTTGCAGAGTCCTGGATGTAGACTCATGAAGGACAGCAAGGAAAACACCCAATGTCCTAACTCACCCAAGAACATATGATATCTTTAGGGAAATACCCAAAAGGGAACATGTTTAGCTACTTCTGCTTTCTCCCTTCTTATCTACAGTGTGCCAGACTTACTGGGTGGAATCTTTATCTTATGTGTGTCAGCTTTGCTGGATGGATTGCTTATGTAATTAGAAAGAATAAATACAAGGATTTCTTGTCATTCGGGGCTTCTCTCATTTAGAGGAGTCCGTCTCTATTCAGCTGAATAAAAACGTAAAGCTTGAAGGCAACTTCTGGTTTCCTGTATTTTTTTATCAAGCAAAACCTCAGAACCTGCATATCAGTACCAGATTAGAAACCAAGAGATTGTGAGTTCTAGTCCTGCCTTAGGCATGAATGTCAGCTGGGTGACTTTGGGCTAGACCTTCTCTCAGCCCAACAAAGTTCAAAGAGTTGTGGTTGTTGGGAAAATAGGAGGAGGAAGGAGTACTGGCAATGTCTGCTGCCTTGAGTTATCTATATTCAATGTAAAAAAAAATCTAAAATAAGTAAGTAAGTAATCATCACTGTGTTTTCTGTATGGGGCAGGTCCTCTATGACATTGAGACATATAGGGACACCCTGCCAAGCATGAAGAGCAAATTGAATGAACAGAAACTCTTATCCAGACTAGGACCACAATGATATGCAGTGTGTTAAAATACCGTGGCTGTTCATATTAAGGGCCAGTCCAGATTGGATGTTCCATGCTTACTCCTGATCAGGAAAAAAGAACAGATGTTGCTCTGTGCAACTTGTTAAAAATAGCACGGCCTTTAAATCTGATCTTTGATGTAATCATCGCGGAGCAAAATCTGCGGATTTCAGTGCAGCCGTTCACAGCCCACACAACCGAATTTCTCAGAGGCACATTTGCTTGGGTTTATAGTTTGTTCACCCCATTTCCACATTGATCCAGTTTCCATTTTAAACCCATATGAAAATTCACATAGAAATATGCATTGAAAGGTGCAGGCGTACTGTAAAAACATATTCGTCCAAGCTACACCACCCAACATGCAATAGGTTCTCATCCAGATTGTTTTCAGGAAATTCAGATCCGACCCTTTTGTTCCTCATAGTCCCCCAAGCACCCTCTTATTTCCGCCTTAGTTAGTGAAGAGAGAACTGTGGTGTAGAAAGTGGAATATTCTTTTGCTTTGAAATCCTTCTGAATCATTTTAAAGCTTGGGTGGAATTCCTATGAGTTTACCTCATATTTTCAAGAGGAGACTGGACAGCCATTTGTCCAGAATGGTATAAGCTGGGACTAGAAGAGCAGGGGTTGGACTAGAAGACCTCTAAGGTTCCTTCCAACCCTGTTATTCTATGTTCTAGGTACCACTGAAGGACTGCTTGTGGGCTTTCAGCTTTGTTTTTATGTTACTCAGATGTCACCACCAACATTTGTCAGAAAAAAGTCAATCCTTTCCAGAGGCTTTTTTAAAAATTTCAGAGCAAACCAAGTCTGGTAAACATCAGTCAGCATCCGCTCACTCGGATATTTTGCCCTATACAGCAGAGGCCCCCAACCTTTTGGACACCAGGGACTGGTTCCATAGAGAGAGGTCTTTCCGCGGACCAGAGGGTGCGTGGTTTCATGTACTGCCTGCATCTCACGGATGGGGCTTTGCTTGTTTGTGCGGCCCGGTTGCTGGCATGCCGCAGCCCGGTACCGGGCCATGGACTGGGGGTTGGGGACTCCTGCTATACAGTACTTCCTGCAAAAAAAAAAACAACTGCCAAATTTGGCCTTGCTCAACACTGTCCACCTTGGAGGCTCATTTAGACATCATTTTAAGGGGTCACTATATTTAAAAAGATTATTTTACTTCTGTGAGTCAACAATGTCAGACTAGGTGGTGCTTTTATAATGGTACAATAAATGAGTAACTCATGGATGAAGGCGAATACATGTGTCCCAGGATAATGTTTCTGGATCCAATCTGGGTTGGTCACCAGGGCCAGAGGTTTAGTCTTCCAAGCTTTCAGACTCAGGCTGGAGCCCATCTTCAGGGAACCTCTCTCTAGCCTCTCTAGATCCCTGCAGGGTTGGTCCCGGTGACTGACTCAGATTGGATCATTCTGGTGAGAAACAAGTTCTCCTGAGGATGGGCTCTGGCATGAGTCCAAAAGCTCAGAAGGCTAAACCTCTGGTCCCGGTGCCTGACCCAGATTGGATCCTGCAAATGAATAACTCTCAAGTGTAGATCTGAGCCCCTAAACACATACAAAGTTTGTAACAATGTATGCCGCATTTTTCCTTAGGAACAGTCCTAAAATGACATATGTATTAGCTTCTCTGCATCAAAACTGTAAGCAAAACCCACTGATAGAAAACGGTGGCATAAAACATTGCTTTATAAAATCAGGACAACAGCAAAAATGCAGCTGGTTCAATTTGTGCTTAAAAAAGCAAAACAAAATCACAGCTATCTTAGGATTTCTTCTCTCCCTTCCCCCCCTCTCTGTGTGAGTGTGTCTTTGTGCATGTTTCCATGCATACCTCCTAGCATTATTGACTAGGCAGTCTTTGTGTTTGGTGAATGCAAGATTAACTCATGAACAGATTGGCTTTATTAACAAGGCTGAAATGCACGTTGTTAAATGTGCACACACAAACATCTCCATTCAGCATTTCCGTTAAACAGATAGCCTTGTGCATGCAAGCTCATTAAGATGCAAGAGCAATGAACAATTAAAGCTTCATCAGCATAATCAGTTGGACATTAGTCGACCCAGATCTGCAATGTAGCATTACAGAGCTCATAGCAGTTACAACGGGACAGCTTGTGCAGGTTTTTTTTGAATAATAATAATAAAAAAATAAAATAAAAGGAGAGAGAAGGATTTAACAAGGATTTATCTGTAGTTTTCAATCTCATAGACTCTGTTCTGTGGCAAGTCTGATACTGGCTGGAGAAAAGAGGGTATCACACAGTGATTCTAACAGGGATCGTGCACTCCTCTAATGATATCGCTCCCTCAAACCAGGAAAGTTAAATGAGGCAGAAAAACTACCTTAAAAAAACACACAGTGAAAGGAAATGTAGAATAAAATATGAAGTAGCCAAGCTTTGCATCTAGCTTAAATCTGAGTCACAATTCAAATGTTTTCGGGATGTCGTTGCTGTTTTAAACACTGTATGGTTGTATACATCTATATTTACATCAGGCAATTGATATCCAAATTAATCCATTCATTTAACAGCAGCATTTATAATAATAAGAGTTGTTATAAAACATAAATTGCCCTTTTGTTAATTGTGGTGTTATGTTTAATATTGGACTGGATGAAGGCGAACAAGCTGAAATCAAAACCAGGCAAAGATATGGAAACTGAATCTGGTCACTGAGGTTCATTGGAATGAGTAGATGAAACCATTATTGAAAGGATTAAGAGATAATCCTCCCATTCAATAAATGCCTATGTTGTACATTAAAAAACTTCAGTAGTCAATGAGGTTTTACTAATAATATTTAGAAAAGACCCTAGAGCAGTGGTGGCGAACCTATGGCATGGGTGCCAGAGGCGGCACTCAGAGCCCTCTCTGTGGGCACACCTGCCATGCCCCAGAGATGGCAACCGTCCCTCTTCAACCAGCCACCTGCTAACTCGCCAAGGTCCCATGTGGCCGGATGCATCCCAGTACCCATGCGCTCGCTGGCCTCTTTGTGCGGGGGCCGATGGTGTCAGGCAGCAGCCACCCTGGCCCCTGCCTCGCCTTGCCCTGTGACAATGGCACCCCCGCCCTATCTCGCCTTGCCTCACCTCATCCTGCAGGAACAACCTCCTGCCTACCGCCCCACTTGCCAGAGACCCCCTGGATCTCCCCCAACCCTGCCCGGCCCCCATAGGTGTCCCCACGAGCAACATCGAGGTGATCACGCCCACCTTGGCCACACCCACCTAGTCTGCCATGACCACCACAGCCACGCCAACCCAGTGGGCCACGCCCACCTGGCACTCGGCGATAAATAAGTGGGTTTTGGGTTGCAGTTTGGGCACTCGGTCTCTAAAAGGTTTGCCATCACTGCCCTAGAGTGTTCCATTATTAATAGAAGATATTTAGGATGTGGAAAATGAAAATATTGGCTATTGTTCTTCTATGCAAGGTTTAGGATCAGGTGAACTAAATCAGGCCCCTTGGAAAAAGTATTGAACCAAAGTCTGTGCTATGTTCAGTTTTGCAATCTGAAGGAACTATTTGTAATCTAACCTGCAACTGTACTTTACTTAATATGATTTTGCTAAGCTTGCTTGTTTTAAATATATTTAGAACATAAGGGCTGGAACTGTGAGAAATGGAGAACTGAAAGTAGTTGATGGGTGCGAGTTCAGATGTACATGGGTATGAGGAAAGTTATGGTCAGCAGAAAGTCTGCAGAAAGTGCAAGGTTGCTGGCCATCTGTCTACGGTCTTAGGATGAGAAAGGGTATAAAAGGTTGGGACTGGACCTGATTGATTTGCCACTGGCCTATAGCTGTCCTTATTGGAACTGCTATGTCATTGGACCTCATTGCAATGGGTTTTTAACGTAAGTGATGTTTATGTGTGTGTTCTAAATTATTGCTGAAATAAACCTCTGAATCTTAAAGTAAGAATTATTATTTTGTGTTGCTGTCTCTTGTCTTTTTCACTGGGCTTTTCCACGACAAGGAAAAACAATGCCTTTCTTTTGAATGTACTACCTCCCACAAAAATTCATGTAGTATTTTCATTTTTTCCTCAGTTGTCTCATTTCTCATCTTTCTTTGTCAAAATGTGGTGCTAAGTGTTCTGCTGAATTTCCATCTGTTTGAGAAATACACAGTATATTATATTTTTAGATGTCATCCATTACAAAGGTGGTGGGTGGTCATATTGACTTATTGGATGTGATCTACACTAGAAGGGTTGCTGTTAACTTTCCAGTCTATCCAACATCTCTCTCCCCAGATATTTAGCATTTTTTCCCCTCACACATTCATTCTTATTCATTTCTTTGGCTCTTCTTCCTTTCTTTTTCTTCTCTGCCTATCTCTCCCTTTTGCAAACCTTATATTTCTCTAAGCCTTCTGCTGAATGAATGCTAGTATTCTGGCAAAATACACATTAGCATTCAGAAGTTGTGTTTATTACGATCAGTTTCTCACAGTAATGTTAACATTCATTGTCTTTATTCAAACATAATCTGCAGTCCCTGATGGCCAAATTTTACTCTAACAAGGATAGGGAGTATACAGATTTAACATGGGACAGATTCATGGCAATGAATGATGGATTCCTAATGTCCTCGCATCCAACATCATCTCCTGAAGGAAAAACAATAACCATAGCATTATCTGGTGCTCTTCCTATGCCCATTAGCCAATCATTCCAAATGTATAAATTCTGCTTTGAATTGTCCAAAGTAGCTTACAAAATTAGAGAATATTCTGCAATATTGAAATCTGGATTTCACTTTCAAGCGGGCTTGAAAAGTAACCCATTCTGGAACACACTGAATAGTCAGCAAGACAATGGATATGATATTAAATTAGGTAGAGATCTATTCATCAGTCTGAATGAGAGACCATCAGGGTAGAATAAACATTAAGACTGAAAGTTGCAGCCATTTCTCTGGGAGTAGGCCTCACTGAACTCAATGGATCTTGTTGCTGAGTATACTTGCACAGGATGATACTGTTAAAGTAATCTGGGATTTAACCAATTTGCATTCAGTAAGTTATATTTATAGGAAATATATGAAGGATTACTTACCAATAGTATGGACATGTTTCTATACAATGCCTCATATTTTGGTTTTAAAAGACATTAAATACATTTCTGCAAGCAGATGAAACCAAATTTTGCATTTAGCAAAACTAAATCCTACACCTCTAAAAAGTATGCAAATCAAACCATTGGCATATTTCTATTTTGCATAATTTATGCCACTTCTGTGAGTAGAATAAATTATTAAACTCAAAAAGACACTGAAATCCATTCTGACTACAAAACATGTTATTTATTTTTTAACCAAGATTTGTAAATACTTTAAGGCCTATGAGGGTATGGGAACTTTCTTCTCCTTTTAAGGTTTTCCAAAAGTTGAATTCCACTCACAGCTTTACAGTCTGTTTTTTTTTTTAAAGCCTTTGAAGTGGTGAATACGTAATGCCTATTTAGGAGAGAGGGAGGCAACATATAACTTCCATAACTTATTGGATAGTAACTCCCATTATTTCTCTGTATAGTGCCGTCTGGGACTGATAGAAATTAGATGTTAACAATAATTGAAATACTACATACCGGTGTGTTAAGTTTTTACAGCAATTTTATTCTATATAGCAAAAGACTTGAAAAAACTGATGCTGGAAATTAACTGCACTACTAAACAGCTTTAGTTTTAACCCTTATAACAGTGTTGGAACATATGTTTTGTACACATAAAGTCCCAGGTTCAATCCTTGACATTTTTATGAAGAGCTTTACTTGAAACTGGGTGGCACAGATAAAATAAGTAATGTGGAATTGGTATCAAGCAGCTTTATATTGACTTTTTTGGATCCTCTATTTTAAAAAAATAGATTTTAACTGTCTTTGGGACTGTGGTGTTTTCGTTAATAGCTGCTTGTTCTTGTTCTTTCAGGAAAATAAGACAGGCAGATACTTGTAAACATATCTAATTAAGCACCCAAGATATAGATCATAAAGTCTTTGAGTCACACTCAACATCTGATGACTTCATGGATACGTCCATGCAATTTTCTTAGTAACAATAAATAAGTGGTTTAACATTGTCTTCTTCTGGGATGTTCCCAGTCTTGCCTGTAATCCTGACATTACATAGAGATCTCCCATTCAAGTACTAAGATAATGATAATGCTTAGAACAGGGGTCTTCAAACCTGGCCCTTTTATGACTTGTGGACTTCAACTCCCAGAATTCCTCAGCCAGCCAAGTTTGAAGACCCCTGGCTTAGAACCATAAGCACAACTCCTCAACGATGACATTAAGGTGACATCTTTCTCAGAATCTAATTAAAAAAATGGGTCAGGCGATGGTAGATCTTTTGTGGATGATTTTCTTCTTCATGGAATAAGGGCCATGGACTGAAGAGCCTGGGGATGACAAGTGACACATGGTCCATAAGGCTATCCACTTAAGACATGTTTGAGAAGCCCATTTCTCTGGCTGTCTCGCAGTTTTGTTTCAGCAAATTGTCATGTCTCTGCAAAGCAGCGCACCAGAAACATCTGTCAGATTGAGTACCAGAGGGAAGGCCTTTCCAGCCAAAGCAGCTGCCTATCCATCTGAATGAGATCCTAAAGTGTCCACCTCATAGCAGCTGGCAAGAGAGGAAATTCCAGGATCATAAAGGCAAAACTCCCACTGGCTGCTGCCCAGACTGATGAGGGCTGACACAGCCTTTCTTGCAGAGAACAGCTGCCAAAGGCTAATAGGCAGTGCTGAATTTTACATGAGCCTGTCAATAGAGTTACACAAAGCTACATAGTCTGTTGATATGGCTCTGAGACTAAAACAGAAGCTTGCCGCCTCATTATTTGGGGCAAAGAAACCCTTTCATCTATCCAAAAAGCTCTGCTTTCGCTTAACAGTATTTTGCTTCAGCTTTCTGAACCTGTAACTTGAGGGGTAGATCGCTTGGCACCTATGCAAACTTACAGGCTGTGCAGATATAAATGGAGGAGCACTGTGTTTACTTCAAGGACCGGTCAGCTCTCATATCTCCAATGCTGCATGTGTGAATAATTTAAAGGCATCCCATTGAGATTGTTTCAACAAATATACAACAAATGTAGTAGGTTCTGTCTACAAAAATTCATGCCAGAAAACATCTGTTAGATTGCAGACAGTCATTAAGTTCTCCTGGTTTAAAGTTTGTGAAAAGAGTCCTGGTTTTGTGTGAGTGTGTGTGAGTGTGTGTGTGTGAGAGAGAGAGAGAGAGAGAGAGAGAGAGAGGGAGGGGAGGGAGGGAGAGAGATGGAGGGAGGGAAAGAGAGAGAGAGAGGAGGAGAGAGGGAGAGGGAGAGGGAGGGAGAGAGAGAGAGAGAGAGAGAGAGAGAGAGATTGTCGAATTCTGTTTAGGGAAGAAGCACTGCTTTTATGCTTATAACAACTGAGTGAACATTCAGTCAGCGTTACTTATTGATAGATACTTATGAGAGTCGCAAGATTGGTTTGAATCAATGTCTACCACCATCACCATTACAAGAAGGAGCTTTGCCTCTTTCTTTGTAAATCTTCCCTGTCCTTCTGCCCAGTAAAGATGGGAGACAGAAAGCTCCTGCTTCCATTTTAGAGCAGACCTTTTTGGTTTTGCAGACAGGCAGTGGCAGTTTCAGCAGTTTCGGTGGTGGTGGTGGGAGAATGGTTTCACACGTGCAACCTAAATCCCACAAATGAAACTTTGCACATTCGCCTGCTGCTTCAGCAGCTCGATTCCCAACAGGCTGCAGCCTGGTAGTGGGCTGCAGTTTGGGTGTTAGGGACCCCTGTTTTAGAGGACTTGAGGTTAAGCATACTGTCTGAATGCCAAACTATGGTTAAGGTTTATGACAAGAAGCTAACTTTCAACTCTAGTTGATTATTCAGATTGATCACCATTTATCAAGCTTGAGAATACTAAATTTAGCTTTTCAACACCAAACTGCTGTTTAAATGTTCTGCCTCAAAACTGTCAACTAAAACTAACAACAGTATATCAAAAATAATAAAGAAGCATTAAACATATAATAGATCCCTGCGTCAGATGCTTGAGGAGTTAATCTTAATTGTTATAGGTGTTGCATATAAGAAGTAGACAAGTAAAGAAAGAGTTACTCTTTAAGATACCGCAAGCCTTTGTATTTGTACTGCTGTAAGAACTAGTGAGGGTAACACCTTGATGTCTAAAAGGTCTCCAAAAGATCTGAAAGTTCAGAACTTCAGCTATTTAAATTCTATTACAATCCAACCAGTGACTAAAAAAAGAGGCAACAATCCGTTTTAAAAGGCAGTCAATTTTAGTAGCTGTGTTAAGCATGAGATAAAAAAAAAAACTGAGACAGTGTAAGAATGTGACAAGGCACTTCTATTAATCAGTTGTACATCATCTGCTTTTCTTGATTTAAAAAAAAAACAAAACTCCAAGAAATATGAATATATTTTCACTTGAGCTGAATAAAGACAAAGGTTCTAGACACTCCTAAGCAAAATCCTATGCAAAACTATTGCAAGTTACTAATCAGGCGGCATCTCTTTTACATCCTATGCTTGTTAACCGTCAGTCTCACGTAACCCTTATAATCATGAGAGACAGCACTGCTCTTTGCTAATCAACCAAGGGCAGCAGGGCGTCTGCTTTGAAGGAAAGATCACTGGGGTGAACCAGTCATTCTTTCTCTCTAACAGGTATCGGGAACCAAGAAGTACTTGGGAAAGTAGGGTTTCCATTCACATTTTCTTGGCCCCATCCCCAGCTCACCTTTCACAGACCCTCTCTGTAGCCCACGGGTGGGCAATGAATTTTCCCAAAGGGCCACCTAAGAAACTGGGACTATTGTGGAGTGTAACCTGATTGGACTCTGTCACCTCAACTCTTCAGGCTGTTCCAGGTGAGGGGCAAGCGCTATATAGGTGTAGAAAAGCACTTTCTCTCCTTGCCCTCCTGCAGCAGCCAGCCGACTGAAGGAACGTACAGCGACTCAGCTTCTTCTCCTGCCCCTGTGGCATGCTTACTTACCTTTGATTTCTAATTTCTGATTCATGCAGGCTAGACAGAGACAGCCAAAGGGCCGGATGTCGCCCGGGGGCCATAAAATGCCCAGGTCTGCTATAATCTCTATACTATAGATTAGTACGTTGTTTTTTTAATAATAATTTATGAGAAACAAAGTCGCTTATGAGAAACAAAGGGTTCTCAGTATTTTTTATTATAATCAAATGACAGCCATGAGTATGTTGCTATGAACGCATATGTATGCTTAGATCTTAATCAGGGACTATGAATTGAACCTCATTCCTGATAAGTTGAAGGCTGGCAGAGGGTGGTACAACAGGCTCTTCTTAGTGAAGGACACCCATTATGAATAATCATTTATCTTGAAACATTTCCTTCATATGTCAATTACTCCTAAGACTGGTCAAAAGTTGTCCCCTATTGAATGTCTTCGCACAGGTGTCTGGTACAAACCACAATGACAAAAACAAAACAAAAAAATAAAAAAGATCGGAAGTGCATTATGATATCAATGACATAAACCCTGAGCTTCTGTACTTGTTTCCTGAGCTTACATGCAAGTTTTTAAGTCGTGTAGTTTACTTTGCAATGTTGTGAACACTCATTTTGCTATTTTCCCTTCCCCATGCAGATTCCTATGGTTTTGCCTTCAGTAATGGAAATCTGACAGAGCAATGTTGTCTACGCCTCTGCAAAGTGCCACACATGCCAAATGTCCTTAAGGAGAAAACCTTTCCTTCAAGGTCTACAGTTGTCACATTGATGATAATTCCCCCCTTCATTTATTTTATATCAGTAACCTCATTTCAGATTCTGGATGTTCCAAATGCATTCTGGAAAAGAAAAAAAAACATTGCTCTAGTGTGTTCCTTCATTCCACTAAGTTTTCTTTACTTAGTGGAATGAAGTATACTATACCCCTTTATATTCTGAAATTTCTGATTTTAGTGAAATAGAACTTTTTAAAGTTGATCAGACATTACGGGACATGTGGTAATTTGTTTTAACTACTGTTTGTTGAAAAAGTCATCAAGGCCCAATGACTTCATACTGCTATATTATAACCTACATTTTATAGATCAAGTGGTTGGCTTTACACATGGTAAATCAAACAAATTAAATACAGTAGAATCTACAGTGAGAATCCACCCACTACCAATAATAAAAACAAAAGATTAGAAGGAGAAAACCAAGTACAATGGCAGAACATTAACAATCTACAAAAGTTCTAAGATGAAAATTAACTTCATATATTTCTGGCACCTCTGAATATATTTTTAAATAAACGAAGCACAAAAATTATTCAACATATTTCTCTATATTAATATTAATGAAGATACAAGAGATGAAAATAAACAAACTTGGGGAATCACAGATGTGCAAAACTTGGTAGAAAGTTAGTGGGTAATATATTGTCTGTTTCATGTACTGAAAAAACAACAACATAAAAATGGCTATGTATAATCCTGTCTACTTTGCTACATAGAACAGACAGCTGAATTATGTCTGGAGAAACATTAAAGTAAATTGAGTGCAGTGGGAATGGGACACTTAACAAATGTGAATGATAAAACAAGAATACTTAGGGTCAAGACTGAATGGTTGCTGAATGAATGTACATTGGAAATGATGCTGCATGATCAGTATGAAAGAAGTACACTGAGGTGGTTTGGTGATATACAGTCGAGAATGAGTGAAGGTTAAATTGCAAAGCAAATGCATGAAGGAAGAGTTAATGGGATTGAGAGGCTAGGGAACAACTGAGGAAACTGTAGTTGGACAAAATGATGAGATCTCAAATCTCAACTGATGAGAAGTTTAAAGAACAAAAGACAATATATAAAACAAAGGAAGGGCCTGAGGGAAGCAAGGATGGTTTAAAAGGATACGAAAGTAAAGCAAGGCATAGTGCAGGCACACACATACATATATCAGAAAACTCCCAACCAAGATTAAGCCCATCTTTACTACTATTATTCAAAGGATGTCTAGATAACCTTACAAAGCTCATACATACAAGATGTTTTGCTTTTAGAGAACAGATGGAGCAAACAAAGAATTCACCTTATAAGGACCATAAAAGCCTTCGTAGATGAATATTGAAAACCCAAGCAGAGAGATAGCATATGTTGCTTTAACAAATAAAAGAGCTCAGATCTTAGAATTAGATTGAATAGACACATTTTCTTTATCTTTGCTATCTACTTTAACAACCCTACAGTATATCATCAGAATTTCAAACTCCCAGCTTTGCTGAACTAAAAGAAAACCACTAGGAATTAAAGATAAAACTGGAACTGGACTCGTGAATCCAGTAAGATAAACTAAGCTTTCTGAACATTTTATATGGCTGTCGATCTCACAAAACACGACTATGGGTGGCTTACAATAAAACCCCCCAAAATGAACAATTATTAAAAAATATTATTAAAAAGCTAGGAGAAAACATTAAACTGGGTTTCTGCCCAGTATTATGACTATCCACATTCACCTACTGTAGGAATACTGTATATATTGATAAAATGTTCGACACAATAATATTTTATTCTTTCAGACAGAATATAGCATTATCTATTATCTGTTCATGCTTCTCTGCTAATCATGATAAATGAATTCTTAGAGAAGTAATTAGATTAGAAGGTATAAGTGATAGTATAAAAGGGAATTAATGTTTAAACCATTTCGGCTATCAAAAAAGAAAAAAAGAAAGTTCAAATTTCCTTTTCAGTAGTTCAGATACACCTAAAAATGGTTACTTTGGTACAGAAATATGTTAGTGGTTTCATTAGATTTGTACTATGTTACTGTTATCTATATAATCTCTTTTATATTATCTTACTTTAACATGCAGTATTTAGTGAAAAGATAATAATAATAATAATAATAATAATAATAATAATAATAATAATAATAATAATAATAATAATAATAATAATAATAATAATAATAATAATAATAATAATAATAATAATACCAATAGTAATAGTACCAATAGTACCAATAGTAATAGGCACCTTGGGTGCAATCCCAAAACAACTGGAGCACAACTTGAACACCATTGGCATTGACAAATTCGCCATTAGTCAATTGCAAAAGGCGGCCTTACTAGAAACTGCTTCCATCCTGCGACGATATCTGTAATACCATCAAACATACACATCTGCCTATCCCAGGTCCTTGGTAAGGACTCGATAGGTAGACAAAAATGCCAAATCCAGTCTGAACATCTGGCTGACTGTGCGATGATCAATAATAATAATAATAATAATAATAATAATAATAATAATAATAATAATAATAATAATAATAATAATAATAATAATAATAATAATAATAATAATAATAATAATAATAATAATAATAATCCCTTAATTAAATGAGAAAATGTTTCTAAGTATCATTTAGACCGGGGGTCCCCAACCCCTGGTCCGTGGATCAGTACCGGGCCGCAGCATGCCAGCAACCGGTCTGCACAAAGAAGCAAAGCCCCATCTGCAGGATGCAGGCAGTACACAAAACCATGCACCTTCCGGTCCACGGAAAAACCTCTCTCCACGTAACTGGTCCCTGGTGCCAAAAAGGTTGGGGACCTCTGATTTAGACACAGTATTTAGTGTGTCTAAGACCTTGAGAGACACACATTTCTAAGAACACATACGCACACACATACAGTATTTTGGTAATGTATTTCAGATACTCTATTTTATGTTATTAAGCTAAAAGCTAGCTAACGTCAATACCCATGAGGAACTTTTGACTATTTTCAAATAGCCTTACTGTTTTTCAGGCTTGTGCGGATGCCTGACAAAAGGCAGCTGCTTTAATAATCAGGAGAGAGGTGTTAAGCTTGCACTCTTACAAGTTCCAAAGCAAGTTTCAGTCCTAATATTCTTGCACCAGAGAAATACATGTGGAATACTAGAGTTATTTTGGAAACATTCAGATTTCTGCCTAGAGATACCACCTTGAAGTACAGTTGGCCTTGACTTATAAACATTCATTTGGTGACTGCTTAAAGTTACAATGGCACTGCAAAAAAGTGACTTATGATCTTTATTACACTTACGACTGTTGCAGAATCCCCATGGTCACATGATCAAAATTTGGACACTTGGCAACTGGCATGTCTGTTTATGACTGTTGCAGTGTCCCTGGGTCATGTGATCATATTTTGTGACCTGACAATCAAAGTCAATGGGGAAGCCAGATTCACTTAAAAAACATGTTACTAACTTAACAACTGCAGCGATTCACTTAACAACTGTGGCAAGGAAGGTCATAAAAGTGGGGCACAACTCACTTAACTGTTAGCAATGGAAATTTTGGGTTCAATTGTGGTTATACAGTAAGTCAAGGACTAACTACCTGTATTTTCCTTTAACATTAGATTCACAAATATGTTGTAATGACTTCTATGAGGTGTACTTTCAAAGTACTTGGCACTACACTGCAGCCTTAGTTGAAAAATTATGAAATCTATAAGTAACACTTTTAAAAATGACAAAAGTATGCATATATACAGGATAATACAGCTGAAAATGGATAGAAAGTGTGTGTGTTTTTTGGCTTTGGATGACAACATCCTTTCATAAGATGATGCCACCATTGTTTTTCCTGTGCTGGCTGTGGGGTGCAAGTAAGGCATTCCAGGAAATATCAGAGCATCCCAAGCTTCTCATTCTCCTAGTAACTGGCAGTTTATTAGAAAAGTTAGGGCTGAAAAGAGTGAGAGGGCTAAAAACATAAGTGGGGATATTTATTAACTAACATCATGTTAGTTCAATACAGCATAGGTAGTAGAAGTTCAACTTATCCCTGTCTTTTGCAGCCAATGGATTGCTCCTTCTGTTTTCTAATATATTTTTAACTGCAAAAACTTTTCTTGAATTCCAGACTTACGAATAGTGGGAAGCTATGATATCCCCCCAAATGTCCTTATTTTCATCTCTAGTACACAAGGGATTATATAACAGTTAAGAAGGCTTTGAACCAGAGGAAGAGAAATTTCATCAACAATCCACCAGACTTTAAAACTCCTGGCCATGTTCCAACAAATGGTTAACTCCTCTTAAGTACATTGATTAAATTGCAACCTGTTCATTAGTATGATAGCCTGATTAAAGCAAATGAAGCAGCAACTAATTTCTGTAATGTGATTTGATTATTTAGTGTGGCCTACAAAAGTTTTAGATTCAACTACAGGGATGCTGGAGGAATTTCACATTTGTAATTTTAATTTAATCCTGACCTTCCTGATCAAAGAACATTAAAGATAGGTCACAAGAAAAAACTAGAATAGTAAAAATCTACTAAAATCACTTGAAAATCCTATTATTTCTTCCAGAGAAACCGGCAGAAACGACTTAGACAAGAATCACACTGATTTTCCATGATAAGCATTCTTCAAGGCAAATTCTTTATACATAGAACTTTGTACCTAGAAATTGAGTTTTTAAATGTTAAGAAAAGGGGGTTAAATAGAATTATTTGATTTTATGCTGACCTAAAAAAAAAAGGGAGAGTATTCCTTAAAATTTAAACAACCAAGGCAATTGAGAACCTTCTAAGTGATTTTCAATGAGACTATAAGATATAGTACAATCAAGAACTATGAGGCTGACTAGTTATGTCAGTGAAGCTGAGGAAAAATCTTACTATAACTTAGCTGCTGTTTAGAGCAAATTAGAATTATCTGTGGAAAAGATGCTGGAGTAAGAAAGTTTTCATAAGTAAGTCAACTTCTTTAAATTAGCCAGTCACCTGTGACAAATGTATTAGTAGAAATATTTTGTTTTAAAATTAATCTTAGTATAAAGACAGTTCCCCCTTTATCGTGACAAACTTTAATCTTTTCAACAATTATATTTTTGAGAATACAAAACCCCGGACCTGTGTTAAAAATGAATATATCTAGGACAATTTGGAGTATAGTCAACAAAGTGATTGATTCCAGGCAATAAATATATAGAAAATTTAGAGAACAATGGAAGATTAAACATCAGATCATATATCAGCATCCAGGTTTTTATTTATGTAGATAACATTTTTCAGCAGTTCTGGATGTTAAAGCGCTATTATTGATGATACTGAAGTATCTGGTTTTGTCTCCTATCAGGATCCAAATTTTGTTTCAGAGTTTTTAAAGCACTTTAAATAATTCTCTCTGCTTCTGAACATTTGAAAAGCTGTATTATTATTTGAGTGTGTTTAATCTGATTGCTGCAAAGGCTCAGCCCTCTTTCCATCATTAACAGGAAACTAACATATCCTAGAGTCAATATTCACTACTGCACCAATTTAAATGAGAATCCATTTCAATTTAAAATTTAATTGTAAATGTAAATTGAAATGCAAATCAATGAAACTGATTCCTAGATAAGGATATACAGGATTGCAGCAACAGTACACTGTGTGAGAAGATCAAACAAGCTTATTCCTCTATATTAAGGCTTTTCAAGAATTAACAAGGATTGAAAGTTTCAAGGCTTAGGCCCTAGTGTTCCACAGACATTTAAACTTGCCAACAATTACAATATAGGCACATCACAACTTGCCAAAGAACATGTGTGTAACATATTCAAAAGTTATCTACAATTAATGCTTTGATACCCCATTGGACTCACATTATTCAAACCATTACTTTCAAATAAATTCCTTAATCTTTAGTTAGAACTTCTCAGGTAAAATGTAAGTAATGCATGCGTTCTGAAACATGCCCAAATTATTAACCTCATATAAGGCATCTATTTGTTTAAAAAGCAGCAATTTTATGCTAAATGGGTTACAAGGCCTCTCCCAAGTAACAACCTCAGTGCCTTCAGATTTCCAACTGATTCTTTATGATAAATATTGCCTGACTGTTACTATAATTGCTACATCTATTTTAACAATTTATAAAATATTATGCCTTCTTGACATTAATTTATCATGATTATTTTCATAATGATTTAAAATGTTTATTGGCACACTGGATTTCAGAAAGTGCAGAGTAATTTAATTTTCACTTTCATGCATGGAAAAATCCCTGTAAGCATTCTAATGATGAAAGAGCAGCTATGCTAATATAACAGAAAAAGGAATGCAAAAATGATTTATGTTACTTTCTTCTTCTATTTGCAGTTCATTAAGTCACTGTCTTCTTGTAATGACCAAGTGAAAATTAAAGTACTTCAGAGAAGAACTTTAGGTTCAGCATCATTAGAAGGAGAGAAATGTATTCTTTGATGAACTTGACTGGAGAAATCTATAGAGCACAATTTAATCAGACAACGCATTGATCTTTGATGCTGGAAGGCAGGCTTAAGATTGAACAAATCTTTTAAGTGCATATTTCTGCCTTTTAAAAGTAGCACACAATTCATGAGTGATTTATTTTTAATATGATTCACTTTTGTAAGGTCCCAAATAGAAGGTCTTTGCATGCCCACATAAATGATATAAAAATATTCTGACTTAGGGAGTTATCATTCATTGCCTTGTAGTCCCTAATTTTAACAGATGTGCACTACAAGCTCTCTACCAGATCACATCCCCAAAACTCAGTAATTAAGTCCTTTCCTTCAGCAGCCATACTGTACTTCCTGCTCTTGTTTTGAAAGAATAAAGTCAGTTCCAGATAAACCTGTGAAGACTGTGGTAAATTTAACACACTTATTTTGAGTAAAAACAGCTGCCAAGTTCCAAAATAACCATACAGCAAGCTGAAACATTCAGTGCTGCTCCTTCTGAGAAGGTACCTGAATCACCATCATGTCCCTTGAAGCCTTGGGGAAAATATATATATATAAGCCCAGGATAATCAAAACAAGCTGGCATGTCTTGTTTCCCCCCCTCTTTATTAGGCATAAATATCCCCAACACTTGATGACAAGAGAGCAAGCTAGATATAAATGTTTTTTTAAAAAATTGAAATGTAATAGAAAAAAACCCACAACTGAAAATAACGGAAACAAGTATAAACTTGCTTTAAAAACAGAGGAAGTTAAAAATGAACAAGAAAAAAAAAGTCTGTTAAGAAAGCCATCCTGGAAGGGAGTATTTTTTTTTTATTATTCTGCGAAAGGCCAGGAGAGAGACGATAAGGTGGGCTTCTCTCAGAACGGAATTGAAGAGTCAAGTATAGCCAGCAATCCTTTGAGTAAATACTTCTTTATGAATCAATGGACTGAATAGCGCAATCAGGTGACAAGAAAGAATAGCAATAGCATTCAGACTTATATATCACCCCATAGTGCTTTAAAGCGCTCTCTGGGTGGTTAACAATGTAAAAGCATTATTTGCATATTGCCTCCAATAATCTGGACCCTCATTTTACCGACCTTGGAAGGATGGAAGGCTGAGGCAACCTTGAGCTCGCCGGGATCAAACTCCAAGCTGTGGGCAGAGTTTGCCTGCAATACTGCACTTTAACCACTGTACCATCAAGGGTCCTTGAGAAAGTTGTGAATGGGACAAGAACCTCTACTTTTGAGGTAGTGAAATTTAAAAGTTGAAATAGTTTTGTTTTGTTCACAGGCTACAGTTGGAAAATACTGATAGTTTTATTACATAAGGATAATACAAGAACGGGACATTAAATTTACAGGCTTATGAGAATATCACTTTTCGAGGAAAACTAATATATTCTTTGCCTTACTTCCTCCAACACAAAGAATATAATGGAAGGAAAAACTGATCAAGAGTTTTCTTTTTACACTGATCTATCTCATAAAGACACAAAAATGTGTTTAGTATATACACTGCTTTTAAATTCTACTCTTGGTACACAAATGATGTTCCCGATAGCAATACAAGAAAATATCAGCTATTCATTTTCACTATCTGACTTGTGGGAACCCCCATCTGGGCACATATACAGTACTTATTCAAGACTGAATTAAAAGGATCTTGGGCAGATTCTATGCTATATGAAATACAGAAAAAAATCAATATTATATCAACTCAAGTGGGAAAAATGCAAGGCTTACTTTATAAGAATAGTTTTGAGGGGAGAGGATTTATTAGATTGCTATCTTCTGCTATGCATGGAGAAGTTTGTTTATGAGTTCTGCCAGGAGATATTCAGCAAGGAAAGACGTGAGGAATAATATTTCCCCAAATAAGGCAAGGAGAAGGAAGGTGTTGGAGTACTATATATAGTGCTGAAAGAGGTAGTTTCAGAGGCACACGGATGGCCATCTCCGTATCTGACCTGGAATCCAAAAAGATTTTAAGAAGAACTGCAAGCCCATAGTCAGACATGATCTACAAAGCCTTTGAATCTACTCCCTTCTTGAACCCACATCCTTTCCTCTTAAAGGTAAAGGTTTCCCCTATCCAGTCATGTCTGACTCTAGGGGTTGGTGATCATCTCTGTTTCTTAGCCGAGGGAGCCAGCATTGTCCAAAGACATTTCCGTGGTCATGTGGCTAGCATGACTATATGCTGAGGTGCACGGAATGCTGTTTTCCTCTTAAGGCACGCCTTTATTCAATGCAGGGGAGGAGGTGAATGGCTGGCTCCCTGCCTCTCCTGCATGAAGATGTTATTTAGGCCACGGGATGAGCCTTTATGCACAGGGACTGTGGTGCTTAATGACAAAGGCTTCTTTTCTTTATAGAAAAACCCGAATATTCCATTGGGCTCACTCTTTCTGGCTGAGAATAATCCGGCCCCACATCGGATCTAGTTCCCATCCTGTTCTATTGTTTTGTCATAAGAAAATAATATTTCTGAGATTCTCGATTCCAGGATTATTGGGGACCAGCTAATTACAGATAGTCCTCAACTTATGTCCCCCCATTTAGTGACCATTCAGAATGATGACAGTGTTGAAAAAAGTGACATATGACCGGTGCTCACACTTGCAACTGTTGCAATGTCCCTGCGGTCATGTGACTGAGATTTGCAACTTTCCCAGCCAGCTTCGGACAAGCAGTCAATGGGGAAAGCCAGGTTCACTTAAGGTCTGTGCAAAAAAGGCTAGTAAAATCAGGCACCGTCACGTGATGGTTCACTTAAATGAACACATCGCTTAGCAACGGAGGTTCGAGTCCCAATTGTAGTTGTAAGTTGAGAACTACCTGTGTGCATTATAAAATTATGCCTGGATGCCAGTAACTGTTAATAATTGGTTTAAAGATTTTGAGTCACTTTAAATCTCGGGCAAAATTTCCACTGGGGGTTTCAATGGGCTAGTTCAAAGGTGCTGGCAACCAGGCTGTTAAGATGACATTTATACCAATACAAATCCAGCATTTTTATGCTCTTAATTCTCACATGAGCCTCAGAGTGTTTTTTTTAAACAATGCATGGGTGTGTTAAAACATTTATAAACATTCTTTCAGTAGTAGTTTGAATATTTTAGAAGAGTGCACAATGAGCATCTTAACATTCCTTACTCTTAGCAAAGAAATTATTGCATGAGGAGGCTGCTGTCTGAGCAAACCTCTCCATACTTGCCTATTGCAGGCACTTCTACACAATACTTTCAGCCCTCCAACAGAAGAGAATATCTGGAGTTCAGGGTTGAACTATGGAGTCCTTGGTGATCTCTGAGCTTGGTTGTTTGCTTGTAGATGTTTCATTACCCAGCTAGGTAACATCATCAGTGTTAGTGAATGTAGGGTTTGCTCCCTGTTTTTATATACAGTAGCTTGCCCCGCCAGTATTGGTTGGGGTGTGTATTTATTCTCAGTAGTTCCTTGATTAGGATATTGGGATATACACCCAGTAGCATTGAAGATGTTAACCAGTTGGATGATGAAATGTCTGCAAGCTCAGAGAGCAGCAAAGACTCCACTTTCTGCCCTCCCTTACTGTATGTCCTTGAAAATATAGGGATGGTGGTGCAAGAGGGGGAAAAGGAAATTCATCACATATTGACGTTCTCTTTTATTGGTTACTATTGGCTGGTTACTTATAGGACAAAATATGTTTGAACTATGGGGAATCTGGCTTATAGGTTGTTCACTCCTGCAATGAAAAAAAAAATGCTTCTGTTTAATTTAGTTCCTTTGAAGTATTCAGAGCATGAAATACTCTGGTGTACGTGAAAAAAACGGCAGAGTAAACCAAAACCTTTAAATCCTATGAAGGGAACTATAAGATTGAACTAACACCATTTACTGCAGCTTAATACAAATGTGTTCATAATTAGCTGGAGAAAAAAAACCAGAACTAGATGACGCAAAGTCTTAGTTCTCTTTATGAGAAGCTAAGGAAAATATCAGCCTGAATTTTTCTTTCCTTTTCCTTTTTTTGTATTTCAGCTTATTTTGTATGTTGTAAAAATCACAGATAAAGGGCTATAAAAATAAATACAAAGAGAATAAATCAGCAACCTTTTGCGCTGGACCTGAGCTAGCATTCGGTTGTGAGTTTTGTGTACTTTCTAAAGCCAAAAGGGGATAAAAAAGGGGTATAAAATATAAGATCTAAAACCAATTGCATGCTTCTCTGAAGTTACCAAAATTCAGTAATTTCACATCATCGAACATTTGTTATTCCACATCTCTAATTATCTAAACCAGAATCCCATTTAATTAAATCTTTGGGGGCAAATTATTCCTAATATATGTTACTTTTGACATTCTAATATTAATTAAAGCAAACAGTGGGGATCATTTCCAATAAAGATAATAAGTAAAAGGAGGCATGACTCTTTCCCATCCACTGTTTTTCCTTTGTAACTTCTATTGGTCCCCGAGTTATGAGGGGAGTGGGAGAGTGACAAATTACAAAATGTGATGGCATCATGCAAAGGCTTCAATTTACCTATTTTTCATACATTGAGGTGAAAATACATGCGGTTTTCACATGTACATCATTCCACATGTAATGATATGTGGAAGCACGATAAGGGGTGGGGGGTGGAGGGAAGAGCCTTGGCTTCTGAATTCATTCTTCTGAATGGGTGGATAAAAGGCAAATGTCTCAGAATGGCCCCTCCCTATTTTCCTAGACTATAAAAGCAGGGGGAGAAATGTACTTTTAGACTTGCTAGATTCTGTTAATGTAGCCAAAGTCAATGATTGATTGACATAGGATGGAGTTGCTTGTTACCATTTTATCCCAGAATTATTCTCAGTATAGCTGACAACCCTAGAATTTCCTGGGAAATTCAAGTATTAATTATTAATTATCTGTTTCGGTGAGTCTTTTTTTTTTTTTTTTTTTTTTTTTAAAGATCAGCCAAGTGTGTTGTCCAGTTTGTCATCTAGTCACTCTGCTCTGAGATGCTTATGAAAAATGAGTTGCAGGTTGCCTTTCAGAAAAGTATCCTAACGGAAAGGCCTGTCCTGTGCACTGCGTGGGAAAAGCAGCATTTGAGCGCAGAGCTTTTTGAGTGATTTTTTTTTTTTTACTTAATAAGAACACATAGAAAGTGTTTATGCTTGCAACATCTCATAAAAGGCTGAGGCTTTCCGCACAACTTCTAATTTCCAGAACGGTTTGTGTGAACGTCCCAGGAGCCCTTTTGCAGAACATCATGCAAACTTCCATAATAAGGCAGCTTTTGAAAATGCAAATTCCTCCAATCTCAGATGTCTTTTAAATTGCAGTGACTGCTTTCTGAATGTAACTTTCAATAATGTACCTTTGGTCAGGTTTCCCTCCCCCACTTGCGACTTTTAATTGGCAAGAGAAATGTTACTCGATTTTATTTGGGGTTGCTATTTACCCCATCACTAAGTCTGGTGGAAGCAAAATGTCTAACTCATTCCTTTTTAAAAAAATAATAATGTAGGGATAAGCTCAGCAGTGTTTTTGTTTTTTTTTAACCAAGGAGCTAAGATTCCTTGAAAGAATAAAATATGCAGAAATACATGTTTGGGACAGAGGTTCTTGGCAGGGAAGGAAATTTTAGATAAGACGCTCTGTAGTTAGAAAAAAATGTAGTTGCTAAAGCTAGACTTCATCAGTATGCATATTAATAATCGATAAGGAACACTACATGCTGCATACCAATCTCATTCAATTTGGTATGATATGTCTGATTAAAACTAGGGCACATATAGTTATAAAGAAACAAACTTTTTCAGGCTTCCACATAAGGCTGAACAAAAACAACATTTCTTGAGGTTTTTAATTACTTCAGGAAATTAACTCATTAAAGTGAAGGCAACCCTTAAAGTAGTGATATCTTTGGGGGGGGGGGGCTTCTGTGGGAAGATTTAAGCTAGTTTTAAAACAGCTCCATTTTAAAAATTCATAATGCATTATTTATTTGTGTGTGTGTGTGTGTCTTTACACATTTCATAGTTAAAAATAAATTTTAAAAAACCCTGGAGTCAAGAGCTCCAGCTTAGTTCCTCAGCCTCTCTAATTCTCATTTATTTATATAGCACTTGAAGCAGTTTCAGGCCTCATGTAAGTAGTACAAGACAAAAAAAGAGTTTATATTTAGGGAGAAGAAAAAAATTGAAGGGAATTTAAATATGAAATTAAATTGAGCGAAGATGAAAGACTGAGCCTATGAGAAGTTGGTCTGTTGAAATATTTTCCAAGATAGGCACAAAACCAGATGTTATCAGGAAGGAGAGAGGTGGGACTATGGGGGAAAGAAAGAAAAGGGAGACAAGAAGAAAAGAACAGAGAAGGAATTCTTGAAGCACTGAGTGCGCAAGTATCTCGTGATACCCGTCTGTAAGGCGCAGATAAGGCCTCCATCTTATTAAAAGCTTGCCTGGATGGGGATACGTAGAGAGACCTTTACTATTCTGATATTTAGAATTAATGAACTCTAAAAAGTACACCCGTCTCAGACAACCAAGAACTTTTAAACTGAATTTTCAGAAGGGTGCCTGAAATTCAGCTTAACTTGCATAGTTTCTGTTCTGCCTTTCATGCTTCACAAAATTGTCTATGCTTCCCCTCCCAAGACGGATAAGATAAGATAACCTTTATTGTCATTTTTTACTGTGGGCACACTGGCACACATTAAAAATGAAATTCTGTTGGCTGCTCTCAACACACACATATAGACATGCTATATACATACATATGTATGTACCTACACCCTTACATACAAATACATATAAATATTAATCACTGTCCATCTTGAATACATAGCGGAAAGAGGAAGCTTGAGAGTTCACAAGGTTGATACTGCATGGAACAAATCTGTGACTGAATCTGGATGTTCTGCTTCGGATACCACGAAACCTCCTCCCAGAAGGTAACAAGGAAAACAGGTATTATTATTAATTATTAATTATTAATTATTAATTATTAATTATTAATTATTAATTATTAATTATTAATTATTAATTATTAATTATTAATTATTAATTATTAATTATTAATTATTAATTATTAATTATTAATTATTAATTATTAATTATTAATTATTATTACTGTTGTTGTTGTTGTTATATTTTATTGATTTTTTACAATAACAATCCCTAGTGCTTAGCAAACAGTGTATTGTCTGGATTCATATATTTAAAAACAATCAATAATAATTAATTTCTATAATTAATCAATATGCTAGTCAATGATGCATTTTCTCTTCTCTTCTTCCAGTAGTATTCTCCTTTTGTCTTCATTAAACAAATATAATTCTTAATACTTTTGATACATACAAGGTTGAATATAAACATTTTCTAATATTTATACAACTAACGATAACATCAACATATAACATCTTTTTTAATCAGCTTATATTTCAATTGTATTTATAAAAGTCATCTTATTAAGTCATTATGTGTCCCATTTTCAAGATTCTTATTTAAGCTTATTTTCCCCATTGTATTCAAACCACTTTTATCAGTCATAATTTTCTCAAAATTAATTACCTTTAAATATCCAAACTTTTTATTTACATACACCATCCCAATATTTTTACATTTCATATATTGTAAAAAGTATTATACTACTTATATATTGTTCTGAAGTCCTGGAAGATAAAACATCTCTTTTATTTCCTTTGTTGTAGTAAAATCTTGCAGATTTTCTTTTATTTTTTTAAGTTATAGTTCTCTTCATTTGTAGCTTCCATATTTAAATCACTTTCCTCTAGTTTGTGTTCTGTTATTTGATTTGTTTGTTCATTCTTTATCGTCATTTTTTGAGTTTTTTAATTGTAAGTTTAAGTTAGAGATATGCTCATTTATGTCATCAAAGTTTTTAATCTCCTCATGATTTGAAACAATTGTCATTTGGATCTGTCGCAGTGTTGCATACATTTTCTCCTGAAATGTATTTGCTTTATCTTGAGTCATTGCTCCTCCAGATCTCTGATGTTCCAGGCTGAGATCTTCAGGAGGGAGTATTAGGTGTGGTTTCCTGTCACTTTTAGGTAAATGTACAACATCTATTTTGTCCCCCCCCCTCTAGATAGTTTTTTACCGGTACCATAGTCTCTTTGATTAGCCTTGTCAAACCAGCCACCTAAAATCCAAACAACCAAATGTTATGTAGTTATCTTTATATGTGGTTTTTATAGTCCAATACGTTTCCAATTATCAAAGCATCACTGAAATCAGTATTTTGTAATAGTTCTTCTATTCAGGGGTCTTACAATTATCAGCCAGCCAAGATTTCAGTCCAGAATGTTTAACCACTTGAAAGCTTTCCAGTAACTTCCCCCCTGGAAGATTAGCCAAAAGTCAAAGTTTTTCTTTTTCTGCAAACAGTTCTTGGGCTTGAAAATCGCAGCTCAGTGTATTTATAATCCCAGAAGGTCAACAGTTTCTAAACAAATATAGTTCTCACTCTGTAGTAAATAGCCCAGTGTATTTTCTTTCCTTTGTTCCCAGCTGTTTTCTGTTTAGTTAGAAATCACTGATGTTCAAAGGAACAAGTTATTCTCTATTTCTGGGCATCTTGCCAATTTCAAGTCAATGTAGCTATAGTTTTATACTCTAATTCTCCACTAGATGTCAGCAGCTATTCATTTTCCAACTTTTAAAGCGGAGGATTATTTTCTTTTGATTTCATCAATACTCTTTCAGATGTAAAATTTTAAAATTTTTCAGGGTTTTCAGATTTATCCAGATGATAGTATTATTAATCTCATTTCATTATATTTCTGTTCCCCATAAAATTTAATTCGCCGCTTCCGTCTATGGGAGGGTGGGGGTGTAGGCCGGGAATCAAATACAAAATAGGAGAGAGAAGATCAAATCTCTCACCCAGTTCCAAGCATGCTGTTTACCATTGTTCTGGTTAGTGCCTTTGGACTTCGGCTGCCGGTAGCTTGGGCTGGTCACCAAGGTGTGGCCAGCGTTTCTCCTGTCGGGTTGGAGGGATTCCCCTGGATCGAGTGGATTGACCGCCATCATTCCACAATCATTGCGGTGCCCCTCCTTATTTGTTGCCTCTCTGGGGCGACTTTAGACCCATTTTAGGGTCCCCAGGCAGGGCGAAATCAGCCGAGGGGTGAGGAGCTCCGTGATCTTGCAGGCGCATCGTTACGATGCAAAACCGAAAGTCCAGGAAAACAGGTCTTGAAGAGGATGTGCAGTGTCCCAGACAATCCTGCAGATTCTGCTCAAGCAACATTTATATGCTATGTCCTGGATGGAAGGAAGTGAACTGCCAATAATCTTTTCTGCCATCCTCACCACTCTCTGCATCGCCTACCTGTCTGAAGCAGTGATGCTTCCAAACCAGACTGTAATGTAATGTGACAGGATGCTCTCGATCATCCCTCTATAGAAAATGGTAAGGACAGGGGAAGGAAAATGTACTTTTCTCATGAGAAGCAAAACATGCAGGCGCTGCTGTGCCCGCTTCACCAGTATCTCGCTGTTGAGTGACCAAGCCACTTACTCGTTAGCTGCACACTCAGGAATTTGATGCTGGTAACCATCTCCACAGGTGAATCATTAATGTTTATTTTCTGAAATAAACAATGATCTCTTTAGTTTGTCCAATGTTTAAAACTAGGCTGTTTTTATTATACCAGTTCACAAACCCTCTATCTCCTTGCGGTAAGCACCCTCACTGTCATCTTGAATAAGGTCCACTACTGTTGTATCATCCGCATACTTCACAATATGGTTGGTGGCAAACCTTGCACAATAGTCATGGGTCAACAGAGTGAACAACAGCGGACTTAGGATGCAGCCTTGAAGAGAACCTGTGTTCAAGAAAATGGTGTTAGAAATATTAGTCCCAACTCGCACATACTGGGGCCTGTCAATAAGAAAATCAAGAATCCAGTTGCAGGCTTCCGGTTCCAGATCGCGGCACGCGCAGTCGCACGGAGAGAGCCGTCTCTCCCACCGGCTGCTTTCCCTTCGCCGGTAGACCCTTAACTGGGTCGAAAGTCGCCCCGTAGAGGCGACCACCGCTTGAGGAGGCTCCTGCTTGACTGGGGAAGAGCGGCAGCTCTCCTTAGTTCGAGCTATCTCCTTAGGGCCGTCGGAGGAAAAGATCGGCCAGCAAAATGGACGATCACTTCGCCGCACCAGCTGAAAGCCAGAAGAAAAACTAAGCGTAAAGAACCCCCGTGGAGAATCCGGGTGAGACCTTTCCTACCCCTTCTTTCCCTAATTACTCTCCTGTCAAAAGCTTTTGTGCTTGAATTACTTCCCTGCTGTGAGGGAGCAGCGTTTGGGCATTCGGGAAAAACAGCTTTGGGGAAAAAAAAAAAAACCAGTTAATTTTTATGGACTACTTAAATTTTGGAATACTGAGGGGACCTGAAAACATTTTATTCTTGATTATTATTGTTATAACTACGCATCTATTACTTTGGAGAGGCCTTTCTTCATCTTTTTCAACACGAAAAATAAAAAATCTATTAATTTGGAAAGAAAAAAAAGATTTTATGGTCTGCTGAGGACATCTTGTGTCGAAAAGTGGTACTGCAACTGTATATTTTTTTATGGCTGGGAATGGCTATGACCTTCAAAAGATGATAAGCATAAGATAACTGAAACAGCTGGTCTATTGAAAATTGGAGGTGAACATTTGTTTGATTTCTACGAAATAGAGCCTTCTCTAAAAGATTAAAAAATCTTTCTACTACTGATATGGAACCTAACACACAGCTGGACTATGAGCTCATATTGGAAAAAATTCTGGAAGCCACAGAGGATATGAACTCTTACTTTCAAACTTTGACAGATCAAATTATAGACCGAAAGACAGCGCAGAAGAAGCAGATTGGCGCCAAAGAGATTAGTGAACAATATGTACAACCTAAAGAGGAACCACGTCAACAACTCAACTATGAAACTACACTGAGAGAAACTGTGGAAACCAAAGAACAAATTAACTTTATACAACTCCAAATGCAATCTATGGAGAAGCCTGATGATCAAAGAATAACTTTAACGGAGATGTCTGAAGCATTAACATCAACAGAGACTGACACTCAGATACAAGTTATTGAAAATTGTGAAAAGGTGGATAAACAACTGGCAAATATAACATGGAATAAAACGGCTTTTACCATCCAAAGGCTACTAGAAGAAAGGAAAGAGAACTTTGACCAATTTGAAGCGTTAAAGAATATGGACCTTTTAATATTGTGGTTTGATGATGCAGGAATTTTATTATGGAAACCGTTATGGCACAGAAAGAAACCTAGAGTTAGATTTAAAAATGTATTTTAAAGTTTTATTTAATGGGTTTAAAAAGGCTTTGATTTTTTGACTGAGTTAATAACTAATGGAGCACGTGAAATTTCTAAGAGGATACCCTTTGTAACAATACTTTGTTTTAGACATGATAATTACTGGAGAGGTAAACTTTATTTACTGGTTTAAAAAGATTTTCATAGATATAGATGAATTGATAGAATATATACTTAAATTAGATAGAAATCTATTTGTTGGTTTGATATTTTTACTTTAAGATAATTATTTTGAAATAGAAGGAGAATAAGAGGGATGGGTGACAAGAGAAGAAATGGTATTAATGAAGAAAATATAAGAATATTACTGCGGGAATAATATACCAGATATAATTACTATGTAAAAAAAAAAGGACACCCGAAGTGTTAATAATATGTCTATCTAAGGCCAATTGGAATATGGTAATTGTAAGTTAGTAAAGCTTAAAAACAGGACCTGGATCTTTAGAATTGAAATGTGAGTGATATTTGATAGGATTGTTTGAAGCTTATATAGAAATGTATTAATCTGAATATGCAAGACTAAATGAGGGAATTAGAGAGGGAATTTTAAATGAATTGATTTGGGCTATATATTTGTGATTGTTTTTCTTTTTTTTTTGGATGTTCAATATACCCACCTCCACGGTGGTTCCTAAGCACTCTGATGTAACCCTTTTACCCCTATAAAAATCTAATAAAATATATTTAGTAAAAAAAGAATCCAGTTGCACAAAGGAGTATTAAAGCCTAAAAGGCCCAGTTTGTCTACTAGATGCTGAAGAATTGTATTAAATGCTGAACTGAAGTTGACAAACAACAAATGCATGAGTATTTCTTTTCTCTAAGTGTTCCAAGCTCAGATGGGGAACAGAAGAAATAGCATCCTCTGTAGAGCGATTTGGATGGTAAGCAAACTGAAGCAAGTCAAATGCTGGAGGGAGGCTAGATACAATAATGTCCTTTATCAGCCTCTCAAAACATTTCATAATGATGGATGTTAAGTGCAACCAGACGGTAATCATTGAGACCCATAATTGTAGACTTTTTTGGCACTGGCAAAATAATGGCCATCTTAAAACACGATGGGACCACTGCCTGCTGCAATGAAAGATTGAAAATATCTGTAAGAACAGAAGCCAACTCATCTGTACATTCCCCAAGAACACGCCCAGGGATATTATCTGGGCCTGCTGCCTTCTGAATGTTAACGTTCTGAAATGTCCTCCGGACAGGCAGAAATATACATGCAAGTACTCAGCTCCACACCCCTTATCATACATTTCCCTGTTCTGTGAGCTGAAAAACAACAAAACAGAAAGGAACCCATCATTTTTTATCCATTAACCCGTGCCTTTGATCATGTATCTCAGTATAAAATGAATTCTTGACATGAATCCCTGACACTTAGAGGATATTTGTTTAATTTCTATGCAGCCCATTTCGTGGTCATGCGCCTTAAAATATGTGAGATGACAATCTAAAGATTGAATTTGATAACAGAGATTTAGTCACAGAACTTTTTTTACATACCAGTTGCCAAGCATCCGAATTTTGATCACCTGACCATGGGAATGCTGCAACTGTTGTAAGTCTGAAAAACGGTCATAAATCACTATTTTTCAGTGCCATTGTAACTTTAAAAAGTCACTAAACACATGATTGTAAGTTGAAGACTATCTGTACACAGAAACTCAAAGGCTTAACTTTATACTTTAGGATGAAATCCAGCTCAATTAAAATTGCAAGGAATTTTGCCTAAAAATGCTAAATGTCTGGAGTTGGCAGCTATTTTAAGACAGCATCTCCAATAAAAAAAAAGGGGGGGGCAAGTGCTCATGGAATTATCTGCCTGGTGATAGAGCCTTTCCAGGTGTAGTAAATCCTTGATTTAGTAGACTTGAGATAAAAAACAAACACATTTTTCATTCAAATTTCACCATCATTTGACAGACTGTCTGTTAAATGAAGTTTTTGACTGAAAAGGATGGCACTTACATCAAATGCATCATTTACAAATGGTGTAAATGGATGCAAGTGATTAAATTCAGATTTAGGAATTTTATTTATTTATTTAATGGATACTTCCTCCCCCAAGCGGTCCATTAAATCAAGGTTTATTCTGGAATACTGTTGGAACACAACCCTCCAGAACAAAAGATGCAAAAGATATCTACCTGAATCTAATGCTCTTTTACACTGAAATTGTTTCATCAAAGCAAAGCAAAGCACAGCAAAAGGGTGCTTAAATGAATGATGTTCTCTGGCATCTGCCATTCTAAATCCATACCTTTAAAAAACATGGGAAAAAACAGTACAAATTGGAATGGTGCATAAGAAATAATTAGCAGCCAGTCAGAGTTCAATATAAGATTAAGTGGCTATCTAAATGTTTTAAATAAATAAAGAAAAAGAGATAGATAGATAGATAGATAGATAGATAGATAGATAGATAGATAGATAGATAGATAGATAGATAGATAGATAGATAGATAGATAGCACGTCAGATGATGTTCTGCATGAATAAATCTGGAAAGCACCATAGAAAAAGCCATATGTGTTAGTTTAGTAATGTTATTAAAATGTTCCTTTTCAAAATGAGGGGAATGGAATAAATGCAAGATGCAGCATTCAGTCCAAAGTTAAAATAATCCCTGTGTACATTATCTGTAATATCAGGACTATCTATCCATTTTGAGGACTGGTCACATTTAGAAATGGAAATAAATCTCTTTTGGTTCTATGTTATGTGGATGTTAGCATGAGAAAGAAAACGCACGTGAAAAGAAAACAGGAGGCTCTTATAAAGAATATGTACATGACAAATATACAGTATTTCTTTTATACTGAGTAGGTAATAAGCTATAATAATCATATGCCTATAAATAGCATTAAACAAGACGTAGGAGCAGGAAATTTATAGATCATGTCCTTTAATATCCACAGGTATATGAATTTGTTTTCAATGTATTTTGTGAAAGGTGCGTGTCTGTGTGTGCATGAACATTTGTATGTAATGAATAGATGTATATAGTGTACATACATATATTCGTGTGTGTAGTGATAACCTAAATTGATGCCTTTCCCTTAAAACTAAATAATTATAAAAGATATGCAATAGCCTGTGAAGCTGATGAAGGCTTTTTACAGTGTAGACTGAAAATAACCCACCAGCGCATGCTGTGTCAGGCATCTTTAAATAGCAAAGGCTTTGGGCCAAGATCAAATGTATAATTTGATACCACCTCTCTTGGGTGGTGATCATCCCAGACTCGCAAAAGAAGGGCTCAACTATCTTTTCAGAGTTGCTTTCCATCTCTAATGACATGACACTGCCACCATCCTGTTTGTCACAGAAAAAAATCACATGCTGCTGCAATCTAGCTGTGGTTCCTTTTTTTTCTCCTCCACTTTTTTTTTTTTTTAACTTGAGAGGAAGATTCTCTCTGGAGGTAAATATTTATTTGCTTTCTCCGCACATATCCAGTGCATATTGCATTGTGATTATTCACATGCAGATAAACAAAATTGTTCTGTGTTGCATAATAACAAAAGAAACCCATTTTTATAGGTCTTATATGTTAGGTAATCAGCTTCAGAGATAACCAAAGATTAACTTTTAAATGGATGCTGTTCAGAAAGATTCTCAGTCTTAAATCAGCTTTCCTGCATTAAACCTTTATCTTTAATCCTCAGCTGCAAGTAATTTTATATTTAGATAAAATTGAAAAATCTCCTAAACCACAAACATTTAACATAATCAGATGACAATATCTACAATCTCCCTCCCCACCACTTTTTTTTTTGCTTGGTTGAGACTTTTTTTGGGAGAAAAGAAGCAATTATTTGGAGCCTTTTTTGTATTTGATTGTTTTCAGATAATAGAACATCATCAGTAGAAATAATTAATAACTGACAGGATTACATTAAATACACCCCTCGTTGCATGCTCTTACTTATTGTACTTTAAAAATAGATCTATAATAATGAAGGCAGTTCACTAATGTGCAGATCCAACTTAGAAAAGCATCATATTCTGTGAAGCATTTCAGCTAAATCAGCCAATGTGCCATAGTGGAATCTGCTCTCCATACTCTTAGAACATATATAGTCATAGGGCTGGAAGGGACCTCAGGGTCTTCTAGTCCAATCCCTTGCTCAAGCCAGGAGACCTTATACTATTCTGGACAATTTGATTGTCCAGTCTATTTTTCGAAAACCTTCAGCAATGGAGCACCCACGACTAGAGCAGGCAAGCTATTCCATTGATTAATTGTGCTGACTGTCAAAAAAATTCTACTTACTTCCAGGTTGGGTCTCTCTTTAACAAGCTACCACCTTGTTACATAATTTGTATGCTTTGCAGTCTGGGGCTATACATCCAAAAGATCAGAATATAGATGTTAAAGACCTCATGATAGAAGCTTATTAGGAGAAAACACATCTGTGGAATCTTCCTATAGTGTCCTTGCATGATCTAGCAAGTGAGGTTAGAGCAGAGGTCTCCAATCTTTTTGATTTGGAGGCCTGGAAAGGGAGATAGGCACTGCTACGTGCATACAAATGGGCCGCACGTGAGCACATGCACACATGCAAATGGCCACATGCGAGTACATGCGCCCATGCAAATGGGCCTGCGCGGGTGCTAGCGCTGGCGGGATGCTATGGGCAGCACTAGTGCCGGTGGGACACTCTGGGGTGAGGCAGTGTTAGTGCCGGTGGGATGCTTGGGGTGGCACTAGCGCCGGTGGGACACTTGGGGTTGGGGTGGTTCCGGGCAGCGCTAGCACAAGTGTGGGGGGATGAGTGCATGCGCATGTGCGCACCTGCACTGGCCATCCCTTCACATGGTCCGGTGGCAAAGCGGCCACGGCCCGGTAGTGGGCTGCGGCCCACAGGTTGGGGGCCCCTGGGTTAGAGGAAACCCAGGCATTGCATGATTACAAGAAAGAGATGACAAGTTACTTGCACAAAGTCTTGAATGCATAATTCTAAAATAACCACCATTATGTCCCAATGATTTTTGTTTTCTTCAAAATGTTATCAGTGAGCAGTGAGCAGATGAAGAATGGAGCAGAATGAAGAATGGAGCAGATGCAGAATAGAGGAATTGATTTTTCTTTGCAACTTGTACAAACCTGAAAAAGTCACTGAATCAAGGCTGAAATATTACTCCTATAGTTTTGTGGTCTCATGTGTAGGCTGCAAGTGAGCAGGGTGATTTTGAGAGACAGTGGTAAAACCCACAAAGTTCCAACTACTCAAACCTTCTTGGCCCAGAATCTCTAATAACTTTCTAGAGAATCTCCTATCTCTAGAAATTAAATGTTTGGCCCATTTGGTCATAATATTATAGGTATATATAAAAGTATATAAATTTAATAAATAAATAAATAATATTCAGGATGATAATATGGTTGGAAACAATTGTTGTGAAGAATTCTGGTACTGCAGTGTAAATTTGTTCCAACATATACCCCAGGATCCTGCAGCAGAAATGCAATAGAAAGTTTGACAACCAACACACTAGAATGATGCAAATATGCTTGGCATGTTGAGTTTACCTTTAAAGTCACACCATCAATTTAAAACTCACAGTTCCATTAAAAAGACAATTAAAAGACAATTAGAATCATTCCAAGTGTCAGTATCGTTGCTGAGCTTCCCCGATGATGAGTTTATTCTAATTGCATTTAAATTACAATTCCATTAAATTGTGCATTATTCATACATGCTGCTATGCCAAGAGATCAAGACAAAATAAATGTTGGAAACCACAGAGAAACTGTAAAACAGTTGCAATTATATTGCTGGAGGTTATTAAATATCACCTAGTCCATATTGCTATGGGGTATTAAAATGAAACTACAAAACAGAAAACAAGCTAGCACAAACAGTATTATATTACTGATTTTCCTGTGCAATCCATTGCAGCACTAATTAAAGATCAGCTGAGAACTACTTTCAAATGGAAATATTGAAGATGGCCCCGCTCTGCTAAACTTCAGAGTGGTTATATCACTGATTGTAGCAGAATTTATTTGTTTTATTTAAAACATTTATATAGCTGTCCATCTTATAACCAACTCTGGGCAGCTCCCAAGCCAGATTTTATTCATTGGTTTTAATTTAAGGGACCACATATCCACATAGTCTTGTTTTAAATGTTGAGATCCCATCACTTTTTATTTGATGAAACAGTAAGTATACTGTATGCAGGGACCACTGAATCCAGTCTCTGGCTCCCCCGGAACAACAGAATTGCTGTAAAAAAAAAAACAATAACTCACAAAACTGTGTGCACCTGCAGCCTTGACTATGGGTTATATAACAAAGAATTCGTCACACCATGCAGTACAGTATTTTCATTCAAGCTAGGAATATTTATGCAGAAATCCTCAGCTAGACAGGAAAATTGCCTTTAAACTCACGGCAGCTTTTTCAAATATAGAATGACAAAGGTTCAATTTACTTCTTGCTTCATAGAAATTGCAGTTTGTTTATTTCCTGAATTTATTCCTGTTCAATATTACATGCTAACTTCATTTAACCTATCAATTACACATTGTTCTTTCACATTAGTTGTCACTGCAGGAAAACCCAGGGTGGTCTTGAAATAAAATCTAACTCCAATAGTTAAAAGAGAAAAACATTGAAGGCAATCTTAACACTGAGGGCCTTTATCGCCTTACTATATATATATATATATAGTATATATATATACTATATATATATACTATATATATATATATATATAGTAATATATATATATATAGAGAGAGAGAGTAAGGTGATAAATATAAGACACCACAAAACCAGTTCAAGATGAGAACACTGCTTCCTGCCCTCTATTTTTTTTTTTTTTTGCTTTCTCTCATTTTAAAATAGTCCACCAAAGAGAATTGGCTAAAATTAATTAATTTATATAGTTGCTGGAAACTTTGCCACAAAATATCCCATTCCAGCTTAGCTCAGTGAAAAATGCCGGCAAAGCAGTGTCCCCAATAGATAATATAAAGCAGGCTGCAGCAAATGAGTGTGTTTGTGTATGAATTTGTATGTGAGTGTGTATATATGTGTATATATTTATCCTATTTATCTGTCTACCTATCTCAAGATCACGATGTACTCATTGTTGGATGGTGGGGGTGCTTTTGATGAGAAAATATTTACACATTTTGGGGATGCTATGTTGAGTTCAATAAGCAGCAATGACAACAAAACAAAAAAGAGTGCCGTAGTTTGATAAACTTAATTTCTGGCTATATTTCAGGATGTAAACATGAGTGAATCTAAGCAGCAAGGAAATAGACTCTGGATATGGGTAGGTTCAGGTCTACTTGGGCTATACTATACGCTCCAGGTTTTCCTGTTTTTGCTTTACTTATCACAATGATGACTTGACACAAATTAAGTGCTTTCAACCAGACCTTTAATATAAGTGGGAGCATGAGCTCACAGCTGCCTTCCACCTTGTTTTCATACAAGAACAAGATCAATAATTGTTCTGTCAGGAGAAACAAATTATTTTATAATAATTATGTGACCTTTTCTCTGGTGCTTCCTAAACTGAGGAACTGAATTACAATGGAATATAAGCAAAGACATTGAGAATTATGTTGCAAATAGCGTTGGGCCTTGAAGGAGATCTGGGTGAGGTAAAATGAGCCTAGCATAAATCTCCAAGATAGAGATGTTCACTGGTAAAAATGGGACACCATATTAACATTGGATGCAGCAGTTTCTCTGGACAGGCAAAGCCTGCCCGGGCGGAAGTTCACAACTCAGAAGATCCCATGGACTCATGTCTCCTGAACGGCAGGTGGAAGATGTGGCCAGGAAGATGCACCAGTTATGATCTATCCGAACCAATAGTTCATACCTTTAATCTTTGCTCAAATGGGCTAAGTAAGTCACTCTACAGGAAGCCGCCTTTGGAGATGACCCAAAAGCTGCAGTTAGTATAAAAGACAGTAACATTACTAGTGAAATAACTTTACCAATCCAGAATAATACCTAGATTAAAGTAGGCTTTCAACCCCAACTCAGTAAGCTGATTGTTATCTTAAAAACCTTATATGGTGTAGCACCATGATAACTCAGGCAATGCAATGCCATAACAGAATTTGCCTGCACTGTCTAGTTATCTAGGGGGACCAGCTGAGAGAGCCCATTCCTAGTGAGATATGGGAGAAAAACATGGCATTACGGTCCTCATTTTGTGGAATTCTCTGCCTTAAGAAGATAGATGGCGCCCCTTATCCTTCCTACACTTCAAAGCACATTAAAAGGTTCTTTTCCCAACAAGTATTTAACTCTAGCTGGTTGGAGAGAACACAATAGTTCTGATGACTGTGCATGTTGTTAATATATTGTTTCACTGTATTAATTTAATTATACTGTAATTTAGATTTCATCTTTGTTGTTTGCCACCAGAGCACTTTGGGATTAGGGTGGGCTAGAAATGTCAACTACACAAGTATACTGTCCTATCCTTTCCAGCTTTTCTTTGCTGTCATTCCTCTTTCATTCATTCGCTTTAACACAACTGTAGTCATGGTTTATCCCTGGAAGTATTTTGAATTGAATATCTCTGCATGGATCTCTTTCATTTGTTCCTTTAAACAAACAAACAAACAAACAAACACCCTTGAATTCTGGAATCATAGTAATAATGAGTTCCAGTGATCTGTTGCGGTTAAATAAGCCAGCCTATCATAACAATGATATTCTTGTTTTCTAGATGAAATATTTTGAAGTTGCTATTTATAATGGCATATGATTTATGGTGGTCATCAGTAGCTGATTAATGTTATCAAAGAAATATCCTAGGAGAGTGAGATTTGGGCTTAAGAGTGAAACAATCAGAACTGTTTTGTAACAATACATTGAAAGTGAATAAAACTCTAAATAATATTTTTTATTATTTATTTATTTTATTATTTTTATTAATCACTTCAGAGGCCCACCTGGTTATATTAAAAAATGAATGTTCATTATCTCCTCCCATTCATGGATGTTTAAGTACTGAATACCAGTACGCAATTCCATTTTGGGGTAACCACTATTCTGCAAAGCATACGCACACACACAAAAATGAAAAATAACAGACAAAAGAAACAAAGCAAAGGAGATAAGAGAAAACAAAATCTAATTTATGCCAAAACCATTTACTGTATCTCTCCGTATCTTTCTATCGTTTGCAAACCATCATTGCTTCCACCACATCCATGCAGCACTTCATACCTCTTTTCTTTACACTTTTCGCCTCTTTGTTTTTGAGGATGTCATCAATTCCACCCAGCCGTAGTTTTCTCAATCTTCCTGTTTCTCTTGATCCATTAACTTTTCCTTCCTGTATTTGTTTTGCGATTTGATGTTTATCAATTCTGTTTACATGACCAAATCACCCATGTACTTTAATCAGTCACTTTTGTAATCAGTCCACATTCATTCTTGATCTAGTCCAGTGGTGGTGAACCTATGGCACGGGTGCCAGAGGCGGCACTCAGAGCCCTCTCTGTGGGCACGCGTGCTGTCGCCCCAGTCCTAGGCCTTCAGCTGGGTTTTATAAAACCTTTTCGCTTTAGGCCTCCGCTGCCATGTGCAAAAAAAAAAAGGTTCAATCAGTCAATTTCAACTTCTCGCGGGAAAAAAAAAGATCTTGCAAAGTTGGAATTGATTGATTGAACTTTTTAGTCCCACCCAGTCTGCTGTTACCGCAGCCATGCCCACCCAATTGGCCACACCCAGCCAATGGGCCACACCCACCCGGCACTTGACGATGCATAAGTGGGTTTTGGGTTGCAGTTTGGGCACTCAGTCTCTTAAAGGTTCGCCATCACTGATCTAGTCTCTTCTTGTTTTACCACTCATAATTCTTATGAATCCAACTCTTATAACATTCAACTTCATTTTGATTCTCTTGAAATAACCAGCTCTCCATACGATCAGAAGCACTTGTCCTTTACAAGTCGCCCTCTGTTTTATGATGGTAATGGGGCCCATCATAATTCTCATTGCTAAGTGTCACGGTTGTAAAGTGTGATGTTATGTGATCACATTGCAGGTTATTAAGTGAGGATGTTACATGGACACCATTTGCGACCTCCTGCCGGCTTCCCCATTGACTTTACTTGTTGGAAGTTGGCAAAGAAGGTCACAAACGGTGATCACGTGACCACAGGACACTGCAACAGCTGGAATTCTAAGGACCAATCACAAATATACTCATTTTATTGCTGTTCCAAGTTTGAACAGTCACTGAACTAGTGGTCTTTAACTGAGCACCAGCTATACGCACACGGTTTTGCTTCTTTCCATTCCTTACATCAGACCACATGCAACCCACTACTTCTCTTCTTAAAATGTTTCCACTCATTTCCCATTTTAGCAAACATTCTACCAAGATACACAAATTTATCTATTTGCTCTAGGTTGTTTTTTTTTGCCATTTATACTTAACTGGCAATTATTCATTCCATTTTCCTAGTTAAAGAAAGTCTTTAGTACAGTACATTAGTCTTCAATAACTCAGATCCAAACTCTTCACTGTATCTTATATATATTTACCCCCTACAAATAAGCTGGGTTCTCAGACAAAGTAAATCTAAACATAAACATATCCAATTGATTTATTCTTTTCCACGTTTGTAGAAATAGACTTAAACCACATATTAAAAAAAGATTCTTTTCTAAGCAGATACTACATAGCCACAATTCTCATTCACTTTTTGTATTTCTCAATAGCCTAATCGTTTTTTCTGCACTCTCTCTTCTCATTTCTACCACTGAGTAATTCATGCCATCCAATGATCATTTTTCTCCTGGATTGCATTCATTCAGAATGTTGTACAACTTATCCAAATCTCTTTGCTGTTTCTTTTACCATTGTTCTCTGCAGAATAACATGCGACTATCGTTGATTTATGAAGTGTGGCTTCCATATGCACTCAGAACAGTTTAGTTGCTACAAATTCTTGTTGTATGACATAGCTTTAGCCCTTTTAATCATACGTATGACCATTAAATCATATCATTTATTCTAGTTTTATTCCACACTGTAGTCAGTTATATGCCATGGGGATTATTACCTGGGTGAGCCCATGCATAATGATTTCTGCCATTTATTCTGCCATTAAGACTTTTACATAATGCTTTTAAATAAGAGAATGTGTGGACTAGGTTATCACGCTTGATTGTACCTGCTAATGGTAAGTTTTGGCACATTTTAACTTGCATACACATTCTAGCTAATATGCAAGCAAAACTCAATTTTATCCAAAGCATGCTCTTGCTCACCTATGCAAGCTAGTATTTGGAATAATGTTGTTCACACGCCATCACTAGAATATGCAGCATATTGAATTACCAGTAGTTGGGAATTTTTACAATTTTGCTCTTATAATAATTGATAATCGAACAGCACACAAGTTTAATAAATTATTATTTTCATAAAAATAATTAACTATATGCCTAGAAGATATCAAATACACAAGCAAACTATGTTCCTTTTACAAATAACCCATTTGGTGTCATAGTTTGCAAGTTCATTGTCCATTCAATGCAAGAACTAAGCCTGCCTTTGTGACTTAGAGGAGGCAAAAGCAAATGTACATTGACAGATGAACTCTCAATCTCCAAAACGTTCCTAATTACAGAAATAGAGACAAAATGGAATAGCAATAAAACACTAACCCTGGTGGGATTATTACATTTAACCATCTATTATCACCAAGCTTTACATTAATATATCCAATGCCATATAAAATGAGGATTGGAGCAAAGTTTGATCTAGTGGTTAAGGCACCAGGCTAGAAATCAGGAGACTGTGAGTTCTAGTCCCAATCTAGGCATGAAGCCAGCTGGGTCACTTTGGGCCAGTCACTGCCTCCCAACCCTAGGAAGAAGGCAAAGGCAAACCACTTCCAAACCCTTGCCAAGAAAACTGCATTGAGGACAGCTGGACTATTCAATCACTTTTGTTGTTAGTTGCGAAGTCGTGTCTGATCCATCGCGACCCCATGGACAACGTTCCTCCAGGCCTTCCTGTCCTCTACCATCTTCTGGAGTCCATTTAAGCTCACACCTACTGCTTCAGTGACTCCATCCAGCCATCTCATTCTCTGTCGTCCCCTTCTTCTATTGCCCTCAATCTTTCCCAGCATTAGGCTCTTCTCCAGTGAGTCCTTCTTTCTCATTAGGTGGCCAAAGTATTTGAGTTTCAACTTCAGTATCTGGCCTTCTAAAGAGCAGTCAGGGTTGATCTCCTCTAGGACTGACCGGTTTGATTGCCTTGCAGTCCAAGGGACTCGCAGGAGTCTTCTCCAGCACCATAGTTCAAAGGCCTCAATTCTTTGGCGCTCAGCCTTTCTTATGGTCCAACTTTCACAGCCATACATTGCAACTGGGAAAACCATGGCCTTGACTATATGTACTTTTGTTGGCAGGGTGATATCTCTGCTTTTTAGTATGCTGTCTAAATTTGCCATAGCTTTCCTCCCCAGGAGCAAGCGTCTTTTAATTTCTTGGCTGCAGTCCCCATCTGTGGTGATCTTGGAGCCCAGATTCAATCACTATTTTAGACTATTTCAAAAAGAAAATCACCAATTGTGGAATTTAATAAATTGAAACCATTGGGAAATTTACTTTTTCCATTGGAGAATAACTTGTTGTCATAAAGGGCTACATTTGGAAACCAGTCCCTAGTGCCAAAAAGATTGGGGGGCCACTAGTATAGTCTATTTCTATTAGTATTTATGCTATACAATTTTCTCTAAACTATATATTACTATTATTATACCATATATTATTGCTTGTACTTCTACGGCATATGATACTATTTCTTCTGCCAGTATACATTCTGCCATTGCTACTATACCACAACTATTATTAATATATAATAGTGTTTTACTCTTACAGACCCTGGTCTGCTTCAAATCATCTCTCTCTGAGGTTTCTTCTATTGTTATTTTCTTCTTTATTAATGGGCAGCAAGTAAGGCACTGGCACCCTCCCAATGTTGTGCTTGGCTTTGCTTTTGCTGGGCCTCTACTTTTTCCTCCAGACCTTAGTCTCCGTGAAGAAAATGCCTTCTTTTACTTGGCTGCTTTCTTTGTTGTTGTTACTGCTGCTGAGCTTCCAAAACACACTCTTGTCTCTTCCTCTACCTGTTTCAAGATAAGCAATTCTGCTGTGCTGGCAATATGGAAAGGGCTCAAATAGGAGCAAGGAAACACAGCATTTTCCCTGCAGCTTGGTCTTCCATAGGGACCACCTAACTTTGATTGTTTCTGACCATTTTGTAAGAAAATGTGGCAGAACGGGTGAGATTTGGGTTCCTTCTAATAAATTTATTGAAGCCTGGGAGGCATGACTTCTCTGTCATGGTGTCCACCCTTAAATGTCTGTATGTTTCACACTCTGATGATGTACTCTTAAGCATTGGAAGCTTGACATTTCCCCCCAGGCTTTGGGACAAGATGGTAGGTGGGGGTCCTGTAAGATTTGGTTGGGTATAATTTTGTTCTGTTTTATGTAGTCTTTCTGGATGCATATTATTCTTTTTTTATTGTTCTGGTCATTGCTTTTTATTATGTAAAGTGCCCAGAGTTATTTGGAGTCCAGCATTGTTTTTTTACCTATGTAAACATACAAACAAATAAATAAAATTTTATTGAATTTCCACCTAAGTTTTTATGAGAGACACAGGGTTCAATTTAATAATGTGGGCATTAAAGTTCTTACTTATTTGCCTTCCCCCTGCTCTCCCACCTTGGGTATACAGGCATTCTGCTACTATAACATCAACAGTTTCTTCCCTCACCCTCCTCCAATTATAAGGACAATCCATAAAGTTCCTCAGTGCATTCCCTGTAAGTAGTACCGCACAGAACTGTTATTCAAGACTTATTTGTAACCTTGTCACTTTTCTGTGGCTCTCCGTTCTCAAAATCACGATCATCCTTCTGCTGGATATTGACAATCCATCCATTGTAGGACTGCATCTCAATCCCAACTATTGCTGCCAGCAGCATTAATTAATTAGTTAATTAATGGTATCCTGTGTATAGATACTACTCCACATTCACCTGATCATGAGGAAAAAGAACCAGAAGCTTTCACACAACACATCTGGCATTGGCCTTCCAATATCATCAACTAACAGACTGAAGAAACCGTGTCCACAAAGCAATAAAGCAGGTCAGAAAGCCACGGCTGGTTCTTTCCCAAATCCACACCGAATTCTGTGCCATCGTAAGCCACAATGCTTGGTGGCCTGAGAAACCCTTGCAAAAAAGAAGTATCCAGATGTCTGCCGAAAGTAAAGCAAAACAAAACAAGAAATCAAGTAATCCACCAACATGATTAAGCGAAGCAGGTGTAAGATGCAGAAGGCAAGACAAGATATATAATGTTTTGTGTTCTGCATATGTTCTTCTCCTCCCCTCCCTTCCCCAGAAGCGTTCTTTCCCTCTTTTTTTTTTTGTCAACATTAATCTGCACAGATGGCAAAACATTCTAATCTCTGCTATGGGCTGAAGAGGGGGGAAATTTTTAATGAAATGGGAATTTCAAGGTTTATACAGAAAGCATTAGAGATGCTATTAATTTTGTTTTCTGAGGCCCAAAGTGCATTAGCTCTTATTTGGCAGACTCTGTATTGTAAGGACTATTATTAGTGGCATAGAAGAAGGGTCAGCTATTGTCCAGTTTTGTGGCACTAAACTTTGGCCTTAGTGTCAGGGAGGAATGAGAAATCCAATTCCTTGATTTGAGTTTGAATGATTCCAAAATCCCATTGTATAAAAATAATTCTATGTTAACAGGTAGCATTCAGGCACATTAGTATAACATTAGCTGCACAAGCCAAGGGGATTTTATCCTTAGTGTCAATCTCAAATGGAACCATCCCTCACCTTCACCTGGAACCAAACTTTGCTTTGGTGTCCAAGATCTGACTTTCTTGCTCGTACAGCAACAATAAGAAAAAAAGACTGTGAAACATACGGTATATAGCAGCCATTTCCAAGCTCTCAACTCCCTACACCTTGGCAGTACATGCAGATACAACCAGGCCATGTGGAGAACTGGTACAGTTATTCTATTTCTCAAAATCTTACCATCTTGTGGTGAGATGGGCGCCCAACAAATTTAATTAAAAAAAAAATATAAAGAAATCTCTTTCAGTTCCTATTTAACAACAGGGAAGCTGAACCATGCATGTCCCAGGAGTTACACAATGTAAATGGAGCACAAAACTATCACTTGCAGATACTAATTTTCAGCTTTGTGCAAAAGTTTCCAATTTATTTACTGCTTATAATATATGGAGTTATTAACAGTACTTATAGGTCGTCCCCTTCATCACAAGAACTCTGGGCAGTGCAGTGTGGTATAATTGAGTGAGATGACTAAGTGCAGTATACCTATGAAGAGGAGGTCACTATTGAAAAAAAGCCGGTCTCTTGTTCTAAGCTACTTCAGCCTCCAGTGCAGGGTGGAATCTCTGCAGGGTGGAATCCTCCTTGACGTTCATAGTGAACACGCAGAATTACACTTAGTAAGGAGATATATCCTGGTGTCACATCATGCAAGGCTATATGAGGGGTAACCAATATTGTGTAGTGGGTTTCATAGGCAATAACAAGACCTGCATGGTACAACGGTGTTTATTAACTCAGAACAGAACTGTCAGAAACCGGCAACAAGCCTGCAATTTATACTTTCCGCCTCTAGGGCGTCAGCTAATCACAACATTAGCTCGCTCCCACCCAAACTTGAATTCTTAAAGTTTCCCTCCAAATGGAGGTATGTTAGTTTCACAACACATTAACATTAGTTCTTAATACATAACAACCAACACTCTGAATTGGGCTTAGAGGCCTGCTGGTAACTGGTGTAGTAAACAGAACATTGGTGTTATCTTACAGGGTCTAGGACAACTTGCTGTGGCCAGCTCAGTGCGGCTGGTTCACTGCCGCTACCTCACCACCACCAAGCCACCTCTGCCAACTGACAGCCACCAAGTCACCACAGGACAACTCCACACAGCCAACTTGCCACGGGGATAACTTGCCGCGGCCGGCAGGAGGAAGAACTGGCTGGGTGGATGAGCAGAGTGCAGAGCATGTTGGGGAGGCAGCGGCGGCCAGAGGCTTCCCATTTTCAAACCCCTGTTTCTGCCTCTGCCACGGTGGACTCCGAGCCTGGTGTATCGGCATCGGCAGTGGCTCTGAACCTGGCACAGATTGGCATCTGGAATGATGGCTCCAAGCCTGGCATGGAGGCCTCAGGGGGTGTGAAAATGGAAAGCCCTTGGCTGCTGTCACCTCCCTGCCATTCACCCTGACTGCCAATGCCAACGTTGTCCCTGTCTTCTTCTGCTCAAAGCCTGGCACATAGGTGGCGGCAGTGGGGGAATGTGAAAATGGGAAGCACTTGGCTGCTGCCATCTCCCCACCGCCTGCCCTCTGGTGGCTGTGAGTTGGCAGAGACGACTTGGCAGTGGCAAGCTGGTGGCAATGAACTGGCCATGCCGAGCTGACTGTGGTGAATGTCCCATTCTGATCCTACATTAATGGATCTTCCTGACTGGTACCTTGGCCATTATCTGCTGCAGTTCACTTGCAATCAACTTTTCAGAAGTTTTTACAAATGGCTACCAAGCTTTTCCACAAGATGTTGCACAATCTGCTTTTTCAGACTTGTGCTGGCTGAGCAAATGCCATTACAGGTATTCCGAACTTGTAGAGATTCTTCTAATGTAGAGATTACAATTCTCAACATGAACTAACCGTGACAGGAGTGGAACTATGTCATCCTATGTTTAATTGCCACCCTATATATATGTTCCCTATGAAAATACTGTAGGGAGCTGGATTCCTCAGTTAAGCTGGACACTTATTTTCTGGTGTTTATTTTATGTGATCTGTTCTGTGTAATATAAAGATATTAAAATATGCATCATATGGTCACTGACTGATTCAATGACAGCTCAAATCCAGCAGGTATTCGAAAATGGGCTTCCATTACTATTCTCTGCCCCATTAAGCACAGTGCATTTTAGCTATGTTGCTATTATTAGTCAAAAATCACTCATGCTTGCTACTGATACATCATTAACAACCAATTTCAGTGCATAGTGTGCTAGCCATTGGTACACAATAGCAGACTATTTTGACTGGTATGGCAAGCATGTCAGCAGCCATTTTTCATTGATTGTAGGTGGCAGGACTATTTAAAACCAATCCTTCAACTCTACATTATCACATGAGAGTGATATGGATTCTTTTATGTATTAACAACTTCCTTGTTGTGAGAACACAAAGAGAAAATCTTTTTCCTGATGCATTAGCTTTCCAGTTGCAAGATGTTTTTCATGTTGTATATAGAACACAGAAAAACACACACACACACACTGCTAGAGAAAATTTCCCCTGAAGATGGGTTCCAGCATGAGTCTGAAAGCTCGGAAGGATAAACCTCAGATTCCGGTGACCGGCCCAGATTGGATCAGGCAACATTATCCTGGGCCACGTATATTCGCCTTTATTCATGACAGAAAAACACTATCCTTTTTCATTTTTCCTCAGGATTGTACAGATCAGTGGGATTCTTTATTGCAATACACAGGTGCATACAATACATAATATGAATAAATAATATAAAGCAGCTATAATATATGAATTTATTGGAATTCTTTCCCTTTCTCCCTCTCTTAGTGTCATCCTGCTTAGGTTAACCATTAGTTGATTGTCTCAGTGATGATAATAACAGGTTGCTGGTGTAGCTGATTAAAACTGTTAACTTTCACCTTTATTTATGAATCCATTTATACCTATTCTGGCGAGATATTAATGGGGAGCTGTTATTAGCACAGCTGATTCCTGGAATATTTAGATAATGATTAAATTGCCCCGAACTGTTGCCATGGCACAGTTTTACAACAGCAAGCAGCATTTCCCTACCAATTTGCCCACAAGTACGATGTGAAACAGTAATTCAGGAACTTCATTTTCATTGAAGATCAGGGGAAATGAATATAAGCTAGGTCAAGAGGGATAGCCTGCAGGAATAAAAGAATGGAGTAATTACAGTTTCAATATTGCTGCCCCTTGCTTTTATCAAAGGAAACGCTGGCATAGGGTTATGCAGAGAGTCAGCAAAGGAAGCCACAGGAGAAATTTTCAGTAGAGAGTGAGTGTCAAAACTCTGGCCAATACAAACTCAATGAAGAGAATCTACGCTGCTGACAGAAAACAGCAAAGCAATATAGTAAATAGTATTTTATGTTGAGGTAGCATTTCTTCAGAGTAAGCAGACTCCTTCCCATATATTATTTCAATAATCCTTGAAATGAATGATAAAATGAAGGATCTTTTGTGTTTTTCTTAACTTTTTGCTCTCTACTTGAAAATTGTTGAAGAAGTCTGAATGAGGCCCTTAAAATGGTTTCTTTTATGAATGCATGACATTCTATCTGTCTGTCCATCTATCTGCCTCTCCTTTCAGTGTGTGTATATACTGTGTATATAATGCTAAAAATTTGTGTGAATCTTTAGCTCTATCAAGATCAAAAGTAATGTCTCATCACTCCAAATCATGAACCTTTAAGCCATATCACTAAGAAAACAGTCTCTAAATGAGGTAGGCAAACGCTGCTTTAAGGATCATGAGTAGGTCTCATCAGGTTCCTGTATATGATCCATAAATTCCCTCACCTCGCAGAAATGACTCATATGTTCTTCATCCCACAATTTTCAGTTCTAACATATCTGGAGGGCATCAAGTTAGAGAAGGTTGGCTTAGAAGAATACTGTGAAATAATACTGGAAATATTATTCCCATTATTATGATTTGTGTCTCTGTGTGTGTATGTGTGTGTGTGTGGGGGAGACTGAGACAGACTGGCTTTCCTATTACCTCCTAGAGCAGGGGTAGGCATCTTTGGCTCTTTTATGACTGGTGGACTTCAACTCCCAGAATTCCTGGCTGGCTCAGGAATTCTGGGAGTTGAAGTCCACCAGTCATAAAAGAGCCAAGGTTGCCTACCCCTGTCCTAGAGAGTTTGTATAGAGGTGAGATGTTCATTGGGGAGCTCTTGAATCCAAGCTTAGTGTTGGAGCTAATACACTGTAGTAGTTTTATAGAATTTTTTGTGTGTGTTTATTACAAATAAGGTTTATGGTACTATTGAAGCTTAAGATTTCAAATGTTCACTGTGATACGCCTCCATGAGTTCATAGTGATAGCTGACCCCTTAACTTGCAAGTTCTCTAATTTTGTAATAGTGAGCCTACTGCATTCAAGCAGAAAAAACCCGCAAGAAAGCAAATGTTTAAACCTACTTTAAGCATTGATGCCATATAACAGGCCATTGTACAATTCTTTTATTTTTAATTATAGACAGGAAATTAGAAATGGAACAGATAAGTCTTGGAGTTGGCATAGTGGTAAACTGTAGTTAGTTAACCATATTTTGTTGCAGTAATAGGCAAGGTTTGAAAGATCAAGGACTGCCACCCAATTCTAGTTTCGTGAGGTTCTGGATTTTCATGGTTGATTGAATAACTTTGTTCACACAAGATACTAGGCTAGTGGTGGTGAACCTATGGCACACGTGCCAGAGGCGGCACTCAGAGCCCTCTCTGTGGGCATGCGCACTGTCACCCCAGTCCTGCCTCCCCCCGCAGTCCCCTCCTCCCCAGCAGCCCCCGTGCGGAGCAGTGCAGCCAAGGACATGGCAGCCGGCCAACGGGGACAAGACTCCGCCATCGCGCCCTGTCGCGCGCAGATGATGCTGTGGAGCGTGGGAGGAAGGCGTGGCTGCCATGGCACTGCTGGGCCTCTTGGGCGATCTGCTGCGGTGGGCCGTGGAGGTGGTGGGTTGTCCTGAGGGTGGGCAGGGGGCGGGGGCAGGGCAGGGTGGGGCGGGGCAGTTTTGGGGCACTCAGTCTCTAAAAGGTTCACCATCACTGTACTAGGCTATACAGCATGGCTTATACTATGGCTAGGTTCACACAAGAAGCTACATAATATATATATATATATATATATATATATATATAGCTTAGTTTGGGATGTGTGAGTTCAAGAAATGGAGTGGAAAGAGTTAAGAGAGAACATGTTCCCCAAAAAGCTAACAAATATTCCTTGATTTATGACTATTCACTTAATTTGATTGTTCAAAATTATGACAGTGCTCAAAAAAATGACCTATGACTAGTCCTCGCACTTACAACTGTCCCACAGTCATGTGATCAAAATTTGGGCACTTGGCAAACAGCATGTATTTACAAAGATTGTTGTGTCCCAGGGTCATGTGATCGCCATTTGCTACCTTTACCCGGGCGGGGGGGGGGGGCGCTTCCGGTAAGCAAAAATCAATGAAGGAAGCTGGATATGTCTAACAGCCATGTGATTCACTTAACAATCATGGCAAAAAGGTTTTAAAATTGTGCATGGCATACTTAATGACCCCAACATTTACTGATGGAAGTTTTAGTGCCAGTTTTGGTCACAGATTGAGGACTATCTGTAAGGAATAAATTAAATAAATTTAACATTCTCCCCGATCCAGTATCCCCAAACAATATTCTTTGCTAATTCCTCCAAGTGTCTATCAAAGTAGCAGAAGGGGGAATAGGAAAACTACACATAAATATACACTTGGCAAATGTTAATATGCATTAAAACCTTTGATGACTATCTGCTGGTGAAATGCAGTACAATTGACTATGATATTCACTGCCAATTAAACCTTGTGATGTAAAACACTCCTGTGCAAAGGTCTCAACACACAAGTCATTAAAGGACTTATCTGGACTATGGCAGATCTTTCTGGTCACAACATCAGGCCATTTTTTATGGGTTAAGAAAGAATAGAGAACTTGTGCAGAGAAGCATGCAGTGACCATAGAATCTGCAATCTATGTAAACTGGGAGCTTCACAGATGATGCTTTTGGCAACTACATGGATCCTTGGTTGGCCCAGCCATTCCACTTCACCGGATGCTTTTGCATCTAACAAGACTTCTAATCCAGAGGCTGCATTCTGCCCTCTGTTAAGATCTTTAGATGCCATCATATGTTGCCAGGGATTATATTCAACTGGGATAAATTGTCGGTAATATGCGGCACAGATGTTACATTGTTTGAGCAACAATCAATAATTCTGGATGCGCCCTCTCAAGGTTCAGTTCAAAATAAAATTAAAAAATAGAATAAAGGCAGGTAGAAGTAACTCTTTGGCATAACTGTTGATGACACACGTATATTCTGTTTGTCAAGAGACTGAATTATAGTTTTCGGACTGCATTTCAAAGAAGCCCATCCAAGTTAGAAATACAGTGTTCATTTTAAGTACCTTTTTTGCATTTGATAAAAGATTCAGTCCCTGGCAATTATATGTATATGCAAGAATCCATGTGCTGTAGCTCAGAGACAACGCAAAACTATTCATCTAGCTGTCTAAAACAACAAATTATTTTTGGACAAAGCTCTCATGCAAATCAGCAAAGCAACCCAGAGTCTGATTTCAATATAATTTGGCAATTTTTGTCAATGTAAAAGTCACACCTCTTTTTTTACTAAAGAAATAAATAACTGTAATTGCTTATACAATCAGGTGACATTCAGGAAAACAATCCAGGAGAAATATAAGCAGTCTATTAAACAGTTCCCACAATTAACAGAATTGTAAATACAAAACACCTGTCTGAAAAATTGCATCACTGTAATGCAAACAACTGTCCATTCTCTTCATTGACAGGGGGTTGTGATGGATGAAACTAGGCAGATAAAATAGAATAATGGAAAGACAATTTCAGTATACCTTTGAATTACTGTCCACCATAATCTCCTGGAAATTCTTTAGAGGTAAAAGACAAGAGGTAGAAAGCTGAAAGCAAAAGTAGCCACAATGGTACTTGTGGGTGTGTCATTGACTTGTAAGGCAGGATTGCCATCTCATTCTGAGCTAAGCACTCACTTTTCTTCTTCTAATAATGGTTTGTTTGGTCTAGTGGTTACGGCACCAGGCTAAAAAGAAAAGACCATGAGTTCAAGGCCTGCCTTAGCCATGACAGTTAGTGGGGTAACCTTGGGCCAATCACTCTCTCTTAGCCCAACTCACCTCACAGAATTGTTGTTGTGGGGAAAATAGGAAGAGGAAGGCGTATTGGATATGTTCACTGCTTTAGGTTATTTATAAAAATAATAAATGCAGAAGATAGATAGATAGATAGATAGATAGATAGATAGATAGATAGATAGATAGATAGATAGATAGATAGATAGATGGATGGATGGATGGATGGATGGATGGATGGATGGATGGATGGATGGATGGATGGATGGATGGATGGATGTTTCTGGAATTTTCTCTGTGATACTAACAAAGCAAGAATTCACATATATAAATGTGAATATATATGTGCGTAGAACAGACCATGAGGTTTCCAAGAGATATGTTCAGGTATTTTTCCCCATCCACTTCTAACCCGTATCTCCGAAATGAAAGCAGAGGCACTAAATAAATTTTCAAGATTAAGAATATATTTTATTTATAAACAATGGCAAACATAACAGTTTCTAAATTCCGGGAGATATAGTTCATAGCACCAGCATATATGTTTCCATTTTAAAGACGTAAGGGAAAGTTTGAGGATTTTGGATAAGGAAATTTTTGTTGTTTTTGGAGCATGACTTAATTGCAGCAAACAATGCCAACAATTACATTTATGATAAAATCATGCAGTTGGTTCTGAATCTAAGTAATTAAAATGAATTACTGATAGATAAGTATAAATCATATATAATCCTGTATAAAATGTCTGGATTACACACACACACCTATATATACACACAAACATATCTATCTATCTATCATCTATCTATCTATCTATCTATCTATCTATCTATCTATCTATCTATCTATCTATCTATCTATCTATCTATCTATCTATCTATCTATCTATCTATCTATCTATCTATCTTCACCAGAATCTAGATTTCTGTTTTTATATAAGAGAAATATAAATTTGGAAGCAATAAGAAGTAACATTGGAAATGGTTTTACCATTTACATAAGGAAAAGGCTGGATAAAATGGATTATGTCATAGCAGAGCCATATAGTGATTTAAGAATTGGATAAGAATCTGAACGACAAGTCAAACTCCTTCTTAATAAAAAAAAATATAAGTCCAGTACTCACAACCAGTCCAGTCTTTTTTGCACTATGAATCTCTACAACTCCCAATACCCTTCCTATGACAGGCACTTTGAAGTGGAATTGACAAGGAAATGCTACAGGGAATAGTGCTGGCAGAGAAAGAACTTGATAGGAGCAGAATTGCAAGCAGAAGATAAAGAAAAGAACAATAGCTGCAAGGAACCTCTGTATCAATTTGAAGAAAAGTCTCTATCCCCTTCATTCAAAGCAATTTACACTAGAACTTTCTCTATGGAGAAACTTTCTCTATGGAGATTCCATTTCCATTAGAATTTAAAACTCTGTAGACTATCCCTTTATTTCCAATAAAATACAGTAAAATGCTTCTAGAAAGTCCAAGAGCAAGACAATGATAGCTTCACATGGTTTGCGAAGGAATGAGCACAATGATGTTAATCTGATCTATTTTATGGCCAGCTTTGTGAGATAGATATTTATATAAAAAAACAGGGATGCATTGTTTAGAGGTTTTTTTGGGTTTTTTTTTTACTCATTTGGGAATGTGAACAAGTTGGCCTGAATATTTTCTTTCTTTTGCTTGATCACACAGTCATCACACAGGACACTGCAAATCAAAACTGTTCTTTGAGAAAGTTGATGAAGATTCTCAGTCAGCCAGATCGAGTTATCTGGAAGTTGAATCATGGTAACTGGGCTTCTTTTCTTTTGGGTTTGAAATGCTTCACTGCTCATCCAAGTAGCTTCTTTGGTCTGAGCAAGTTGGTTAGGGGGACCCCATCTATGTCCTCCAGGGTAGATTCATTTTTCACCTAATCTGAATAGCCTCACTAGATGAGTGAACTTTGAGAACACAGGGAAAGTCTTCTGAGGCTTGGATTCTACAGCAGGGGTGTCAAACCCGCAACGTCACGTGACGTGTCGCGACGTATCGTGACTTTTTTTCCATTGCCAGCAATGGAGTGGGCGCGGTTTCGGCACGATGCATCCGGCCCGCGGGCCGGCAGTTTGACACCCCTGTTCTACAGGTTCACCTGGAGCAGCTTCTTCAGAGTCAGAAGGAAAAATCTTGTCTTGTAGCAAGGGCTTAGCACCCGCGGTGTCATTGCAGGTGGAAGTCATATGAGTTATGGGTTATAGTTATGGTTCAGGAATCCAGAGCCAGAGAGGTCATAGCCATAAAAGATCAGAGGCAGGGTTAGAACGGTAGGCAACCAACAATGCACAGATCTGAGAAAACAGGCTGAGGTAACAGCAGTTAAACAAGAGTGGTTCAGTGAGTTGGATAAGCCCATCCAAGTGATGAAACCTATAGTTTGAGAGCAGAGCAAGGATGCAGGAATGCAGATCTGATGTTGAAGAGTTGCTTCCAATGCTGAGCAAAGTCTGAAGACTGCTCCTAAGTTCATCCCGGCGGCAGGCATGGCTCACACAGAAACATTGCCATCCTTGCTTTCTAAGTGTTCCTGTTCTGGTTGCTTTTGCTCTATCCTTCAAAGTAACTACTGCATATGGGCCTAGGCACCCAGCCAGGATCTGGACCCACATTTTCTGAATCTGCCCTTACCTGTTTTTATTCATTTTCTCCCTGGTCTGTTTCAAGTGATTGATTGATTGATTGATTGATTGCCAGTCCCAAGGCTGATAGTTTCATGGATCAGGCCCTGATCAGGTCAGAGTAGAACATAACAACCAAAAAGAAGATGCTGTGGAATTTAGGATTACCCCGTCACAGCTGAACTGAATCCTGGCAATTCCCCAAATATGGGTCTGAGACATAGTTGTATTTGTGTATGCCTAAAGATATCATATACACCTCCCAGAAGCTCGGAACTGTGAAGCCTAGGACACAAAACTAAATTTATATTCATTGAATTAATAGCTAGCAATTAATAGCAATAGCACTTAGACTTATATACTGCTTCATCGTGCTTTACAGCACTCTCTAAACAGTTTACAGAGACAGCCTATTGCCCCCAACAATCTGAGTCCTCATTTTACCAACCTTGGAAGGATAGAAGGCTGAGTCAACCTTGAGCCAGTCGGGATCAAACTCCTGGCAGTGAGCTGAATTAGCCTGCAATACTGCATTCTAACCACTGCACCACCCCGGCTTCTTTTACAGTTCAGTAATTAAAATTACTGAGCTGTAAAAGAAAATACTATATAAAAAGAATTAAGCTCCTAACTGTATACACTACATGCATATAATATTTAGGTTGCAAAAATAAGGGAAACCATTAGATGGGAGCCAAGAAATGCAGAAAACTAACAATATATTTAATGGTGTATGGCTTAATATACTGACATTTTTTTCTCATTTGCAACATGCCCTCTCTCAAAGAACGCAGACACACACATATCCTCCTTCCAGTAGAATCAACAGTAAAGAGAAGACGGGGCAAAGAAAGGAGGGAAATGAAAATGGGTTCTGGGGGAGGATTGCAGTAGCAGGACTGGGAAGGAAAAATGAATGCAGGGAACAAAAAGGAATAAAGATAAGGGATGGAGAACAGGTTACTACATATTGTACAAAGGGTTAAATTTACCAGGCAAGCAACCTCTCTCAAGGAATGAGTAATCATCAGGGTAATTTTAAAATCAGGATAATTTTCAAATAGCTAGATAAAATAGATAGATAGATAGATAGATAGATAGATAGATAGATAGATAGATAGATAGATAGATAGATAGATAGATAGATAGATAGATAGATAGATAGATAGATAGATAGGTAGGTAGGTAGGTAGGTAGGTAGGTAGGTAGGTAGGTAGGTAGGTAGGTAGGTAGGTTGGTAGATAGGTAGGTAGGTAGGTAGAGAGATAGAGATAAAGATAGAGAGATAGAGAGATATGATAGATAGACAGATAGACAGACCGACAGGCAGTAGGTATAGATATCTTCACTCTTCAGCAGTGATGTTTTCAACAATGCATTGCATAATTGTATATTTTACAACAAATGTAAGAATGACCCTCCCCTCACCACTATTTTTTTTTTTGGGGGGGGTGTCATATCTTATCTTGTATATATGATATTTAACAATATATGGTTTTCATGCTTCCCAGTTTTACTCTGCTGGCTTTCATCACTGGTGAAAGCTCTTTATTGCCGTATATATATATATATATATATATATATATATATATATATATATATATATTCCCCACCCCTCACTACGAACACTTTTCTGTATATGGGCAAACATTGAAGCACGTATAGAACAGCAAAACACTGCAAGGGTCTGAAAGTTCTGGCCATCTGCAAGCACAAATGTAACAAAGGCCACTTTTCCAGTTAAGAGCACGACATTCAATTCCCATCGCTCACAGAATCAGCAGAGGAGCAACTCTAATACATCAGAGTGCCATTCAAGAGATACAGCTTTTTTGTTCTCCAGATCGTTAAAGCACATAACACCACTCGCAAACATGGGAGCTGTATCCTTCAGATAAATGCGCAATCATGACCAACATACCGTATTTAAGGAAGAAAAAAGAAATCTGAAAAGAACATCTGGAAGTCATAGAATTAAGGAAATCTCTGCACACATGAACTATAAACTATGGAAGAAATACAAGAGAGAAAGAGAAAGCCCACTGTTTGGAGGCAGGTAGGCTTCCCCAAACAGAGTAGTTGAATAATCTACAGACGAGCTATAATTTTATCGCCAACTTAGGTCTTCCAGATTGATTGAAATAAGAGACAATTAATAAAATTTGTCATAGTAGGAATACACGTGATGGGCTCTGGGTTGGAAAAAGGATTTTCTGGCTGTGCTTTTACTGTTCATGCTTAGCACTGGAGTCTCATTAATTATGACATAAATATTAGCAATATTAAATTCAGTGGGGTTTATTTCTGAAGGTTGGTGGAACCAGGCTCTGAATATTTTCTACTATTAAATTATCATTCACAGGTTACCTTTAAGCCTGACCAAGAGAATTTTTTTTGCAAACTGTAACTTATATTATATAAGTAATATATATTCAGTTAGAGAACCGAATAGAGAGAGATGGCCTGAAAAAGAAATTTAATGACATCAACGTTGCGAGTTTGACACCCTTGAACTAGGTGGTTGCAATGACTGCAGCCTCTACACTGGCATGGAAAAGAGCTCCCCCAAAGCCATGTGAATGAATGCAGGTATAAATTGACCCAGTGATGCTCTGAGCTCTTTAGGAAAAAGGCAAAACACAAATGCAGTAAATAAAAATCTGAGGCACATCCTATTTTTAAAACGGGGGTTATTGTGCATCATCAGTTATGAATTGTTGTTCTGAATTTCCAGAATTCAAGCACAAAATACCAACTAGACACTTTTGTACAATATTGTGGCTCGAGCAGAAGCGCTGCTCTCTGGCACAAGATGTGAATTCTTCCAACCCTATGGCCACCATTTTTTGATACGCAGGTTTGGAGACTCTTGTCTTCATTCAGAATGAAATTTAGGGAATGCAAAAAAATGTAGGAGGGAGGGAAGAATGAAAAGTTCTTTGGCAAGTCAACTTCAACTCATATAACACTTGAAAGTTATATATGCAATCTCCTGGTGGTTTGAACTCTCAAATTCCCAGGCTGCACAATTTTGTAAAACAACTATCCATGTGTTCACAGCTGTCACTGTGTTGAAGGGACAAGGTTTGGGAAGTACCACTAATGGAAGAAAAGCTGAAGTGAGCAGGGATAAGCAATAGGAGTTTGGGGACAGTTCTGCATTAACAACCTGCCACTGATGAGGGGGAACAATAGCATGGATTTCTTTGAAATAAAATTTGAAGTGAATTCAGGACAAATGTTAATTGTATGGACAGTACACTGAAGTTCTACAATTATGCATATTAGGCCTTTCTCTTTCTATTTCTGGCTTCCCAATTCTCTCTCCCGGGCGTGGATCCTTTCCACTAGTTCAAGGGAGGACCTTTCCCCAAAGTTCTGATCAGCTGCTCATTCAAAAACACATTAGATTCCAATTCTTCCTCTAACCATTTATTTCCTACCATTTAAGTCTTATGGGTATTAACTCGCAACATGCCCAGCAAAAGAATAATCAGGCAGCATAACAATATGGATCTGAAATTCCATTTGGACGGTGTTGTTTTTTTTAAATCTAGAATTGTTCATTAGATCCTTCAAAGGTAAGAAAGAAAGCAGAATAGAGTTGTTCAATTCAATGCATGACATCAGGGATTGTCACGGTGTAAAAGATAAAAGACTTACATGATTATTGATAGTTTATCAAATGAAGTAGCTATCTTAGAATTTTTTTTAAAAAAATATGGAAAATGAACTTGTGATTTGAGCTCAGTGAGTCAGCTTGGTACTCTAAGATAAATTCACCTTAACTTATCAAGGGTTGATATTACATGCATATTACTGTATATAAATAATTCATAGTTGATCGTATGGCCCCTTAAAATTGCACATGATATTAATTAAAGGCTTGTTGGAAAGACTGTAATTAAATTATTATATGTCACCATCTCTGGAAGCAAGGCCCATTTTTGTTATTCATTTTTACTGTTTTTTGAGGTAACGGTAAAACTTACACACCACTTTAATAATTAATGCTAGTGCAGCTTTAGTATTCATTTTCCTTTAGAATACATAAGAAATTAAGTCAGTGTTTGATGTAAGCAACAAGATCCATTCTACCAGAATACCAAAATACATCTCTGAATCAATCACATTAAGCGTAGGAAATAGTACTGATTGAAAAATTAATAACAAAAAATCCCAACGAGTTCCTTAACCAAATATTTTACTTATAACTTCTAAATAATTCCTTATATATTATTTCTACCGTTTCAAATGTTTTTTTATGAAGCGACATATTAAAGCCTCTCTGGATGCTTAAAATGTTGCATCTTAAAAAAATCTATGTTTATTTACTCCAAACAAGAATCCTGTCGCCATCTCTTTTCTGCTCCTTGCTTTTTTATAGCTTGTTTTTCTTTGATTATTTTTTTTATTTACTGTGTTTTGTGGATCATGGTATGTTTAAATATTTTTTTCACCCTTCCCCCAATTTATCTTTGGCTTGATCATTCCAACAGTGCATCATTAAACATCTTGACAATTAGCTTAGCCAAGAAGGGAAAGGTCAAGTGATTAACAGGACAGTTTAAATTACCTCTGTTTGTTAGTTGCTCTACCCTGCTTCAAATTGACACTCTTAAAAGTCAGATTTGTTACTTTGCTCACTTGCAAATGAATTGGATTTACCACTTGGCCAAGCATGAAATTATCTTTTCAATACTAATTCAATAAGAAGTTGGAAGCAATTATACCATCTATAAGAAGGCCAGGTTTTTAAATGACATTTTACATTTTAAGACACTAAATACAGCACAATTGTCCATGCATAGCATGCAACGACAAGGGACCTGATGACTAAGTTATCTTCAGTCAACCACCAGAGAATTTGGGTTACACAACTTATTGATCGGGGTAACAACAACATTCTGAAAAGCTAATGAAATAGACATGCGTCTCGGAAGATTTGGCTGTGAAATACAGTCACTTTTAATCATCTCTTTCATATTTTTGTTAGCATTACCAGTCCAGGGTCAAGACAGATAGTTGAGTAGATAGTATCACAATTTGCTTCAATATCTACTACCATCCATTTGCCCATTCCAAGACACCCTGACACCCCCTCCCCCACAAAAAGCCATTAAAATCCCAGGCTTCCACTAATATTCCAATGTCTAGATGCCACCATGATAAAAGAATGCAAGAGTTAACTGGTAGGTGTGCTACAATTTCTCAAAAAAGAAAATAGTTGAAAGCTTTTGGTACTATTGTTCAACCTTACATCAATCTCTCACCACTGGTAGACGTGTCTGTATGTGTATGTGTTTATATACATTTATGCATTGCATTCTACAGTACGTGAAAAGTGGAAAACTGAATTTGTAAACATGTCTTTTTGATCTTAAGAAAGACGTCTATCCAATTCTGCTATGAAGACCAAGTGCTTTTAAGCTCATATAGTGGTGTCTTAGAACTTAGATCATAGCTGTATCTGTAAATGTGCTCTAAAATTAAGGCTGATATTGTTTCCTATCACCAACTTCCTACCAAGCCATCTCTGGATTGTTAAGAGTTAAGTATGAAAATGTAAGAACCATCATGCTTCTAGTTGGAATTAACCATAAAAAGGGCAGAATGTCCCAGTGTCATGGTAGTTTCTACCGAGTGTCTACAACTTCAACATACTTTTCATGACTGAGGGGGATTTTTAATTCACATATTCAGGGCTATAGAACCTCATTAGCTTTTCTTTAAGATAATGCATTCTAAAAATGCTAAAGTGTGAACCTCAACCTCACAGATCCTCTCCCACCCCCACCCCCTTTGTCTTCAACATGGCCACTAGCTTTTGATCCACCTTTTATTAATATCTATTACAAATAAAAAATATATTTTCTATCATTAGTAATTTCTGCAAAATGTTAACATCCAAACTTAAACAATCTATGCATAACTAAAAGAAATAATTTTCAAAGTTAGGATACATAACTTATAAGAATGATTTAGCACATTATACTAAAACTAACTGCATTTTAGATTTTGGTCATAATACTAAATTGTATTTTAATCAACAAATGAGAACAAAGGATAGCCCCCCCCCTCCACTTCAAAGCCAGACTACCTTTTTCCTTGTAATTCTAAATTATATTACGCAACCATAATATATAAGCACATGAATGGATAATTTCCTTTTACATAATTTAGTGCACGTACAAATGATAACCAACATTTTATGATGTGCAGCTGAAAGAAACCAATTACATCTCATGAAACTAAGTAGCTCTTTTGTCTAATGAAGGGCCTGTGTAGTATAAACATTTGTCTCATCTTTAAATGCTTCAGCACAATTGAAAAGAAATCAACTACAAAAAGAAGCAGCTTTTGCTGATACCAAGATGATAAAGGCATGACTTGTACTAAGTTCCCCACCTCCCCTGGATGAATGCAGGATGGAGTAGGATGCAATTAGCACAAAAGTGGATTGTTTTTATATTTTTGCAAACTCCAGACATTTTAAAATTAGAACAAGGGCCTCAAACTTGGCAATACTCTGCCATTAATGAATGTATGCCCCCCTCCCACGTATAACAATAAATAATACATGAACAGATAAAACCGTTGTAGCTGGCAGATGGTTTTGACAGATGGCTAAATCCATAGGTTTAGACAACTCTAAAACTAGCTCCAGGCTTGACTCCCTACTTTGCCTATGTGAATCTGCTGCAAACTAGCCCAGGCAAAGTAGGAGTCAGTTTTGACAATGCTCCTATCTGGCCTGTGTGAACCTCATCAGCTTTACTGTATAAAAAGTTTTATGACTCCTTTTAATTACCTCTGAATCCTAGAGAGAGTGCAACCCAGAGTTTGAGAATCCTTGAATTAGGAAAATCCTTTGAGACATTCATTAGACCATCAGGTAACAATTTATTCCTTGGTTTGTTTGTTTTTTTTGCCTATTATTACATTGTTATTAAAACATCACCAATTTCCTGTTCTGACTATTTCTGTGGTTAGAAAGGATTTTTTGTTATGAAATTACTAGACTCTGAAGGCTTTTGAATTTTTGAAGTCTTTATCCTTGAGTTGCATTTCATTTTTTTTTTAATATTCTTATCACGTAGAATTGTCTTCTATCTGCCCAAAGTGTTGTTTTCCTGGGCAAATCAGCACAGAGAAACAAGACAAAGAAAAAAACCCATACTATACAATGAATGAAGAGTGATACATAAAACAAGAAAGGGAAAGGTTGAAAGCGAAAATGGAAATTATGTGGATTTTTTGAAAGAAAATACACATGAAAATGAAAATTACACACTGGAAGATCTTGGTGCTCATTTTCCTTTTTCCAACATTTTTTTAAAATTTCAAATTCATCCCCCAAATAAAACTGAATAAAATCTGCACTGCTTGAATTCAGCAAATACAGCCATGCGATTCTGCCAGTCAGGTAGGTATTAAAAGATGAGGAATCTGTCAAGAGCAAGAAATCCTGAGCAACACATATTACTGAATAAAATGGAGGAATTCAAAGCCAGACTTTTAAGAACTAAGCACCCAAAACCCATTCCTTGAATGGTTAATCTCTCAGTTCAGCAGTTGTCCTTGGACTGGTAGGTGTAGGGGAAAAGTCTAACTGCAGACAATGGCAATGTTCTTTTCTTTCTCAATGAAGAAAAGGTAAGGCTTCAAGATGGAATATTTGACAAGAACTGGCTGTGTCAAAGCAACACACCTACACCTCTGCAGACTGTCATACTTAGTTGGCCACGGTGGACTTTTCTCCACTTCAGGACAAAGTGAGCAATGACTGGAATTGCAGTGGTAAGGAAAAGAAGCAAGTGAAAGCTCAAAACAACTGAGTGTAGAAGTGTTGTTTTTCTTTCAAATATCTGGTATAAAGTTACATTTATTCCTTTGGGAAAAAAATATGGTCTTCAAGCAATCTTTCAAAATGATGATGATGATGATCAAACATTTAAATTATCTATAGCTGCCCACTCCTGGGCAATTAAAAACATAGGTTAGTATAGACAACCTGAAATAAAATAGTCATAACAGCAGCAGGAATCACAACAGGGACCATCTTGTGTCTAGAAAACGCTGTCCTCAAATCTTGTTTTAGGCTTTTTTTTTTTTTTTAAGCTAAGCTTTACCAACATTAATATGGTTCAGATTAATCTAAGTGACTTCTTAATATTTCAAGAAAATTCATATTGACAATTGATTAAAAAACCCTACTTGCCTCCCTGTTTCTAACTGCTATTCTAAACTATTACGGGTATATTGCCAAAACAAAACAAAACAACAACAACACAAAAAAGTAAAACAGAGATGGATAACGAGTAGCATAAGAGATTTTCTAAGAACTGTTAGCTGCATCAGGAAGGTTCCATATTCATATTCTACGGAAACAAAGAAAATAAAAAGTGGTAAAGTTACTTAATACTGATTCCATTATATTGCACAACATACTGGATTTAAAAGCAAAAAAGATGCTTTATAGCAGGAGGTGGCGGAATTAGCTGGCAACTTTTTCCTGCAATCACAGACTTAGTTTAAAGTTTATAGACAGAGCTATGTGCACACTGTGTCTCTCCACATGCTCAGAATCACCTGTTTGCCTTGGACTCCAAAGTGTTGTACACCCCTAGTGAAAATCTGACAGGTAACAGAGTATTTGACAGGAATTTCTGACACACCAGTGACAAATTTCAGTTTTATCTAGTTTTATGCTTCAACCCCTTAGGAAAAAAAATGTAAATGTTCAACTGTTCAACCTGGGAATAATACTGAAGACAGGTAAGCCTTGTTTTAGGAAACATATTTTCTCTTGCTACAGTGCTTCACCTGGAAATTGCATGAAAGAAAAAGTTCAACCCAAAATACAACCCCTCTAACTTCCTTAACTACTGATTAAAAGCAACATGAATATTAAGTAATTACAAATGCAGAAGTGGGAAGGCTTCTCCCCAAATTTTGTTTTAACAATATTTATTTATTTAGAAAATTTATATGGCCACCCAACTCACTCAGGATGACTCTGAGAAATAAAAACCCCAATACAAAACCCCATAAACTCCCGCCTCCCTGGTGACAATAATCAAACCAATCACTTATGGGCTCCATATCACCCTGGGGTCTCCAGGCCACTGGCAAAACCAGCCAATAGAAGATGTAAAAGCAACAGCAACAATTCTTGGATTGTTAAAGGTGTTATGTTTGGAGGCAATGTCAGATAATGATTGACATTTGCGCTGTGGTTGCCACTGATGTGACAGTTCAAAGAAACTAAGTGACTTCCAAATAACAGCTTGAATTAAAAAGTTGTTATCAATAACATGTATCCCAACTATGGCAAATAAAATGAAAATACAAGTGACTCATTTGTTTCTGTATTTGTTAAACATTTGGACATTTGTATCAAGCATGTTAACGTTCCAAACATTTCACATAAAAGCTTCAGATGATTAAGTCGTCTAAAAATCAATCATCAGCTTTCAGATGACACTGATGTGTTATTGCCATTCATTGCTCCTGCGCCATTTCTAACACTTAATTTTATATTCCTGCAGGGTTGAAATATAGCTTGTGCCAGAATCTGTCCTTTTAGTAATCACCAAAGCAAAGCTTGGCAGTTGTCATAAATTACACTCTCAAAGGGGGAAAAGAATCACCAGTAATACTCTGAAATGATTGAACTGCATAGAATCGAAACTAGCTGTCAGAGAATCCGTGCGACAATCTCTCCCTCCATTTCTTTCCCTACTTTTAAGACAGGAGATTTCAAGGGTTGGAATTATTTGGTGCCAATATATGCTGGATAAACCAATTATTAATGAAAGCATTTTAAAATGATTCTAGAATTGTGTGTTGTGGGAAGGAGCTTTCAAATGAGAGCTATAAAGGATACAACTGAATAATTTTCATTTACCCACACTAGATTATGAAGTTTAAATAATAGCCTCCAGCCAATGTGAACTCATTTATTTCATTCCCAAACATCAACACCAGGTAGAATAGATTTTTGTGGTAGCCAAAAAGAGGCCATTTTAATAAAACTAGGGCTGTCTTTCACACAAAAGACCCAACTATTATTATGAGATAATATTTCAACAACATGTGAGTGATTATGTAGATTTGTTCCTTGGGTCTTATTTGAATATTTTCTATCAAGATCCTTTTCTGCCTGTATGAATGGGGAGCAGTGATAGATGTATATTTTAAGATTTGAATTTTGTTCCCAGTTTTGTTTTGTTGTTGTATTGTTTACTGAAGTGCTTATTGTGTACAGTGTTCTAAGTATGCTTTTATTGATTGTTTTAACCTGCTCTTTTGTAGTTGTTTGGGTTTCATTGTAAGCAGCAAAACTAAACAATGCTAGAATACTGATTGAATATTTTAGGAGTAGGACTGGAGAGCCAATACGGAGCAGGAGATGAAAATGGAGGCCATACATCCAGGCCATTTATAGTTTAATGTGTGCCTAGTCACATCCATTTCTTTTGAACTTTATTCAAGGCCATGCTTCAGGGGGCATGTTGACTCTTTTAGGAAGCAGATTCACATATTTCCCATTTACTTATTTATCAAATTTCTACACCGCCTATCATACTTCCATGGCTCTGGACATGCTGATTGGGAAGATAAAAAGACCTGACAGGCAGGCTTTACAAATCATGGTTTTACCCAGAAAAAGCCCACAATCCTCTGCACTAGCTATCCAGAATCGCCTTATGGGGGAAATGGGTGGCATAAAAATTTAACTAACTAACTAGCTAAAGTTTACAATGCTCAGGATTGAGAGATCAGATGATCCCAAAATAGTTTTCTCAAAGCAAAACATTTTTTAAAAAAAACATGCACATAAGGGATATTTTAATAATGTAAAAAAAGAAGAAAAATGTAATTAGTGATAAGGGCTATAATGTAAGCTTCATTCAAAATTGACTAAGCATTTAGAAAATTTCTTGGGAAGAATTCAGAAAAAGCGTCTTTGTTTTTCAAGTATTGTCTTCTGGGCTGTAACACAGGCAAAACAATGTTAATGGAAACGCAGCTATTTTAATATTTTAAGCAACCATGATTAAAAATGACTTGGAAATTCATCAATCCCCATTTCTTAATCAGAGAAACCCATTCTAATGGCGAATGCACATTCAGTCTACCCCAGCATAGGAAACTCTCACAAAAGAATATTTTAAAATGATTATGACTTTTATAGTAAAAATACAAATGCACATGGCATGTTGCTAAAATAGCAATAATGTTACATCTAAAAGGTTTTATGGATTTTTGGAGGTGATGAAGTCCAAAGCTTGGGGGTTGCTACAGAGAGGGACAGGTGTCACGTCCATGTCCCCCTTATTTCAGGAGACAGGCTTTCCCAAGATGTCCTCACTGAAAGGGTAGATTTTTTTTTCCTGGTAAGGTCAGCAGTCTCATATTATATGTTCCAAGTTCCTTTAAATGCATATCAGCAGCAAGGAGAAAGGTAAGAACCAATCTTTAAAAACAATATTAAAACTTAAAAAGGTTGTTTAATTTTACTTAAGGCTTTCTCCAATATGCTCAATGCTTCTACAATATCAGTGGCTGTGAAAACATTGGGACTCCAAAAAATATGTAGCAACATTTCGCAGCTCTACCTATTGGGGTACATTATTGGGGTACAAATATTTCTTTTGCATGATCCTTTGTAAGAGTTTTAAAGGTATCATTACCTTTAAAAGGTGATTAAGGATAATAATCCCATTATAAGCCGATGTCTTCCAAGCAAACAAACAAACAAACAAAAACCCACAGCACATAATCAGCTACTTTAAAATAAGAATTACTCCCAACAAACAGTTCCTCATGAGAGGGTTTACTTTTCAGATTTACCTTTCTGACCAATAAGGCTCAATTATATTTGATTGCCTTCAGTGCTGGAAAAAATAATCTAATTCCTGCTATAATATCAAGAGCTTGCCAAGACACTAAATAGGTCTCCAATTTGAGGCCATAACAGCATGTAGTCAATTGCCATTCCAAAACATAATTGAAATTAACAAAAGAGCCAATGAAATTATTTAAAATCAGGAAAATTAAAAGCATCATAATCATAAGAGAAACACAATTTTAAGAGAGAGCTCTTAAGATACTATCAATCTTGTTGCTAAATTCATTTTGATGACATTCATTGTTTCCCACAAATTTAGGATTATTTTCATCTATCTCTTAGTTATCGTCTTTCAACTGGGTAATACATTTTGAAATGTTCACTAAACTGGGGGCGCTCATGTTCCCTCATTCCCAGGGCAATAAACAAAAGCTATTTTTTCCGTACAGCGCTTGGAAATTTCTTGCCAACTGGCATGATTGACATATTGCAATTAATGGTATAGCCACAATATTTTCCCTATATTGTACTTCTGCTACAAATTTAAGTAAAGATTATTGATTGTGAAAATTCAGAGCATCATCTGCATATAATATCATCCTCTGTTCAAATATAGCTAAACTAATTCATTTAATTTCACAAGTTTGTTTTATTAGGTACATGAAGAATTCCAATTGCAAACTAAAAATTAGAAGAAATAGAAGATATCTTGGTGATTCCCTTGTTGCATTTCAATTACTGGTGAAATAATCTCATTACTAATTATATAAAGGATTAAGATAATATATTATAATCCAAGAATCAATTCTGTAAGAAATATCAACTTCTGTAAAACTTGAACCAGATATGTAATTTGACCTATATCAAAAGCTTTTTTACATCCAACAAAGCTACTACTACCGATTCATATTTATCAGCATACAAGGTTATTATCTCAACCAAAATCTTACATAATCTGAAGCTTGACACCTTTCAGACTGAGTAATATGAATTAATGCAGGCACTGCCTTCTGTAATCTTCTTACCAATGTACTTGTTAAAATCTTAGCATCAATATTAAATAGAGGTATTGGATGATAACTTGTATACTGGGTAGGATCCTTAACAGCCTCCAAAAGCAGTTTTATAAGCTTTGTTTTCATAATGCATCTAAAATAGCAAAAACTGGAACTATTTTCTACTTCAAAATTCATGCCCATTCCATACAGTAATTATTCAATCTGGTAAGGATTTCATCATGTCAGTGATACATAGATTTTCTGTATCATTAGAGATGTAGTCAAATTTCCTGACTACCCATTTGAAATTTATTAAAGATTTATTACATTTTAAAAAGCATCTACATGCTCATGATATCCACACATATAGAATACTATTTTTATAAAACTGAAAACCTGGAAGTTAACTTTATTGAAATTAATGTAATTTGTCCCCAAAAAACATCTTATCAAAAGTATTATTTTGCTTTATTACCAATGTTTCAAAGGAAAAGCCAATAGTTTCCCAATATTTTTTCTTTCAAAATTTCAACCAACATATTTATTTCATTTCTTTTTTTTTTTTAATATTTTGGGCCCAAACCATGTTATTGGGCCAACTGCAGCTTAGCATGATATGCTTCCTGAGTTTGTTTCCTGTAAAGCTATCCCTGGATAATGGTATGTGGATATGACCTTGGGAGATAGGGTGAAGAGATGTTATCTAGGGAAGGGTCAGATAAGAGGGAGCATAGTCCAGAACTGCATAGTGTACAGAGCAAGAGGCTTGCGTGGGACTCCCCCGCCAAAGTTATTGGATTGTAAAGTTGACAGTGGGAGATTTGTACTTTCAAACTTACAACATTCTGTTAATGTAGCTTTACAATAAAGTAGAAATAGCTTACTTGGCTGTGTTTCCTGTATGCTACCTGCTACCTGCTAAGGCTGACAATGTGCTGCTTTACTTCTAGTTCAAGTTTTCAATGTTGTGATTCATGCACTGTTTTCTGCCGGGAAGCATATTGTATTAGTCTATTATGAATAAATGCTGAACTATCTCCAACTTAGTTGAACCTCTATTTATTTGAAAATACATAATCTGTTAGCAAGATAATACCTTTCACTAATTGGAGATCTTTTATTTGTGTCCCAACTCAGTGAGTTTAATATACATACACAATCAGAAACTAAAATTGAACTAATGTTGCATTTTTCACCTAATTTAATCATTCAGTATAATATGAGAGGCCGTTTGGTGCACTGGTTAAGGAGCTGGCATAGAAAGTAGAGGATGGTGAAGTTTAATAATTTTGTAAAATATCAGATTTATCTTTCAACCATTAAAATCAATTCACACTATTAGACGATCTACATGTTTAATGACTAAAATTATATAGCGGCTTTCAGAGTGTAAAATCAACTATAAATCAGGTGTTTTCATTAAAATACTCTGCTAGCACATTCTGAAGTTCTATTTATATAAACCTGCTCATTTTCCTTTGTAAAGGTTCAGAAAATATATATTTAAATTCTCATTCAGAAGAATATATTTTTTAATATATTTTTTGAAAGACCAATTTTTCGGCACTCTTGAAATAGTTTCTCTAGATTTTCCTGTATAAATAAAATTCCATTTTACTATCAAATAAAAATATCTAAAACAACATGGTATTAGGTCTCACAGACCCAATATATGCATTCAATTTAATAAGGCTCTTATTTTGTCTTCATATGGTTATGTTTCATTCTGAGTGGGAAATTCAAGCATTAAATATGTAAATTGACTTTTATTTATGTTATTACACAGCATCCAGAAGCCCCACCTAGTTTAAAACTGGAAATGGAGCTTGTCAGCTAACACTGAAAAGCCCATTCCCAACACATACAAAATGATGTTATAGATACTTTAGCAGGTGAATTTATCTGTTTTCTGTGGTTTTCTGCTATTTGAAGAAACAAAATACTGTTTTGATTTAATTGAATCTACTGCTTAATCAGTAATTCAGGTTATTTAAAAACTCAAGATATGTCACATACATAATTACTCTTGGAGTAGGCACCCTTGATCTCTTCTATGTCATTTAGCGGTTGTCTGAGTTTTTGCAGCCTAAACATTATATGTCCACATGCCCCTTTAAAACAGTCATTTAGTGGGAATGCTCCCCAAATGCATGTAAAAATTCCAGAAATGTCTGACAAACCAGTATTTTTTTTTTTACCATAATCATATAAAGAGCCTGGTTACTACATATGAAATTAAATTAATATTACTTTCATTTAACATTAATGAGAAAGGGAAACTGCAGTAGATAGGTCCCTGCTTAAAGATGGTGACCACCTGTACGCTTAGATATCCTTGCCTGTTGTGAGGCAAAACTGAAATCAGGTCAGCCATAGAAGAGCTGGGGTAGAGCAAAAACCCTAACATGTCCTGAAATTCCCTGCAGGAATTTTTAGAAAACTATGGTTATGTTTTGTGGATGAATTAAAGATGAATGGACCAAGGGTCTCTAACTTCTCATAAATCATGAGACTGTTGAACCAACGAAGGAAGCAGTAAAAGCATCTTCTTTAATATCCAAGCACATTTAACAATGTAGGCTCCTGGCTGTTTGAACTTCAACATACAAGCTCTTGCAAATAGGTACCAACTTTGCTTATATAGCCTTAGCATATAGCAGTCCTCTTCAGGGACTAGCTGGATCTCTTTAGCTTTAGGACAGGAGCAGCAACAACAATAAACCTCACAAGCCATTTTGGAGCTAGAGGCCAACATTATTTATTGTTTGATGGACATAGGTCTTCACTTGTTGCTTAATAAAACATTTTGTTTGCTCCAATGGTGCCTAGTTGCTGTAAATACCTAGACAGATTGGAGAAAGTGGTATTATGTTTCACTGGTTTGTGAAGCACAGATGAATGTGCTGGGTAAATTAACGAGCATTTGTCTAAAAATGGGTCTTTCGCAGATGTTTTACAAATGAATATAATAAAATAAAAACAAAGCATTATTATGAGAGAACTGCAACGTGTAAGTTTCCTCCCATTTCTTCTACATCTGCATGTAAACTCATTAAGAATTTGAAGCTGCTGTTTCAGATCCTGGAATCCAATTAGGACTGCCAGCAGCACACAGAATTGGAGAGCCACTTCATAATAAGAGAATGCAGCAGAGTAAATAATGAAGGAGAGATCATTTAGAAAGTGTGCATATTGAGAGCAGAAGGGGGGGGGGAAAGAGTGCTTCCTCCTGAGGCCCTCCATATATTGTGGGACTTTACATTCTGTCAGACTGCATAACCCACAGCCACAGTGATAGAAAAGTCCAGGTCACGGTACTCCATTCCCCCCTTCATATTCATTTTCATGCAAGGCGGGTTCTTAAGATACTGTCTCTTTCTGGATCCTGAAACCAGAACATTTTATTTTGCATTTCTCCTTTTATTTTGCAAGACTTCATCTCTGCTACTTAATTTGGATGGAGCCTCAATGGCATCTGAAAATCACAACAAAATCAAGTGATCAAGCCTAAACAATAGTCAACCCAGTGTTTGTAGGACGTCTTGAGGGAGATTCAGCGAGATCAGTCCTGTATAACTTTTGAATCATCAGGCTGAAAGCGGCCTACTTTGTATCAGGGGCTTTCTGGGAAACTGAGGGGAAACATTTCCATCTCCAGTATGTACCTGTTCATATTACCATTGGCATAGATGATGGTTTGGAATTAGAAATATTCATTGGATTCAGTTGAATGTTGAGCTAAATCAAGATTCAACTTGAGTTCAAGTTACTTCAGACTGAACCTGTGGCTGCCACAAACTGGGATTAGCTGAGTTGCTTTAAAAAAATAGCAGAGGAATGCTAACTATGTGTGAGGTCTGAAACACCTTCCATATCATATTGAGGTGTCCTCTGCTCTATTTTTTTTAAATTGCACCTCCCTCTTAATTTCCTTTATGTCTCTTACTAATTCAGGAGACAAAATCCCTGAACTCTAAATGCCAATTAAATTAAGATAAGAAATCCTACTCACTCCATACTTTCCAGTTTCATTTCAGCCGAGTTCCTAAAGGCGGATGGAGAGCAATCAGAAAGCCTCCTCAATACTGGACTTCAGTACTTTGGTTTGCTCCTACTTTTCTGAACATGGGAAATCCCAGGATAGGAAATGGAAGGAGAAAAACTGAATTGCTAATAGTCAGCTTGCAGTTATTAGGTATGGGTCATTATGGGGCCTGAAATTACAGGGCAAAAGCAGACAGTCACTTTAATATACAAACCTCCAGCCTTTGGGTGAACAACAACAAAAAAGCATAACTGTGCTGCCTTCATTGCAGATCCCTCTTCTATAACACAATTGAGGCTAGCAAATGGTACTGCCCTTACTATATTAATGTAGAAGTCAAGGGAACTGATTGGTGTACTCCCCCAGCTTCATTTACATTCACAACTTTTCTGATCTTAACTTTCAGCCATAGGCAAAATCCCATTTAAAAGGTATAAAAAGGTCCCATTCTAGAAACAAACCAAACTTAAGATTTAACATAACAGACAGAGTCCTTTAAAAAAAAAAAAAAAAAAAAGACAAATTCTAATACTCACTTCATCCCAAACACCAACTATTCCATAAATAATTATCCCAAATAGGAACATATTCCATTCAAATAAATATTTCACATCTCAGCTTAAAACTAGTCATAAATATAAAATAATCCTAACAATTTAACATAAAATGACTAAAACTTAAACTAACAGAGGTAGTTTCTCCTTTGCAAGAAAAAAAAATCACACAATAAGATACTAAGTATTTAGATACTCAACAATTAGAATAGAAAAAATAGCTGTAAAGCAAAAAACCTAAAACCAAATAAGAAAATCTAACATGTCACATTTCTCCAATCAAAATATCATAAATCCAAAAAGAACCACACAGAATAACACATTCCATTTTAACCAGGATCAAAACCAGTCAATTTTATCTTCCCTTTAAATATATATATTATATATATATATGTTCAATGACACAGTCCTCGATCTCCGGGAGAAATATAAACCAGCTGTTTATTGTTAAAAAGTCCCGGCTGGCCATAATTGCCTTAATTGTCCCGCCTCCTCTTTTTTGCACTCCAGTTCTCCAACCTTCCTCCCTCCCATCCTTGTCAATCCCCTCCTTCCTGGTGCTGCTGCCGTTGGCAGAGGAGGCGGGACAATTAAGGCAATTACGGTCAGCCAGGACGGATGGCCCTATCACACGGTCGATGAGTAAGCAATTAGGCTAGCAAGGTTTATAAAAAAGTAATCTCCACCCCAAAACTTCACTCTGAGGACGCTGGCAGGGGACCAGAGAAAGCTAAGTTGTTTTAATATTGTAAATAGTTGTTTTTATTGTTTTAAACTTTTTAACAATAAACAGCTGGTTTATATTTCTCCCGGAGATCGAGGACTGTGTCATTGAACAGATATGCCCGGGATTCATATTTTTGCAGTCATCAAAGATATATATATATATAAATAAGTCAGTGATGCATTCCACTAGTATTGATCCTTGTTACAATTTTCTTCCATAGTTTAAACAGTCTCATTTGTAAATAAAAAAAAAGAATTATTCCCATTATTCTGTAGAGTTATTTTTTTATTTCTGTTCTTAATTTTTAACAATTAAAATTCTTAATTTTTAAGAATTTACATATTTTTCTTTGCATCTAATGGCAGGTTCCTATCTAAGGCTTCATTCATATCATTTTCAAGTGGAATTCATTGTGTATCTTGTTCTATGATAGACATGATTTGCATTTCAAATAACTACTAAGGTTTCTTAAGTAGAGATAATACCAAACACTTTTTTTGGGTCATTATCCTGCGAGTTTTGGTTTAGAAAAAGAAAACCTGATTCCTTAGATGGAGACTGAAGAAAATATTGCTACAGAAAGAAATAATACAGGAGAATTGTAAACAGAAATTAAAAGAACTTTTAAAAAATGATTTAGGTAAAAGTACTGATTTAAAAGGGGTGGCGCGGTAGTTCAGCGGTTAAGATGCTGGGCTGTCGATTGGAAAGCCAACAGTCCAGGTTCCAGACCCGTGCACCATGCGATGGGGTGGGCTCCCATCCTCTCCCCAACTCCTGCCAACCTAGTCCAAAAGCATGCAAATGCAAGTAGATAAATAGGTACCATTTTGGTGGGAGGGTAACAGCTGTCCACATGACCGCAGAAATGTCATGCTGGCCACATAACCGCAGAAATATTTTTGGACAGGGTTGGCTCAGTAACCTTGAAATGGAGATGAGCACCGTCCCCTATACTTGGCAACCACTAGCAGAGTAAAATCCCCAGGGACTCCTTTACCATTTACCTTTTACTGATTTAAAAATGATTTGAGACGTAAGTAAGGCCTTTATTAAAGTTTGTTTTATATAACCTAATGGTGAACTTAAAAAGAACAGTCAAGAGAAACAGCAGCAATTGTAGATGAGCTAAAGAAAATAAGAATTAAATTTCTAGAGAAATATTTCTCAATAAATTAAGCTTTTTTTTAACAATTATCTAAGTTAATAAGAAATGAAAATAAAAATGCATTATGTAAAGTAAAAATTTTTGACTTTACAAATAAATCAAGGAAGTAGCTATCATATAAATTGAAAAAGAAATGGAAGAGAAAATGATATAGAAATTATAAGAGGGATATATAGTATTAATGGACAATGCAGCCTACAAAAAGCATTTCATCAATATTATTCAATTTCTAACAGTTATGAAAAAAACCATGCAAGATTATTTCAGCAAAATTACTGTATGCGCAGAGTTGGAAAGAGTCAATACCACTCACTATGGAAGAATGGTAGGTAAAATTGGAAGATTTTGCTGAAATAGATAAATTAACTTCTTTGATTACAGAAAAGACATTATCTACATTTATTGTAAAAAATGGAAATGAACTTGTGACTTACAGGTTTGATAATGAGATAGAATATATTATAGAAAGAAGATAATATAATGTAAGTTTACAGAAAGAGATTAAATATATATTCATATTTATCAATGCTGTGAAGAATATTGGAAGCCACTTCTTAATATTTTCTTTCTTTTCTATTTTTTTCCCTTTTTTCACTTTTCCTTTTCTTTTGATTTCTCACCCCCCCTTAATTTCTACTAGTTTCTATGTCATGGTTCCGACAGATGAAACTCTTCAAAGAACTTTGAGGCAATATTTACCTTAAAGAATCTTTATTTGAGAAGCATAGCATCGGCACTAACACAGTCGAAGCCAAAAACTGAATTCCCCTCCCCATGGCACATAGTATCAAAGCACAATTCCCTCCTCCAATTAACAGTCATAAATCACATTCTCCAATTAGTTTGAAATGTAGGCTTTCCCTCCAGTTCTCCAACCTGCCAATTCTTATCATCTCTTATTTCAATCACCTTGGTTCACACACTAGGTCCAGTATTGTTATGTCTAGCTAAACTCTCATGCACATTCCTCCCTCCAGCATCATCTAACTCTAACTCTAAGAGTAAAACATAAGAAGAAAATGGTTGCATCTCCAACTGTTGTCAAAGCAAAACATCCTATGTTAAAAGCGTTGACATTCTGTTAGCTTTTATCTTCTTGTTTAAACGTTTTCATAAAAATTATATATACAGTTAGTTCTCGAATTGAGCCCCAAATTTCTGTTGCTAAGCAAGAAAGTTGTGTTGCATTTGTCAATCTTTTTTTGCCACAATTGTTAAGCAAATCAATGGTTATTAAGTGAATCATGCAATTGTTAAGCGAACCTGGCTTCCCCCATTGACTTGTTGGAAGATGAGTGGGAAGGCTACAAATGGTGATCGCAAAACCCCAGGATGCTGCAACTGTCATAAATACATGCCAGTTGCCAAGTCCCTGAATTTTGATCACGTGACCATGGGGATACTGCAACAGTTGTCAGTGTGAAAAACAGCCATAAGTTCCTTTTTTTTTTTTACTGCTGTTGTAATTTTGAATGGTGATTAAATGAATGGTTGTAAGTCAAGGACTACCTATATACTAAAATATTATTCCAATTTGTACAAAGGAAGTGACATCTCTCCAGAGAAAATAGATGAATATCTAAAGAAATAAATCTCTTTTGTGAGGATTACAGAAGAACAGAGACAGATTATGAATGAATCTGTAACAATGAGGGTAGTATGTGAAACTAAAGAAAGATTAAACTAGAAAAGGTACCTGGACCAGATGGATTATCATATTTTTATTATAAATGTTTTGAGCATGAACTTTTACAACCTTTACAAAATAGGATGAACTCTATCCCACTAGGAAGAAAGATGCTAGAGAGTTGGAAACTTGGCCAATATAGCATTAATACCGAAAAAGGGTAAAGATTTGACTTTAACATGAAACTGTAGGCCAATATCATTACTAAATAGATACACCTTGTTTATAATGATTCTAGCTGATCGACTGAAAATAATTTTGCAAGAATTTATTAATGAGAATCAACGTGAATTTTTATTTAAAAGTATGTTAAAGCACAATGTTAGAAATGTATGGACATTTTGGAATATCCAGAGCAATTTAATGAAAAACAAAGCCACGTTAATTTTCTTAGATGCAGAGAAAGTCTTTGAAAATCATAAAACTGGGCTTTCCTGTTCAAGGTTTTGGAAAATAGGAATTCTGGAGAGATACAAAGAGAAACTATATGTTATTTCAAAATAACTATGTTAAGATATGGAATGAAGTTAAAATATATATTTTGAAATGAAAGAATTTAAAACTGTCGTTTGGGAGAGAATTTCTGTGATGAAAATGAATGTCTTGTCTAGAATGATGTTTTTGTTACAGACAATATTGGTTCTGACAACTAAAGCACCATTTAAATACTGGCAGAAGGATATATCTAAATATTAGTTTGTATTCGTTTTAATCTTCCTTTTTAAAATCATTAATAACAATTACACACATTTTCAATTGAAGGACAGCACAAATATGAAATGAATATTAAGAAAGAAAGAAAGAAAGAAAAAGAAAGAAAGAAAAGGAAGAAAGAAAGAAAGAAAGAGAGAAAGAAAGAAAGAAAGAAAGAAAGAAAGAAAGCTTAAAAATGTATCTGTTATTTTGACAGTTAAAAGTACAACCACAGCCTTACCTTTCTACCCCCTGTGTTTATCCGAAGTGGGGTAAGGAAGGGGTCAAAGATCATATGGCTGGTTTCTATATTGACTGGTGATTGCCGTTTTCCAACGGAGCAAAGATTCCAAGCTGAATTCACCAAACCCCAAAAGGAAGGAACTATAATACAGAAAAGAAAGGAATAAATTCATTTTGGGGAGGAAAATTAGGAAAAAGAGTATTGCTATTGTACTCCATTTGAATTAGTAACCCCTATTGCCAAAAGAGATGCAATTTATTTCTGGGACAAAGAAAATAGCAGAAACAAGGAGATCTCATTCTGGACTGGAAGCCCCAGAAAGAGGTCCTTATCACCTTATATTGATGATCCAGATATGGGACTTAGACTCCCTTGCCAAGCAGAGCTAAGTGCTTCATAGGCAGCCTGGCTCTTAGCAAGCTCAATGGTATAAGAAGAGACAAAAACATGTATCTCTCAGTCCACACCAAGACAGATGCCCAGAAGTTCTGTACTTCTGTTCTCTGTACTCTAGCGATTCTAGTTTTCTTTGAAAACAAGAACCTTGTACCATTATTTCATCAGCTCTAAAATAGCTGACTGCACCCGTTGTGCTCTTTGTTGATATGTATAGTTCTATCTTTGGACAGGCATACGATGACAAAACAGGCCTTGCGTTCACAATCCAATCACAAGAGACAGAATTACTTTAGCAAATGTTTTTAAAATAGACACAAAGAACACATTCCGTCAAACTAGCCAGCGATGTTGTCACTTGACAATAACTCTAATAGGAGCCCCTTAAAAAGCAGGGGCAAGCAGCAGTCTTTTCCTGATACTTTAATATGACTGAGCTCTATGAGATCCATTTCCCACAAACCAATTCATTTGCTCAGGGCTAGTTCTAACACCAATCATGCTCAGAAAATTAATTTCCACTTCACTTCCTTTCACTTGTGCTAACTTGCTGAGCCTTCCCTCTCCCCTGCCCCCCCCCCAATGACAGAAGCAGCCGGCGAGCATAATAATTATCACCGTGCTTGGTGAAGCAGCAGAACTATGACAAAGGTGGACATGTCATTAGGCCTAAAATCATCAGTTTTTGACTTAAGAGAGATCATGATCTCAGGGGAAGCTGAGCTGTACTCAATGGGTGTGGGAAATGACCATATAATTGTGTCATTCCAGAACTATTTGAAAGCACCAAAGTTCCTCCAAAGGCAGAGATATTATTGCCATAACTCAGGTTCAATAACTCTACTTTCAGATCAAAGAGATTTAAATAGCTTCCTAATTTTACTGCTTATCTTCTAATGATGTTAGGAGCTTCCCTGAGAAGGGCAGGTTCTGCTCGCTGAGTTGGGCGTACATAAATAAACATGGACATTTTTAATTCCTAAGAAGGTAGACAAGATGAGGTTCAGAGGTGCACTGCTAATCATAGGGATCAGGTGGCATGTAAATCAGCGGACTGCCTAAAAGTTAAGTGGATTACTAGATTCGCTCAAAAGAAAAAGCCCATGTCCCAAATATTAGTATTGCCAGCACGGTGTTGTATTCTTGACATTTCCTCTTCAGAATGAAAGATCAGCAGTTACGTGTACTGTTATATTTTTCAAATGCGTAATATTCCCTGATATTTGCTTAATAATTTTCACTTGGTTGAAGGCAAATTCAGTTAGATTCAAGATGTGACAAAGCTATAAATTGTAAGAGTTGTTTTAAGAAGACATAGCCAGTCATTGATTGGCATTCTAACTTACCATGCTGAGAGAACAAGCAAGAAGGAAAGAATAGGAAGTGCTCACAACAAACCAAACATATCTTCACAACAGGTATTATCCATTTCCAAGTGGCTGATTTATAGCATCTTATGGAGCCAACCATCTAGAAAGTAAGTCTTCATTATTAATATATTGCCACAATGATGTTTGGATTGCTCCATAAGATGCTATAAATCAACTGTGTAGAAATGGCTGATAACAACAGCAAAACATTTTTTAGGTTAAAATTTTCAGAATTTCCAAATGCAAAGGCCAAACCAGCAGCACTGCCTATATAATGCCACATAACATATAGCCAAGTCTCAAGGTATATGGAATTAATGACCAGAAGCAATTGGACTTTCAGACAATCAGCTGTATTAGTTGTGAATCAATTGCCTATACCAGCAGTCCTCAACCTTTGCAGCCTGGCTTGGGGAGCAGGGAGAGGGGAACCAAGCTGCACAAGTGGCGGGCTGTCATGCATGTGTGGGCGCAGCTCCAATCGCACGAGTGGTAGGGCGGTACGCAAGTGGGACATGGTTCCGAATAGGCCATGGCCCAGTAGTTGCCCCCCCAGGGGTTGGGGACCACTGGCCTATATAGTACTTTCATTCTTTGAATTACAGGTAGCCCTAGACCAGGGGTAGGCAACCTTGGCTTTTTTATGACTCGTGGACTTCAACTCCCAGAATTCCTGAGCCAGCTGGCTCAGGAATTCTGGGAGTTGAAGTCCACGAGTCATAAAAGAGCCAAGGTTGCCTACCCCTGCCCTAGACTTACAACCATTGCTTTAGTGAACATTCAATGTTACAAGGGCACTGAAAAAAGTCACTTATGACCATTTTTCACACTTACAACTGTTTCAGCATCCGCTCGGTCACATGATTAAAATTCAGACAGTTTGGCAACTGACTTACATTTATGACGGTCGCAGTGTCCCAGGGTTATGTGATCCCCTTTTGCGACCTTCTGACAAGCAGTGTCAATGGGGTAGCCGGATTCACTTAAGAACCGTGTTACTAACTTCACAACTGCAGTGATTCACTTAACAACTGTGGCAAGAAAGATCATAAAATGGGGCAAACTCACTTGACAGCTATCTCGCTTAGCAAAAGAAATTTTGGGCTCAATTGTGGTCTTAAGTCGAGGACTGCTTGTACCGGGTTAAATCAATCGCATACCAATTGATTTAACCCGGCAAAGAAGGTACTGGAAATTCTTATTTTTGAAGCAGCATAAATCCACTTTTTAAAACAGTGAACTGAAGCAACAAGTTAAAAAACAAAGAAATGAAGAAAAGTCCAGGGACCTTTCAAAAGAGATGTGCACAAGCTAAGCTATTTTTTTGCTTGTGTATGTGTGTATGTTTCTTGCCTAGGTACCCCAATAGTAGACATCATTCTTTTCAAGAGTAGCTCAAAGGGACAGGCAGGAAACAACTTCTCTGCCTTAAGAACCACACGTCTTCCACAGTTTCAAGCAGTGCTCTAATTCCTTTCTCTGTATGCAGTGGGTAGGGAGAAGTCATTTAGGGTTATGCCAACACTCAGCAGAGAGAATACTTGCTTCTTTGTTGTGGCTGCTATTTTATCAGTTCAAAAGGTTTTCAAACAGATTAACAAACAGATTGCATTCAAGGATGCCTTGGATTGATTTTTTTCCCTTTAGCATATAATCCAGGATTAGCACAATGCTCTACAAGAAACAATGGTCTTTTCCAGATCATGAGAATTTTTGTTTCATAAGGCTTTACGATGCATGCTAAAATAAGTCAGAATGCTTCCAACCTCCTTTTCTTTTTTTCCAGTCCAAAGCATGACTTACAAAACTAAAATTGGCATATTTATATTTTTGCAGACCAAGAGGGTTTCAGAAAACGCCAATTAACTAATCAGAGCAGAGTAGAAAAAGTTAAATGATCGATAATGCGTTGGACCATCTCCAAAATATTTTAAAGCTCCTTGAACAAGACACCAAGTTCCTACTTGTGGGGTGGAGGGCAGGTTGATTACAATTGATTTTATATGAGAAGGGTTAAATTGAATTTATCAGGGGGAGAAAGGCCTCCAAGGAATTAGATTACCTGTTAATAAGAGGATAAATTAATCCATGTTATAACAGAGGCTTTATGTTGTGGATTTGAAAAGGTTTTTTTTCTTCTTCTGCTGCACTATTTTCTCATTAGGGAAAGTAGAGAAAGTACATACATTTCATTAGAAATGGGATGACTATTGTATCATGAATAACGGAAAGTGAGGGCTTTTCCTGATGGGATCAAGACCTCAATGTAATGATCAACGTTTATATTCACTATACACACAACCAACCTTCAATATTCTTGTGAGGTTAAACAAAGTACTCTTAGATAATAAAGCAAGTAAAAATTAGGTTATGCATCCACTAGCATGTGAAATCCAGTGCTAACAGCTATATTCTGTGGTAAATCTGATTCTGAGGGAACACTGGATCCTTGTCAGATTATTGGGTAGATGAAAGAAGTCCAACCTACTAAGTATTGCTTGCGTTTCTTCCCACAATCCTAATGAAGACAATGATCTACATTGTTTATTCTCATTTTACAGGTCCTCCCAGAAAGCAATGCATTCTTTAATAAAAACTAAACAACTAGAATATAACCCTTAAAACAAAGTTCATTTCCAAAGCATTCTAAAAAGAGGTAGCTCTTATAACAGCTGTAACTCAGTAAGAGTATGGGTGAATAGGCATGGCTTCAGTTGTCATTTAAAATATGGCAGAGGAAAAGCCAGTTGTAATTCCCATGTCTGAGTTCCATAATCAGGATTCTCCTAGGTCAGGAGTCTTCAGACTTGGCCCTTTTATGACTTGTGGACTTCAACTCCCAGAATTCCTCAGCCAGGCATGCTGGCTGAGGAATTCTGCGAGTTGAAGTTCACAAGTCATAAAAGGGCCAAGTTTGAAGACTCCTGTCCTAGATCAATCAGAGTAGGGCAGGGAGACTTTTGATGTTTTGAAAAATAGAGACTTTGAAGACTTGGTTGGACAATGCTACCCAAAATGCTTTGGCTCAGAGGGGTTACTGGTCCAATTACGTCCAAATGTCTTTTTTACCTGCAGAGTAACTTTGGCATAAAAGAAGCCACATTCTCTATCCTGAAGCCATTGCTAAACCTTGTTTTCCAGAATCTCCTTAAGCTGAGATCGACTCATCTCAGGTCATCTAGTGATGGTTCAAAACAAACAGGGATTTGAATATATACTAGTATATTTTTAATACATGTGTACTTTTTATTATACCTTTATTGCATTTGGAAGACTGCTAGAAGACTTTCTGCCTGCTTGTTTAAAAAAAAAATACCCACACACCCTCATATTTTTTTTCCATTCATTTTTCACAATGTTCCAAATGGTGAGTAAACAAAGTTATCCCCAAATCTATTTTGTTGTCTTTTGTCATTACCGCAATCTGAGGAATTAATGATTTTTTAGAGACAGCTAAACAGCATGCATCCAATTTGGATTTAGCACAAACACAAGTAGCAATAAAGAGTGGGCCTTGAAAGTCAATTAAATGGTAAGTGTCATTAATAAAATAAATTGGTTCAAAGTGCATTACAGGGACTGAAACATATTGACTAACAGACCAAGAAAGAAAACTTAAGCAGCCAACTTTTATTTTCCTTACCCCAAGTAAATTAAGAATACTTTCCGCTCATCTTAAGAATACTTTGAAGTACATACAGGTAATCCTCAACTTATAACCACTAACTTAGCGACCATTCAAAGTTACAACAGCTCCCCCCCCCAGAAAGTATTTATGACCTATATTCAAAGTTCTGATGGCTGGTCTACCCCACAATCATATAATCACATTTGGGCACTCAGCAACTGATCCAAAATTAGAGCCATTTGCAGCATCCTATAGTTATGTGACTGTAATTTAGGGATTTATTTTTGTGGAAAATGATGTTTACTTCTATTTTCCAGCAAAAAACATCCATGGAAGATAATGGATTTACATAACAACTGTGGATTTGCTTAATGACCAAGGTGATTTGCTTAATAACCACTATAAAAATGTATCATGTATGATGACCTACTTAATGACCAGCACAACTTACAGCTGTACTTTCTTTTTTCTTTTTCTTTTTTTAACAAGTTTTATTGGTTTTTTAATTTTTTTACAACAAGGTGCTTAGGAAGCAACGTGGTGATGGGGTGATCAATTGTCTAAAGAAAAAAAAATCATACATACATAACTCAGGGTAACTCCTTGAATATTCCCTCTCTATTTCCCTCAGTTAATATAACCTATTCAAATTAATACATTTCTAAATAAAATTCAATTAATCAATAGAATTTATCAATAAAATTTTAGCTATACAAGTTCAAATCCTACTTTTAAGCTTTACTATGTTCCAATTACCATATTCCACTTTAGATAATATATTTTCAATCAATCAAAGAAGTTGTCACTAAAATTCTCACTGTACAAATCCAAGTCCTGTATTATAAGCTCTACTAATTTGCGATTACCATATTTCAGTTTTGTCCTTAAATAAACATATTGTTTGCATTTCGGGTATCCCTAGTTTCCCTTATTTAATTACCTAACAATTATAATATCTAAAATATAAATATTATTCCAACAGTTAAATTCTTACATTTCCCAAATATATTCTATTTCTTATTCTAATAGCTCATTTACTAATATCATGTTTTCCATTATCAAAATCCATTTTCTTATTCTCATTTCATGACAACATAGTTATCATAGCTTCTTACATTTCTAGAATGTATTCTAATTCTTATTCTGAGACGTCTTTGTTTACTAATACATTATCTTCCATTGTCACAATCCATTTCATTGTTTTCATTCCATTACAAAATACTTATCATCACTAAAATAAACATTTTATTTCCAAAAGTAAAAAATAATAAAGAAAGAATAAAAGCTTGTATACCATCTTATAGATTTCAGACGTATATTATATTTTTTATCTTAATAAGTGCACATTTAAAACATTTTTCATTTCACAATTCCAAACTATAGTCTAGTCAATAATTTCATCTCAGTTATGAATCATAAATCCAAAGCATTAAATCAATCCCAATTTTACTTTCCATCTTAGTTAATGTTAATTCAATCCATATGTCTAGAAAACCTTATTTAGCCATCAAATAAGAGTTTAAGTTCTATTTTTAAATCTGACTCTGGCTTTCTTTTTGTGCCAGGTAGACTTCCATAAAAGAGCCTCTATATCAACCAGTCTCATTGTTATATTGGGAGTGTTCATCATCAATTCAATCTGGTCACATTTCTGTTCTCCTTCCTCTATCTTCTGAATAGTGTAATCAATTTTATTCAGTGTTATAGTTAATAGTTGATTATTCAAGTTGTTGTAGTTCTGGTACTTGATAAGTTGCAAATAGGGTTGTATAAAATCCTCTTTAGTAGTGGTAGATTCCTGTTCTACTATTTCTTGACTTATAAGGTGATCAGTTGAAGTCTGGCGATCAATTTGAGATTCTGAAACAAAAGCTTTTTCATGGTTAGGTTGTAGGTAAGATTCTTCCATCTCATAATATACATAATGTTGGGCATAAGCCTCTTTGCTGTTAGTCTGTTCCTCAATATGTAGTTCTGGAGGGTCATCTTTAATTTTCCACCCAAGATTAATGTTCTCAGTGAATTCCAAGATTTTTTCCAGTATAAGGTTGTAGTCATGTTGTGGGTAAACATCCTCCATTTCCATAGTAAAATAGTTTTTTAATCTTTTAGTGGAGGCTATATTTAATAACAATCCACCTCCACACAGCTGTTTTATCTTTTCCCTCTTATGATAATTTGAAGGTTAAATCCAGCATCAGAGTCAGGGAGAAAATAGAATTGTAGTGTCAACTTTTCGCCACGAGATGTCCTCAGTGAGCTATAAGATCTTTTTCCAAATAATATTTTTTTCCGGTTAAAACGATGAAAACAGTAAAAAAAAAAAAAAAAATATTATCCAATTTAATAAGTAAATAAAGCAATAAAGTGCAATAGGTTAAATTCTTCGGGGCCCCAGGGTACCCAAAAAATGAATATAGTCAGTAAAAGTTAATTTCTAGTTTCTATAGTCCAAAATTTAAATTCCCAAGTAAACAAACGCCGCTCTGTTAAAGTGGGGGGATAATTCCAAGGGCTTTTCACAGGAAAATAGTTAGGGTAAAAGAGAGGAAAGGAAAGGTCTCACCCGGATCTTCCATGGTGGTTCATTGTCGCTTAGGTGTTCTTTTGACTTGCGGTTGGAGCGGCTAGATCACGGGTTGGCAACCCGCGGCTCCGGAGCCGCATGCGGCTCTTTGAGGGATCACCTGCGGCTCCGGAGCCTCCGCCGCCATTTTGGCGAGCGCATGCGCACGTGCGCGGGCGCGTGCACATGCGCGGGCGGGTGTGCGTGCGCAGGCGGGTGTGCATGCGCGGACGGGGGCGGGTGCGCATGCGCTGGCGGGTGTGCATGCGCGAACGGGTGCGCGTGCGCGAACGATGCGCATGCGCGAACGGGCGCGTGTGCGTGAACGGGTGCGCGTGCGCATGCGCGAATGGGTGCGCGTGCGCGAACGGGCATGCGCGTGTGTGCGCGCACATGCGCGCGCGCGCGGGCGGGCGCGCATGCGCGGGCGGGTGCGGCTCCCAGGGTTTTTTTTTTTTAGGGAAACGGGTCCGTGCGGCTCGTTGGATGTTTCGGCTGGCCGACCCATGGGCTAGATGATCGGCCATGTTAATAGCCGATCCTTTCCCCGTCGGCCCAAAGGAGTTGCCTTGGACCGCAGAAGGTGCTGCCGCACCCTCCGCAGTCGACGAGGGGCCTCCTCAGCGGTGGTCGCCCCTCCAGGGTGACTTTCGACCCTCTCAGGGGTTTACCGGCGGAGGGAAGCCGGCTGGCGAAGAGCAAAGAGTCTCCGCACGACCGCCAGCACCGCAACCCAGAACCGGAAGTCAACTTACAGCTGTACTTTCAAGCTAGGTTACAGTGTTAAGAGGACTACCTGTGTACTAATAGAAGAAGACCACAAATATTTCCATGCAAAATTTTCACATATTAATTTTTCAATACAAAGTATGCTTTTAAAGGCTGAATAAATTAGACTACTGAAGGGAAAGAAAAAGGAAGGAATGGGATGGTCTGCTCATTGACCATGCTACTTATGCTGATGAAAAATATAGCCCAAAATATATGATGGGTTGCCTGTCCTTGAGTTTTGACATGCCTTATTGTTTTTTAAAATATTTTTCATTAAAGAAATATTTTACAAAGTAAAAATAATACAAATTTAAGGAAAAAGAAAGAAAAGTAAAACAAAAGTGATAAGTACCTAGAAAAGAGATAAAAAAGAAAAAGAAAAAAGATATAAAGGAATAGCTTTTGATCTTTACAGCAATTATAAATGCATTTATATTTTATTCTCTGTCCCTCGTGTTACATCACAACTGCCTTCTTTCCATATTCTACCCTTTCCAATCATTAAACCCATAAATCACAAGTTCATTTTTTCCTGTTTTCAGCAAAAAGTCCATAAAGCGTTTCTAGTCATTAACAAATGCAGTTATTGCCTTTTCAGCATTTTGTTTTACTAGTGAAGAGAACTGGTTATAGAGAAGATTAAAAAAAGAACCCTCGTGAAGATCTTTACTTCAGGTTCTACAGTCTGTACGTTCTCAGAAAGCAGTAACTATCAGGGTGCCCAGAGTTGCTTGATAGTATGATGGGCAACATACAAATTCAATAAACACACAAATGAAAGAATGAATGAATGAACATTTCCCTTCCCTTCCCAGTGCAGTACTGCAAATGTAACTGTGGCTATCAGATTCATGCCTAGTAACCATGCACATATATTACTATGTCTCCCAATGGGACATGAGATAAGCCCTTCCTGGCTTTCTCCTTCTTCTTCCCTCTCTATTGCAACTGATCTGAAATGCAACTATGGTCCATATCAACCTGTGGAGGTAAGGTGCAGAGTCCTAACTTGGGATATGGCAAGAAGTCCCAGGCTCAATCCCTGCATCTCTTGATAGGAAGGATGTGGAAATCCCTGCCGGAAATCCTCCAGACCTCCTACTGAGAATGCTGTCCTAGTGGACCAATTCAACGGAAGAGAACTTCTCATTCTGGAAAGCTGCAACTGCCTTCTCTCACACTGTGGCAATCAATTAAAACTAAACTAAAACAGTGCTTTCTGGCAATTGATGGCATTTTAAAAAGCATTTTGTGACAACTCATAAGGAGGATAGTAGTTCTTCTAAGATGAAAGACACAGGAAGGGACAACAACGGCCTGACTTGCAAAGTATTGGAATTCCAGCCTTCATTGGTTCCAATCAGCTATTATAGTTCCAATCTTACCAATGTGCCAACTTCATGTTTGGAGGGGGAAAAAATAACTCAGAATATATCTCTTGCTCACAGACTAGAACCTGCATAAATACTTTCAGACTTTTAACATTCACCTTGCACACTTATGTTTTTGTCCCTTTAGAAAATTAAAGCCAGCATAAAATAACAGTGATGAGAAAAAGGTACTCAAATCAAGCATGGTATCATCAAAGCAAACCTTATGGCCTGAGTTAAGAGAGATGTGTAATCTATTTTACACTGTAGTTACAAAGGAGCAACATGGAAAAGAAAAAAAGGAAAAATGCCTGGGAGTCTGTATAATAAGCAAAACAATTGCAAGCTGTTTAAAGTACTGGATGGATCAAAGGTACATTCATTTTTATTTTTAACAAACAGTCATTTAAAAAGTTCCCTTTATATACTCAGCCTCCAATCTTTCTGAGGTCGGTAAAATGAGGACCTAGATTGTTGGGGCAATATGCTGACATTTGTAAACCGCTTAGAGGGGGCTACAAAGCCCTGTGAAGCGGTATAAAAGTCTAAATGCTATTGTTATTGCTATACTGAAAGGATGGCTACATGAGGGTTGCAGCCTCTTATCTGCACTGTCCATTCACACAACTTTGAGAACAAGTATGACCTTCACCTCTCCTAATCAGTTCACTTGGTGAGTTCTTCTGTTTTATTAGTTTGTTTGTTAAAGTTATTTGCTGCCTATCTCACCTTGGGGCTACTCTAGGAGGCCTACAACAATAAAAGGGAAGAAATTAAAAGAGTAAAACAACAGAACAGTAAAATAAACAATGAAAAAGAACACAATGAGAATACATCCACATGATAACCAAAAAGGTGGACAGGCGGAGAGTAGTGAGTAAGGGTAGGTGAGGGTGGAGTCTGCCATCAATCCAGCAGCCACCTCCAGCTTGATGTTGCTGAGCTTATGGTTTGTGGTAACTCTTGTCTTATCCTCAAACTTTCACTCCCAGAGCTTCACTACCTAGTTTAGAAGATCTCTTTCCCATCCTCCAGCCACCAAAGGCACGGTCACAGTTCCTAGGAAAAACACTGGTTGCAAAAGGTGAAGGTATGCTGTTCTTTCACCATTCATAGTTCACAATGCATTTGCAAGCTTTATAGTTTCATCTCAATTGTCAAGCCCCTGTGGGCTTGCCACTAACGGGAAGGGGGAACAAGATCGTCAGATGGAGGCGTCCGGAGGCAGCGGATGGGACCAGCAGCAGAGATGGCAGCAACAACCCCTTCCCTCCCTCTCCCTGGTGTGTACCTGTATGCTGGAAGGGAGAGCCTGTGGAACGCAGCTGCGAGGCCGTCCCACCGAGCAGCTGATCGGCGCGGAGAACGGCGGGGACCTGAAGTCCTGCCTCGCTTCCTTGCCTTGCTGCCATATCGGCGCTTACGCCGGATGCTGGCTAGGTGGGTGGGGGGTGGGGCCGGCCGGGAGGCATCTACTTAGAGCACTGGGAGGTGGTTGCTCCCAGCGCTGACTTTGTTTGCTGTCTGATTGACTACTGCATGCCAGAGCATTCCGGAAATAAACCGACGGCTTGTTTCTTGTTGGAGCCAGGGGGTGACAAGGACCTCTGACATCAATTGCTCCAACTTTTCAGTAAACCAATATTCCCTGAAGCACGGAAAACATGGAAGGGATGCATGCTTTAATCTATTTCATTCTCTTTTTGTGTGCAATGCAGGCGAGGAGGTTATTACTCCAGGACTGACCAGTGGCTGGAATGCCAGTTTTAATTTTTGTTTTTGGTTTTTTTGTTTGAATTGATCTATTGGTTAACAGGAAGGAAGGTTGATAGGTGATGAACTCTCTGTGTTTTCAACATTCGGAGGGCAGCAGAAATACAGATGGTTGTATTTTATCACCAGGAATGTTAATTTCTCTCTATCTGTACAGAGTACTTGAAGAGATATCAGCCTTGCAAGGTAATCCAGACAGAAAGCATGTCCGGATGACAGAATTATACTTTATTGTAATGTTACATTAAAAAATTTTGGAAGTCAGAAAGTACATTCCCCCCCCCTATCATCTTCACAGCCCAAGAAACTAGGGTGGATTCCTTCTGAGACTTTTGTCACACCCATATACTTACTGCAAACTAAGCTATCTTTATCTGACCATTCCTCTTGCTGTGGTTCTTCCTGCTGCGTCCCAAGATCATTTCCACATACTATTGCAGTTAGTCCTCGACTTACGACCATAATTGAGCCCATTGCTAAGCAAGACAATTGTGGAGACTTCCGGTTTTTGCGTCTGCAGTGCATGGCCGCACAAGAGCGGACCTCCGCTCCCCACGGCTAGCTTCTTCCTGCTTGGGGGACCCTAGATGGGTCCGAAGTTGCCCCGGAGAGGTGACTGTGAAGGAGGGGCACCCCGTCGATCACAAAGCGACAGCAATCACTTCGTTTGATCCAGGGAAAGCCCTCCGAACCCAACAGGAGAAAGGCTAGTGCGAGATCAGCATGTAGCCCAAGCTGCTTGCAGCCGAAGTCCCAGAGCACGAACCTAAACATCGGCGAACGGCGTGCTTGGAATTGGTGAGAGTACTGATCTTCTTTCTTCTATATACTATTTAAATCCTTGAAAAGATCCCCAAAGCAAGAAAACCTCCAGAAGTGAAGGGAGGGGACTATATCCCCATTCCCTTACAGACGGAAGTGGCGAATTAACATAAAAGATGGAAAGAGATATACTAAAATTTGATTTAAAATATTTCAGTCTGGACAAATCTAGGAACTAAAAAACTGTCAAGATTATACCCTAAAAAAATTCTGATGGAATTATAAAAATATATAACAAAAATAACTTTTTGATTGAAAGAAAAACTGAAAATAGAAATAACTGCTGACATCTAGTGGAGAACCAGAGAATAGAACACTAATAATAAGGACTCAGAAATTGGCAGAATGCCCAGAAACAAAGAAAAAGTTGTTCCTTTGAATTGCAAATAACCTTGAAAACAGCTGGGAACAAAGGAAGAGCCAGCTATAAGATTAAAAAGTGTTTGAAAGGAAAAAAAAACCTGGACTGTTGCTTGAACCTAGGAACAGTTTGTGGAGGGATTGGCTTTTTGACTAATCTTTTAGAGGAGAATTTGCAGGAGGGATTTAAAATTGCTTAATATACTGAATCTGTAATTTTGATTGACTGATAAATTGACTTTTGAATTAGAACATTGATGAGGGATTGTTTGAAGGGGGGAGACAACATGGATATCACATGCGTACCAAGGGATGACAGGATGCCACATTCAATATTTTCTCCTGAAGGACTTAGCCTGGAAAATCAAGGGCCTCCAGAAGCAATACTTCAAGGCAAGATAAATACTTTCCCGGAGGAAATATATGTAATGTTAGGAGAAATACAAATGACAATAGCAATACAATTGTTAAGTGAGTTCTGCCCCATTTTATGACCTTTCTTGCCACAGTTGTTAAATGAAACATTGCAGTTGTTCAGTTAGTAATACTGTTATTAAGTGAATCTGGTTTCCCCACTGACTATGCTGGTCAGAATGTCGCAAAAGGTGATTACTTGACCCTCGGACACTGCAACCATCATAAATATGAGCCAGTTGCCAAGCATCTAATTTTGATCACATGACCATGGGGATGCTGCTATGATTTTAAGTATGAAAAACAGTCATAAGTCACTTTTGTCAGTGCTGTGACAAGGTTGAACAGTCACTAAACGAATGGTTGTAAGTCAAGGACTGACTACCTGTGGTGGCGCAGTAGTTAGAATGCAGTATTGTAGGCTAACACTACCCATAGTTTGGAGTTCAATCCTGACAGGGCTCAAGGCTGACTCAGCCTTCCGTCCATCAGAGGTCTGTAAAACGAGGACCCAGATTGTTGGGTGCAATAGGCTGACTCTGTAATCCAGGGGTCCCCAACCCCTGGTCCGTGGACTGGTACTGGGCTGCGGGAACTTAGGAACTGGGCCGCACAGCTGGAGGTGCGCTGAAAGTACATCTTCCATCTCCAGGAATGCGGCAAGTCTGCAGGGTTTTGGGCAGGGGCGGGAGAGTGGCAGGGCAGAAGCTGTCTTGCTCAGTGCAAGGTTCTCCAGTGGCTGCACTTGCAACTGGTTTGCAACGTCTGAGCTCCGCGTCCTTCCTCCTCTCCCTCCTCCTGCTTCTTTTGCCATCTCTCCTTCTGCCTCCTGCCCCTCCTCCTCCTACTCTTCCTGGTCCTGCTCCTTCTTCCTCCTGCTTCTTCTTCCTCCTTCCTCACTTTTCTCCTCTGCCCCTCCCAGCACCCCAGCTGGGCTTGCGCTCCCTTTGTGCAACTCTCCAAGTTTGCAAGACAAACACGCACCAGCCCAGCTTGCAATCAGGGGCTCCCCCAAAGCCTTGTTGGAGGGGGACCCCCCCTCCCAGGTATGTGTGTGTGCGGGTGTCTTTCTCAGGGTGCAAATCGGGACAGGGAGAAGGTACCTTTCACCTTAAGCACCTTAAGTCTCCAAGGGATTCTCTCTCTCGTCTGCACCTTTTCTAAGACCGTTGGGCTCCACTGCATTTCAACTGGAATTTTTCGTTTTTATTTTGATGCTCCAGGTGCCTCATGTTTTGGCAACATGCTGCCTGTTTTTCAAGGTTTAATTTGGTGTATGCAATGGGGGAGGGGGGAGGGGAGAAACTACATTTCCCCTAGTGTTTCCAAGGGAATCCCTCTCTCATTTGTACCTTTTCCAAGACCGCTGGGCGCTTGTGCAATGCCAAGTTGGTTTGGTCTCTGTCTCTCTGTCTCTCTCTCTCTGCTGTAAACCACTTAGAGAGTGCTGTAAAGCACTATGAGGCGATATATAAATATAAGTGCTATTGCTATTGCTATATATATATATATAATCCTACTTCAGACACATTATGCAAAAACCTAAGTCTCTTGAGAAAGTTCTAATGCTGGGAAAGGTGGAAGGAAAGAAAAGACCAACAGCAAAATGGTGGAGAGACTCAGATATAATAGCAATGAGTTTTAATAATATGTCAACGGATTGAGCTAGGTTTTTTTGTAAATGTCTTTTGCTCTTTGGCTGCAAATTAATAAAGCTAACATATTATTATTATTGTTCTATTACTTTTCCTTCTGCTTATTATAGTTCACCAATACGAATTATACATACACACATATGCATGCACACAGAGGTATTATGGCAACTTAGCTTTGAACAGACCTGGGATGCCAAGGGGTGGGGTTGGGAAGGGCAGAATCAGGTGGAGGAGAATGCAATGTGGAAATGATCTTTCCAGCTCACTTCAAAACCCCTCCAGGGAACACATGAGATCTACAGTATAATCTCTCCAGTCCTGCAATATTCTGTCTCTGATTCTAAGGGAGGCTATTGTGATGTTTATCTCTTTTAAAATTATATTTGCTTACTGTTTCTTCTGATAACAGCCCCACAAGCAATATACAGAATGGTGTTGTAGATTAAGTATTTAGATAGAGACAAATCTTTCAAAACATGAAAGCTGTTCAACAATGGAAATATTTAGGAGTTCATTGAATCCTTCCCTGGAGGTTTTCAAGATCAAGATATATTAAGTTATGAATAACAGTTCAGGTTTATGGACTATTTGGCTTATCTAAATCTGGTTTGGAGCATGAAACCCACCATCTCTTGCTACACAGGAGAACTGTCATTTAATACGATTCAATAAAATAAAAAGTCGTTTTATTGCAAAGATACAATTTTTAAGAAATTGAAAAGCATTCACCAACCTGGAGCCCTCTGGCTATTTTGATTTCAATCCTCTGAATCCCTGGGGAGGATGGACATAGTGGACAGGGATTATAGAATCCAGGAAGAGTGGAGAACAGTCTACATAATTTGACAGAATCACTTTGTGTGAGCTGGGCAGCTATATAAATCTGTTCAATCAATCAATCAATCAATCAATCAATCAGGCTGAAATATACCAGCTATGTTACTGAAACTCTGCTCATGCCTATTCTGCAAATTATGACAGAATTTGGGGCTCAAGTATGATTGTAGGTTAAGGACTACTTGTATTTACATCTTTCAAAATCTTTGTGATACTACATATAAGTTTGATACACACATGCTTATCGAAAGGTATTATCATCATTATTTCCTTTTAGATGAATTAAATAAAATTAATGAATGCAACACTTTCATAATCTACACACAGCTCTTTTTTGCTTTCTGTAGTTTTAATTTCCAATTTCAGTGAATTAGCCTGAGATTTTATATTAGTTTCCAGGAAATGTATGCCAGGAATAATTGCTGTGTAAACACAGTTCAATTGGCTTTTATCATATCAGTGGACTTTTCAAGCAGCAAATATAAAAATCAACACCATGAATAAGCTCAAGCAGACATTGCATCAATTCTCTCCTGGCTTTCTCACATTTCAAACTCTGAATGTATTTAGAGCTAGTTCTTTAGAGCCTGGAGAGGCTAGTGTGCAATATCATATATTCATAAGACATTTTCCTGCTTACACAGCTCCAGAACTATATTTGGAAACCTAAATACAGCTGCCTTTAATCAGCAGGTATTCCCCACATGTCACATCTCCCCAATACATTGGGGAAAATATAGAAAAGTGCACAATAAACAGCCATAAAGAGGAGCCTCCAGAAAGAGGCAGCTCCATTGCATTCTTCAGACCTCTTCTATCATTCATCATTTTTAACATTGCCCCCACAAAAGCCAGTGGACTCTTCTCACCCAGATTAAATGACCACATTCAACTAAGTCCTTGAATTAAGACCACAACTGAGCCCAAAATTTATGTTGCTAAGTGAGAAATTGGTTAAGTGAGTTTTGCCCCATTTTACTACTTTTCTTGCCACCTTTGTTAAGTGAAATTAAGTTGTTAAATTAGTAACTCTGTTATTAAGTGAATCTGGCTTTTGACTTTGCTTGTCAGAAAGGGGATCACACTGCAACCATCATAAATATGAACCAGTTGTCAAGCATCCAAATGTAAATCATATGACCATGGGGATGTTGCAGTGTTATGAGTGTGAAAATGGTCATAAGTCACTTTTTTCAGTGCTGTTGTAACTTCGAACAGTCATTAAATGAACTGTTGTAAGCAGAGGACTACCTATATCTTGTCAACCTTCTCAGGGGGAAAAAAAACCCCTCCATCAGCGGTCCCTATTCTATAGTGCTTTCTCTGTGAACAGAGGATTGACAAATTTGGTATTGTATGTATGACAAATTTGGTATTGTATGTCATTTATGTCAGAGACCCTGGCAAGGAATTGCATTTCAATGCCAGATGCCATCATAGGTATTTTGGGATATTTTGTTCAAAACAGGGTAAAATGCCCAGGCTTTGAAATGAGGAAAAGTGATGGCAAGACTTAACTTAGCCCTTGTGCCACCAGGGCAATTATATTAGGACAGCCTCATCTCAACTGGTACCTCAAATGCATGAGTACTAAGACAACACGATGGCACTGTGTACATTGCAGATAGTCCTCGACTTACCATCACAATTGAGCCCAAAATTTCCACTGCTAAGCAAGACACCTGTTGTTAAATGAAAGTCCCTGTTGACTTTGCATGTCAGAAGGTGGCAAAAGGTGATCACATGATGAAGGGACACTGCAACCGACATAAATATATGCCGGTTGCCAAACATCTGAATTTTGATAAGATGACTGTGGAGATCCTGCAACAGTCGTAAATGTGAAAAATGGCCATAAGTCATTTTTTTGTCAGTGCCGTTATAACTTCAAACGGTTCCTAAAGCAAAAGTGAGGACTACTGATACTACTTCTTTGAGATACTTTTTCAGGCCTGATTCTTTAAACAGCAGTCTGCATTACCAAACCTCCACTCACCCTTAATATGATTGCAGCACTGTCATATTTCTTAATAAACATTATACAGGGCAAATTTTGCATCACTAGAGGATCGTTAAATGTCTACACTTGAGGGCTTCACAAAAAGGAAGACATAAAATGTAACCCAGCTCTTCTTTGTAATAGATAGGGAAAGCTTCAAACAGTAAAGCAGGTGAAAGAAGATTTGCATTCAATTAAATTGACTGTATGCTTCTAATGACTTCATGGCTGGTGGAACAGTTTGGTCATTTTAATTATAACCATGCCTCAAAGGGCCATATTTTATAGCCCTGTGTTTAATATATCCCTGTGCATAAATTAGTCCTATGTACCAGCACTACATCTCAGCCTTTCTTTCTGCTTTCTTTGCAAGAGCAACAATAAACCCCTCCAGGTAAAACCACCATGTTGGAACAATTCTTGTTGTTTTGTGTAGAAGGAACTGCAGAGTGTCAGTTTTGCTTCCTTCGAGAATCAGCAAATCATATGGTTCTACCCCCAGATTTTCACCTGGCTTAAAGAGTGACATCTGCAAGCTGGTATATACTTACTATGATGAATGTTTAACAGTTCAGTATGTTTATTGTCTTATTGTACTATACTAGTTCTTTTGGGAATCATTCAAGTTCTTTAAAAGCTTGATATTGATATTGAAAAGAAAAGGGGATGTTATTTGTCAGATCTTCTGAATATTTGGCCATTATATACTTCAGGGGTATCCAAACTGGGCAACCTTAAGACTTATGGACTTCAACTCCAGCCATGCTGATATTAAATATTTTGTAAGCTGCTGCAGAAACATCCTAATCAGGACAATTTTCTTAAACCAGCTCAGAGTCCAGCTGGTACCAGCACAGGACAGGAACAGCTAAAGAGTATAATATGGATATGTCCTTAGTGAGGCTTTTAGCCATCACAGTTTTAGCTTTTAAAAGTATAGTCATATATAGTGACAATTTTTTAATAACCAAATTTATAGGTGGTCCATCAAGTTTTATATACTTTCATTGCTAACATTCCCATTCCTGAAACTTTATGAATTTGAGCATATCTATTGCCATTAATTTCCTAGTCCCATAATCATGTTAATGTTATAATATGAAAAAGCGTTTGTCATATTTTAGTCCTCTGAAGAAAGGAACAATTCTACTAATGTTTTATTCTTAAAAAAATGGGGAAGCAGCTCTGTTGGCAAGTATAATTTTTCCAGAAAATATAGATTACCAATTTTCTCGGAGTGATTTTAGCTGCTGCTGCATTGTGTTGTGCTTGTTAATAACAACCATGGTAATTATTATCTTCATTATTAAGCTTTCTGCATCCTTCTTTGCTGGTTCAACTAGTGAAAATGGCTGTCAGCTCAAAATTGCATCTCTGTGTAGGTGTTTCATCATGTTTGAGATATGGAGATAAAAAGACCAGCCTTGTAATTTGTGGGAAAAAATTCTTCAACTACATTCCTAGCGTAACTACTGTTATTAATCATTCATGTAACTCTACAAGGTGCAAAGCATTTCACAACTGTGAAAAAGAAACGTAAATGGGAGGGAAGGAAAGGGAGGTATACTTAAGCCCATAACCCCATTTAGACTTTATTTATAGATTTAAAGCCAAGTTTTAATTGGAGAGAAACAGAGTATTACTGTGGGGAAATGCCAGGAGGAGAAGGATCAAGATCTTTCTCCCATTGATTGATATTATCCTATAAGTATCCCAATATCACCTACTCTATAACAATACCCCTGGGAAACAAACAAACAAACAAACAAAACCTTTGACCTATGTCCTGAATGGTGAACTATTTCCCCCCCCCCCCTCAACTTATGCAAAATGTATACCTACATCTTTTTTTCAATATAGGCAATAAAACCATCTTGAAATATCTGTGTATCATCACCACTATTATTTTTCACCTACATTGATGGAATAAGTAAAAAAGCTAAGGCTAGGAATGAAAATAATATCAACAAACTGCTCTTTGCAGACGATCAGGCATTGATAACAAGTGCAGCTAAAGAACTGCAACAACATCTCATGTCCTGGAACCAGGAAGGTAAGACAAATAACATGTGAATTAGTTAAGTAAAAACAGAAGTAATGGTAATCAAAAAAGAAAAGTACACCCTAAACTTAGTAATAGAGGGAACAAGCATAAAACAAGCATCAGAGTTCAAATATTTAGGAACAACATTTACCGAAGATGGAAAAAGGGACAAAGAAATTAAAATACAATGCAAAAAGGCAAATCAAGAATTGGGACAGCTAGCTCCATTCCTACTACAATATAAGGCAGTGCTGATTAGTACAAAGAAGCATCCCATACAAAGCATGTTCATCCCCACCTTATGTTACCAGTGCCAAACATGGACACTTACAATGAAACATAAACTAGTTAGCATGGAAATGAGATGTTTAAGAAAAGCTGTTGGAGTGACTGGCAGGGATAAAATCAGGAATGAGATTATAAAGGAAAGAATTGGAATAGAATCAATATTAAAGTACATACACACAGCAAATAAAGTGGTTTGTCCATCTGGAGAGAATGTCTAGGGATTCCATAGGAAATAAGGCGAGGAGGAGGAGGAGGAGGAGGAGGAGGAGAATCTATATCTTGTAAATTTCCTTGCTTTGAAAAATCTTTTCTACATCAACAGGGCTGTCAAGAATCTGATGGGGAATTGTGGAAGATGTTGATACATTCGCTAGCATCTTGCCATTGTCACAGGCAAAGTGAGAAGGTGCTATAAAATACACCCAGGACTCATCTATCATTGTAAGAGCTGAAAAGTTACACAATACGATGTGTAAGGAAACCAGAATATGGAGTCCTCACATTACAAGGGAGAAACAGAAGATGCTAATAGCTGCTTCAAGGCAAGGTCAATTTTAATCACAGAAAAGCAGACGAAAAGAGTTAAAGGGCATTGGCTTGATGTTACAACTACAATATACTTCAGCTTCACTGCAGTGCACTTTGAAAGCCACTTAACACTTTAAAAAACACCAGAGAGCCTATTCAAATCTAAACACATCACATTTAATTTGGCTCAGACTACTAAATGACAGGCTATCTTGTGAAACTTAGTGATTTTAGTGAGATTTAAATTTTAAGTTTACAAAACAGAGGGGACTCCACATGTACTCTAAGGACACTGTGGATTCCAATGCTGCCATTCCCGGGGTTGATAGAGTTTCACTCCTTGATTCTTTAAATAACCTTTTAAGTTTCCCACAATTATAATATTGCAAGTAGAGAGCAAAATAAGTGAAAAATGCAGGACTCAGCATTCTACAGTGGAAACTTCCCGGAGTCTTACCTTACTAATTCTGCTGTGTTTGAAAAACTTAAAGTCTCTGTAGAATGTCCTTTTCACACTAGCATTTAATTATGCAAAAATTGGTGGCTACAATTTTAAAGCATTTTTTTTCAATTAAGAGAAAATACATGTAACAATGCCAATTAGCAACCTTTGGCCTTTGCTGATCATTTAGTTATTTTTGTTTACACAAACGACGATAGGTAACAAAAGAAAACATATTCTTTCACTAGACTGACTGAAGCACTCCTAATTCCACCTCATAAACTGTGCTACTCATGGGGAAGGAGAAATGTTGAACACAAAACGTTTGCCCACTTTTGTGTAGTTAGATAATCTACATATCAATGCAATTAAAATTAATATGAAACTGGACTAGATACTAGAAGTGACTAGTAAGAAAATAATTATGGCTTTCCATGAAAAAAAGATAGGTTTCAGATGTCACACAACTTAAGACAATATGTCATGGCCCCATCAGATCCTGGTTCGGAGAAGAAGGAGGAGTTGGAAATGGGACTGTCTGATGGGGATAGCATGTCTCCCCTTGGCGAGCCATGGGCTAAGGACAATGCTATCCCAGGCCCCTCAGGCATTGGGGGAGGCAGTCGACTGGACGGGAAGTTGCCTGCCCTTACAGACACAGGGGAAGATCAGCTGCAGACAGGCAATAGTGATGAGAGGCAGATCCCCTCTGATGAGGAACAGCTGCCTCCCCCACTTGATCCAAGGGCATGGAGAGTGGATCAGAGGCAAGCTCAAAGGAGGTCTGTGAGGCTACTTGGGAGAGGGTCACCCTGCCCCTTCTCTCAAGGAACACCTGGCTTGGATTGACCTAAGTAGAGGCCAGGGTCAAAGCGTCTTTGTCGGGAACAATTGTTTTGCTTTGGCATGCACTTCCCCAGCCTTGGAAAAACTCTGTTTTGACTCCTGTTACTGCCTGTGCTTTTGCCTTGTGCCTTTGCCTCATGGACTTGCCTTGCCCTATAGATCTTGAATCTTGTGGACCTTGCCCTGTGAACGTGCAACTTGTTTTTGGATTTCCTTTCTACCTTTGCAAATCAGTTTTGGTACTGTGTTTGTGGTACTGTGGATGGCATCCTTCAGGGAAGTTTGGGGTAAAGCTTTAGTGGCCATTGTAGGGTTATTTGTTGTGGAATTACCAGAGCAATAAAGATTTCTATCGAAGCCTGCCTCTGCCTAGGCAACCTGGGTCATAACACAATAGCTATTTTATCAGTTGTGTATGAACACCAAGGACATCTTTGGCACATAGACTTTTTTTCCACTATCAGTATAGAACTGCATAGGTGTGCTGGAACTGGCTCATGAGACCCAGTTGTTAATTTTCTGGGATTTGGAACTAGTTGAGAGCACAGCTGAGCCACAACACCTAACACAGTAGTTCTGCACCTGGTACTGCAACACAGTGGCAGCAATGGAGTTGGCAGAGCTACTTCTTAAACATTTACTAGCACATCACTGAGAACATAGAATATGGGATTTGCTGTATCTTTGATTTGATTAACCCCTTAGTGATGTTCATATTTCATTCAAATGGTCTGTATTCTCTGTATTTCTAGCTTCTGCCAGTGGTTTTGTGTGTCTAATTAAACAATGAATCAATAACCATGATAGAACTACTGAATATAATAAGATGTATTTCAAAGTAATAAAGAGAAAGGATTACATTATTAAAACTGACAGGTAGATAGCTGTAACCATAATCATAGTTATGTTAGAGGTTACTGCCTTTAGTAAATCTGCCTCACATTTCTCCTTTCACCATCTCTCCCACTGCAACCAGACTGAATATATACATTTATGTCTATAACTTCATTTAATATCTTCTTGAATAGCTTGTTTGCAGGACAAAAATATTTAGCTCAGGGAAACTGGAAACATAATTTCTGCTTGCTCACTTGAAAGGTGATCTCAGTTTACTTTCTTCTTTCCTGTTAAAATTACCCTGGTGTTGATTTTTTTTCTCTTCGGACTCTTTTAGGAACAGCATGATAATAAATAACCAAACAGTTAAGGAATAGATATTTATTGTGTCTATTATTCATATCTAATATTGATGATCCTTGCATTCTAGAAAACCTTTTTAAAGGAATTATTTCATTATTAATTTCATATTTTTAGAGAATAGCTGCAGGTTGTTGATTTCAGATTCTCATTTCATAATGATTTAGAGCTCTGTTTTGTATACAGTCATAGAAAGACATACATACATACATACATACATACATACATACATACATACATACATATCCAGGCTTGGTAATTAGGTTGCAAATGTTTCATCTCCATTCAGGGGGGACATCTTCAGTGCGGTTTGAATTGTGCTCGGTTTGTTTGGAATGTTGCTTCTGGTATTTTGGTTGAAGTAGCTCTCTCACTCTCAGTGGTTGATAGGCGGGGTCGATGTCAATGTGTCTGCTCACTGATTGGTTGGTGGAGAACCAGGCCTCGAGGAATTCTCTTTCTCTCCTTGACTTTGCTTGGGTTATAACTGCGGTCCCGGTTAGATTGAACTTGTGTCCTTCTGAGTTCTCGTGGATGGACATGAGGAACAATGGGTCGTGTCTTTTGATAGCCAGGGAGTTCTCGTGCAGTCTGGTAGATAGCTTTTTTTCCTGTTTGGCCCACATAGTTCTTTTCACAGTTGTTGCACTGGACTTGGTATATGACGCCTGATCTTTGATTTGTTTCTGTTTCCTCTTTAGGTTTTGATAGGTCCATCTGAGAGTTGAGGCTGGTTTGTGGGCTACTGTGAGGTCATGTTGGTGTAGTAGTCTTGCTGTCATCTCTGAAATGTTTTGTATGTAAGGAATTGTGATTCGTTTGGTCGTTGCCGTTCCTGTTGTAGTTGTTGTATTGTTTTGGGCGTTTGTGTTGTTTGCGTGTAGGGATCTCTGAATGAAGCCTCATGGATATCCGTTTCTCTCAAACACTCTGCATAAGTGTCTCTGTTCTGCTAAGCTGGCTTCTGTGGTGTTGCAATGGGATTCTGCTCTTCTGAAAAGTGTTCTGACACAGCTTTGTTTATGGCATTTGGGGTGATTGCTATAGAAGTTCAGGATTTGTGTATTGTTTTTCTGTATACAGATGTTAGAAGTTGGCCATTGGTGGTTCTGGTTACAAGGACCTCCAGGAATGGCAGTTCATTGTTGTTCATGGATTCTATCGTGAATCGGATGTCTGTGAAGATGTTGTTCATTTTTTGGTAGGTTTGGTTGCGTTTGATTATCACAAGGGTGTCATCCACGTAACGTACCCATAGCTTGGGGTTTATTTGTGGGAGGACGATTTCTTCGATTCTTTGCATGATGACTTCTGTGACCAGGCCAGATATGGGGGATCTCATAGGTGATCCTTTCAGTTGTTCATACACCTCACCGTCAAATTTGAAGTAGGTAGTTAGGCATAATTGGAGGAGTTTGCATGTGTTTTCTGTTGTGAGTGGTCCTCTTGGTGGATGTGTCTTGTCTAGAAGTTCCCTGATTAGGTTGACTGCTAGTTTCAGGTCTATTGATGTGAATAATGCAGTAACATCGAATTATATCATAGTTTCATCCTTGTTGATGTGAAGGAGTTTGAGTTTGTTCAGGAATTGCGTGGCATTGTTTATGGAGTATTGGGAATCGCCAATGAGGTGTTTTAGGCTTTTCCAAATTTCTTTCACGAGGTTCTAAGTAGGTGTGCCAGGGAGTGAGACGATTGGTCTGAGTGGGGTGTTTTTTTTGTGCACTTTCGAGAGACCATAGAACTGCACTATGTTTGAATTGGTTGCTTTCTCTGGTATTCCTCTTTGGTGATTTGGTTTGTTTCTGTAGTTTTTTAGGGTTCTGTTGATCTTGCTGGTCAGTTTAGTCATTGGGTCTGTGTTGGTGTGTCTGTAGATGTTTGTGTCCTTTAGGAGTTGTTTGGCTTTTTGTATGTAGTCAGCCTTATCTAGTATGACTGTCATTCGGCCTTTGTCGGCTGGTAGGATGACAATGTTTTTGTCAGTTTTGAGGGAATTCATTGCCTATAGTTCCTGTTTGTAAAGATGCTGGAGTTTTGTTTGTGTCTCAGCATCAGAATGATGGTCTGGCATATTTTTTGTTGGGCTTCTTCACTGAGGTCTATAGATTTTAAGGCGCTTTCTAGGCTTGCTAGGAATTCTGTGTTTGGCGCATCTTTGTGGTTGAAATTGAGTTCTTTCGTCAGGACTCATTGTTCTTCATCCTTGAGTTGGCGGTTGGATAAGTTCTTGATCCAGGTTTGTTCGCTGTTGCAGGGGTCGTTGGCCGTGAATCTGGATAGTTTTCTTTGAAGGGCGGTGTGTTTCTTTTCCCCTGTGTTTGTTGTTCTGCATTTGATTGCTGTGTTTAAATTTCGCATGGTGTTGCTGCATATGAGCTTTTGTTTGGTGAGACATTTTGTGTATTTGTTGAGGCAGTTGTGAGCATCTGTTATCATCATGATATTTCACTATTGTGTGTGTTTGTGTATCTATCTGTCTATATGTGTGTGCATGCATGCTGTTAATTTGTTTTTATTATTGTGTATTGCACAAAGTCACTATCACATTAGTGGCCTCATAAAATGAATGAATGTTCTTTTAAATACATGTAGTCTGGCAACGCTGTTAATATAGGATATTATATTAAATCTTCCTTTGGAACCATAACATAGTCCTCGAATGTTCTTTTAAATACAGGTAGACTTCCAATGATTTATTCAGTGACCAAAGTTACAACGGTGCTGAAAAAATGACTTATGACCGTTTTTCACACTTACGACCATTGCAGTATCCCCATGATCACATGATCAAAACTCATATTTATTATGGTCACAGCGTCCTGGGGTCATGTGATCCCCTTTTGCAAGCTTCTGACAAGCAAAGTCAATAGGAAATCCAGATTCACTTAACAAGCATGTTACTAACTTAGCAACAGCAGTGATTCACTTAACAAATGGAGCAAGAAAGGTCGTAAAATGAGGCAAAACTCACTTAACAAATGTCTCACTTAACAGATATTTTGAGGTCAATTATAGTTGTAAGTCAAGGACTATCTCTAGTATTGTTCCATTCCTCATGCTTTTTTTTCAGTTTCACTGTATTTTTAATATTTCACAATATCCTGGAAAACAGGTGGCTAGAATTATTAAATGCAAATAAATAAGCATTTCAAGAAAAGAGACACATTCTGGAAATATAAGATTCATTCTACTGCCTTTGAAACATTCTGATCTTTTTGAAGAGACTGTAAATTTCATGGAGGACTCATACAGGAAGCTATGAAAGCATCATTGAAAAAAAAGAGGTCTATTTGCCTTTGGGTAAAATATTTTGCTGAGACAGTAATTATAGTTTCTTGCCTAATACACAGTTTGATTATGATTTTAGTGCATTTAGCGTATTGCTGCCCTTTCGCTATTAATGAAAGGGTGAACGTAAAATCAATGAAAGAGTGACCATATAAGACCAAACATGATGGATTTAATTCAGGTAAAATGCTGACAAGCTGAAAATGTTTTATACAAATTTTTCCTCCTGACGGAGCTTGACAGTTTAGATATGAATATATTTTGCTGCATTTTTGAATGTCTCTAATTTGACATTGACTTTTTAAAAATTGACTAAATGAGTAACATATATTTGTCTGCTTAATGTTTTGTGGAATTTGTACTAGACTGAGGTTATAAAAAAAAGAAAATATTATAATTAAAATAAACATTAAAAAACCAATTTAAAAAAGGAGGAATTAGGAAAACTGTCCATATAATTTAAATCCTTAAGCTTATTGTATCTAAACTATACAGAAACATATTGTGTGATCTTATCATTTTACAGCATAAAAGACTTTTCAAAATTCAATAACATACTCATATCCTGAATCCATTCTTTAATATCGGGGAGGGGAGGATAAGGTTCTTTCCCTTTATGTAGGAGGATTACCTGCTTTCTCATGTCCCAGGCTTGATGGAGCCAAAACTCTTCAATTTGTACATTAATGTTTGAATATTATTTTTGGAACATGGGGGAAGAAATGAAGTTGACTACAAGTTAGCTGCAAAGATGTCTGAACTTGTAATTAGGGTCATACCACAAGTTGCATTGTTTATGTTCCCTCAAAGATAAGAAGGTCAATGAGTAGCACTACAGTCCTCATTAAGCAACTACCTCAGACAGCTACCATTTACAGTTATGATGGTGATGAAAAAGTAATTTGGGGACATTTACAGCCTGCAGTGCCTCTCAGTGTTTCTTTCTTAGTCACGTGTTCATCAATGACAGTATGCATTGTCCTATGCCTGACCCTGTTATTTTTCCTTCCTCTCCATGCCCTATGAAAGATTACTAAACAAGCAACTCTTCCTTAGCTGCTTTCTTCCGCAGTGCAGTATATCCCTAAAAAGTACTATCTGCAAATTAATAAGCTCAGTTGGGTGTTGCTATGTGACACTAACAAGACCATAATCAATTTCACAGTGATGGCTTGTTTTGCCACCCTAAGGCTTAGTGCCCTGGGCAAATAGTCAGTACTAGCACATTCCTTTTGATGTGTATTCCCCACTGTGTGCCTGCCTATTTACTCTCTTGTAATCCCTTTCTCTCCGATGGATGGAACTACAAATATCTATACTGTTCTTGCTAATTATTCCAGTTCTGAGGTATGCATTCCAAAGGGCAGTGGAGCTTGAGAAAAAAGAGCTTAAAATTTGCCTTTTTACCTGGCTTCATCATGAATTGAATTCCAGAAAGCTGACTTGCCACTTGGGCTCACATAGTTTTTTGGGCTGTATCTTTCTGATGCTGTGAAGCAAAAGAAAGCTGAAGTAAAATTGTAAGCACAGGAGTTTTCATTTAGGAACCATTTTGCTTAATTACTGCCAAGTCCAGGTGTGATCAGTAAACAAGGATTACTTGTATTACATTTCACTTCCTTTTGGAAGAGATATCAGTAAAAACTGTAAGGCTCTCTTTGTAATCCTTATCTAAAGGAGCATTGCATTCCTTTAGAGTAGATAATAGTTCTACCTGCTTCATACCAGATTCTTAAGAGATAGATAGCTGTATCCAAAAGATATCTTTCAGCCTCCATCTCATTACTCTGAATCTTTCTTTCTCCAGCTATAGTTTCTCTTTTACATGTAAAATGGAAGTCTACCCTTAGCTGGAAGGGGAAGAGACATCTTCATCTAGTAAGTTTTGCATTCTAGAGAAAATTATGAACATAATAATTTTAATTATATAATTAAAATTACCCACATATAATAATACTCTATTCTTTAATTATATTAAATTTAATTTTAAATGTAAATTAAATTAAATTAAAATTAATTTTATCATAAACATACTGGGCATCTATCCTGGCTCTTCTTACTACTTGGGGAAATAGGGCATGGAATTTGTCTGGTCAGAAATGTAGCTCATGAACACATTAAGATTTGTGTAACATAAATGGATATAGTTTGTAATAGTTGAATAATAAAATAACACTGTATAAAAAAGAAGCCCATTATTGGTTTTTAAAATGTGGTTTATTTCATATCCTGTCTTTCCTCCGCGTTTCTGTCCCTGTAAACTATCCTTGATTCCTCCATACATCTCTATTCATTGCTTTTTATTTTGAAATTTCTTACCAATTTTGTTTTGAAAAAATTAACAATTCCACCCAACCCTAACTTTCTTAGTCCTTCCCTTATTCTCAGTCCCTTTCATCTTCTTTGATATTTTTGTTCTGTGATTTCATCATAATTTATTTTCTTTATATGACCAAACTACCTCAACTACTCTTTTCTTTTGTTGTATTCAATTCTCATTTATCTCTGAGCCCACTGCTTGGTTTACCTTCTTAAGTTCCTGTTTTCAAATTGCGTTCAATGTACTTTCGTTTCTCCTAACCTACTCTGCTTTCCTTTTCATATAACAAGGTGAGTAGAATCATGCTGCTCTACAAGCCATTTTCACTACTTTTGAGAAATCAGACATATTACATACTAGCAATCAATACTTTTCTACCAGCATTTGCACATTTTCACATTTTTTCATCAGTTTTCCATTGTAAATAAACATGCTAACAAATACATAAATTGATTACTTTATCTAGGCATAACTTGCAATCAGTCACTCTACTTTCTCTACCAAACATGACCAACTCAATCTTTGATTTTCAGATCCATACTTGTTATTACATAATTAACATTCACTACAAATGATCCTGATTCTCAAACAGTAATATCTTATCTGCATACAAGAGATGCACATACTCACTTTTCCAATTAATACATTACTAACATCGCTAAAATATTTTTATTTCATTTACCCTTAAATACTGAACCAACAATTAGACATCACACATTACTTACTGTTCAGTATTCGATATCAAGCATTCCATTCATTTCATTTCCAGCAGGACTACCAGATTCTGTAACAGCTTTGTTCCCTATGCCATCCATCTGGTAAACAGATTTGTTTTTCTCGCCATGTACATGTATACATCCGAACTAGATTGTGTTGTTTCTCTGTGTCATAGAATACGTGTAGGTATGTGGGTATATGCAATTTTTTTCTGTCATATTTATGTAGTGTATATTGGAGGTGGTGACCCTGTGAGATGTTATGCCAATTAATGTATATTTAAAGTGACAAAGTTATTCCATTCCATTCCATCCCTTCCCTTCCCTTCCCTTCCCTTCCCTTCCCTTCCCTTCCCTTCCCTTCCCTTCCCTTCCCTTCCATTCCATTCCATTCCATTCTATTCTATTCTAATGCATGCCTTATTTCCATTATATATTACTCTTATTGCATTCAGCAACCAATATTCCACACTCTATTTGTGCAACAATTCAGGGGTATTCAATTTAACATATCCTTTGCTACATCCTACATGCTACAGAGGAATGCTGTGGATATAATTTACTTGGACTTCAGTAAGGCATTTGACAAAGTAGATCACAACCTACTACTTGATAAGATAGAAAAATGTGGGTTAGACAGCATCACCACCAGATGGATTCGTAGCTGACTGACTGGCCGTACTCAGCGTGTGGTCCTCAATGGAACCGCATCTACGTGGAGGGAAGTGTGTAGTGGGGTGCCCCGGGGCTCTGTTCTGGGCCCAGTACTCTTCAACATCTTCATCAACGATTTGGACGAGGGGATAGATGGGGAACTCATCAAATTTGCAGATGACACCAAGCTGGCAGGAATAGCCAACACTCCAGAAGACAGGCTTAGGATACAGGAGGATCTGGACAGACTTGAACACTGGGCGCTATCTAACAAAATGAAATTCAATGGTGAAAAAAGTAAGGTTCTACATTTAGGCAAGAAAAACCAAATGTACAGGTATAGTATAGGGGGTACCTTGCTCAATAGTAGTAACTGTGAAAGGGATCTCGGAGTCCTAGTGGACAATCATTTAAATATGAGCCAGCAGTGTGCTGCAGCTGCCAAAAAAGCCAACACAGTGCTAGGCTGCATTAACAGAGTGATAGAATTAAAATCATGTGAAGTGTTAATACCACTTTATAATGCCTTGGTAAGGCCACACTTGGAATACTGCATCCAGTTTCGGTCACCACAATGTAGAAAAGATGTTGAGACTCTTGAAAGAGTACAGAGAAGAGCAACAAAGATGATTAGGGGACTGGAGGCTGAAACATATAAGGAACGGTTACTGGAATTGGGTATGTCTAGTTTAATGAAGAGAAGGATGAGGGGGGACATGATAGCAGTGTTCCAATATCTCAGGGGCCGCCACAAAGAAGAGGGAGTCAAGCTATTTTCCAAAGCGCCTGAGGGCAGGACAAGAAGCAACGGATGGAAACTAATCAAGGAGAGAAGCAACCTAGAACTAAGGAGAAACTTCCTGACAGTTAGAACAATTAACTAGTGGAACAACCTGCCTCCGGGGGCAGTGAGTGCTCCAACACTGGACGTTTTTAAGAAGAGACTGGACAGCCATTTGTCCGAAATGGTATAGGGTTACCTGCCTGAGCAAGGGGTTGGACTTGATGACCTCCAAGGTTCCTTCCAACTTTATTATTATTATTATTATCCAGAAATATATAATAAATTTGTCACATTCATGCATTTCTCAATGATCTGCTAAAAAGGAAACATCTGTTTCACATAGACCCAATCAAGCATAAAATTGCCTAAATTTTGCTAAGTTTAATCTTATACCCTTTCATTCAGAATTGTATCAGGCATCTTAATGCACTAATCCCCTATAGTTTTTGAATTCATTCTTGCTACCATCCTCTTTGCAAAGGGGAACAGGCACAAATTCAGGCTTCATACACATTGAAACAAATTGCATAGCTATTCCATAAAGAAATCATATCTGTCCTTTATCATTTCTTGAGCTAACTTGTCCACACTCATAGTTTAACTATTTAGCAACTTTTTCATAACTTTTATGACTCTCTTTTCATTAATTTTTTCTTAGATACTAACACAATACTTATTTCAGTTCTGCTCTTTCATATAACACTCATTCCAATACATATAATATAACATTCTAGCATTGTTTTATTCCAGTTCCATCCCAAATCTTCAGATCTCCCTTTTTAAAAAAATACTATTCACTGTGCTGGAAGCTCCTTGTTTAGCTCTTTTACCCACTTCCAAAACAAATTTTATTTCCATCAAATTTGCTCCACATTTTTCTGTCTTTTTTTTTTTTTTACTTTTCTCTTTATGTACATTCGGCCATATCTCTCTTATCCTCATTTTTGCGGTATTCTTTTTATGTACATTTTTTTCACTTCCACAGCCTTTATACCCTATTATTACAACAAGCATTCTTTTTCATACTTTAGTATAACTCGACACATTCCTTTTTTCTGTTCCATGCAACTGTTTTTACATTTCAATTCTTTCTATAGGGAAATAAATCTATCTGCTAATACTTTTTTATTTGAAAACTCATATTATTTTAGCTGTTAAATTTTCACACACTTTTGTTTTTTTTCTTTTCAATCATATATTTTTTTCTCAAGTTTCACTCATTACATAAGTAGCCCGATCACTTTTTTATATTCTCATCTATTTTTAATATTCCATTCATATCATATATTTATGTCTGTCTGTCTGTCTGTCTGTCTGTCTATCATCTATCTATCATCTATCTATCTAATCAAATCTACTTAATCTATTTCCTATGGATCATATTAATTCAGGATATCGACCAATATTTTCTAACACTCGTATCTGGTTCTTCAATTACTGCTATTTCCTACTGACTGGAATTTAATATACAGCTAATATTCACCTATGGGTTCTTACTTTCATACCACTGTCATGGACCTATTGTAACTTGCACCAATTCATCCTTTTTGATGTACATTTCTGGCTTTCTATTCATAAGAAAGGCTAAACATTTACTTCCTTGTATTTATAAACTTCATTCCACAAGATCAGACAACTTTCACTCAGTTCCATTATATCTTTCTTGTTTCTTTTAGGTACGTTATGCGTCTATGAAACTATTTTCCTCTCTTTCAGATGTTAATTCATGCTCTTTACCATTTATTCCACTTACACTGCAAGTCATGGCACTGTAATGCCACCCTGGTTTTGTTCTATTAAGTAGTATAGTAAAATAATTACTAAACACTCAAAGGCTAAATGAAGTATGTTAATGTTGGCATACTTTCGAAAACAAGGAGGATGGGAACTAATAAAATCTCCTGAATTGCTGACAAAAATCAAGAGAGACAATGTGTGATGCCCAAGTCATATGGCCATATAGATTTACCACCAAATCTACCTTAAAATGATTTATAGTACTTTTCCAATAGTTCTCAGCAATTGTAAAAACTACATAGGATTTAATTAAAGATTGAAAGAATATCATGTTTTATGAAGACCTGTGTAAGTATTGCATTTGGAATAGTTCTGAATTGCAGAGGAAATGTACATATTCTCCAGCCTTGTTCTCTAGGATAATTTGTAGGCAAAGTTAATATAGTCCTCCTGAGAATTGCTCATTGACGCCTGCTGTTTCAATTCTCCATCAAAGTCTTAAAAATCCTGACAGCAAGCCATGCATCAATTGCCTGACTCTGCAGACTTGCCATTTGCCTCTCAGGGGGAATTGACAGCAGTAATATAGAAATGTTAAGTTCATCACTTCATCTTGTTCGAAGTTAACTTTAGCAACTCCACGAAAGGGAAAGTTCATGTAAACAGCATAAAGGTTCTGCAAAACAGTATCAGACTGCTGTGGCTTGTTTCTGTGCACTTTTGGACTTCAGCATTGGTCTCTCTGCTTTACCACATATGAAACTGAAAGGCAAAATGTCATTTCCTGGGCTGTGCTGTCAGACAATCAGGCAGTTAAGCCCTTTTTTTTTTATGGTTGGGTGCCAACAATAATGGCTTTACTTCATTCCAGGTCAGGTTTGGCTGTGCCTTGTTCCAATTTGATTCTGCTTTTGTGTATAAAAGGTTCACTAGCAAGTCCAGCATATGTAATCAACTGGTTCACGTGCATTGGGTATGGAGGACAAGATCTCTATCAACAGAACTTAGATATAGATGTGTGTGTGTGTGTATGGTAAGTTTTTTCCGGACAGCCCGGTCTGGTTGATGCACCTTGGTTTTTTAACTGCTATATTGCAGTTCTACTATTATGATCACTTTTGCTTTGCAGCACCAATCTAGGAGCGTTAAGCAGGCTCAAGTCGCTACTGCAATACACTACAAATTCGAATTTCTTTTTTTTTGTTGACAAAGAGTTAAATGGGAGACTAGAATAGCTATTCTAGTCTCCCATTTAACTTTGTCAACAAAAAAAGAAATTCGAATATACACACGCAAACACACACACACACCTATAACTAAAAAACCCAAATATTGGGTTTATTTATCCACTTGTTCCGATACAGGCGAGGACAATAGGGGTTTGAATTTTGAATATGAACAAGTATTGCAGTGGAGGGGAGAGGGAGTGAGCACATTCTATTCAGGTTTAGGTTCAATGAAGATTCTCAAAGTAAGTTTCAAGTTTTATTTTGGGTTAAGAAAAAGCAAAGAAAAAAAATCAGTTCCGGTTTTTGGTTTAAGTTTGGGTATCACACACTATAGATCTGATTATACGAATTCTGGTCCCCCAAAACTGATTCAAAAATAGGTATGTTTAATGTGACACACACTTTCCCCACTATTTTCTTGAAATAGAAATCCAAGGTATGATGAGTGCATCTGGTGCTCCAAAACAACTTTAAACCTTTCAGGGCTATTAAAATATTAAATATAAAAAGATTTGCAGGGTTTTACAGGGGGATTGGGAAGCAAAGATTATAGATCTTAAATCATATCAGAAGATAAGCTGGTGAAATCAAATATAAGAAATACATTTTTACATTTTTTTAGTTATTGATTTTATCATAAACATTTAAGTAGATACACAGAAAGGAGTGGGCTTGAAAGACTTTAAATCCTTGTTGAATAAAACTGTTTAATTTATTGGTGGTGAACTTACATAAATGGATCACGGAATAAAATACCTTTATTGTTGGGGTTTTAATATTTATATAGGTTATATTATTTTGAAAGAATATTGTTGCACATGGTTTTTATGGGAAGGAAAGGGAAAGGGAAAGAGCTTGTGTGGGAAAGCAGGCCTTAATATTTTATATATCAACATTAGCTGCAGCAATGGAATCGGTACTTTTGGTCACAAACTTCAGAAATAGCACATTTCTAATTCTACTTATTCACAACTGAATATGATACAGGAAAATGAGCTGCAGGCATTAGCATGCAGTTTATTCACAAAACCCAGAATTCTCTGAAATCCTGGTTTATCTTATTCTAACACTGTACTTTTAAAAATCTTGTTGTTATGACCACTGCTATTACATGAGCATGAAAAAAAGATAGCAACATGCGTTATGCATGTTTTCAGTGTGCTCACATCCTGAATTACTGAGTTGAACCCATGGGCACCTACAGGAGAAAGCGACATTGCTTGTATCATGAGATCACTACACAAATGGAGAAATGACACAAATTTGTGTCGGTTGCATAATGTGTCATGATGAGCTCAACATCACATTGACATCATTGTAGCTTTTGCCAGATGCCTCTGAGTGTACTTCTTTGCTGAAATTTTCACAGGCAACCAGAGATAATAGTCTTTCTTTTCTTTTCTCCTTTCTTTCTTTCTGTCTCTCTCTCTCTCCCTCTCTCTGTCTGTCTCTCTCATAATAATCAGAATAGAGCTGGAAGGGACCTTGGAGGTCTTCCAGTCCAGCCCCCTGCTTTCATTCTTTTGATTTTGGTCAACTCCACTGATAAGAGTAGAAGAAATAGTTACTGACAGATTATCCTGGTGGAATGAAGTCCCTCAGGCCATGAAGCTTAAGATATGATTGAGGAATGTCATGAATGTCTGAGAATTATGGAAATTAAAGTCTAATAAATCAGGAAGGCCCTGAATAGGGGAAGAACATAGTGTTTATAGTGCACATGGATAGAACTCTAGGCATCTTTAAAAATTATTTTATTTTATTTTATGGTAATATAAAATGACTTGAGGCCTTTGAACTATGGTGCTGGAGAAGACTCCTGCGAGTCCCTTGGACTGCAAGGCGATCAAACTGGTCAGTCCTAGAGGAGATCAACCCTGACTGCTCCTTAGAAGGCCAGATCCTGAAATTGAAACTCAAGTACTTTGGCCACCTAATGAGAAGGAAGGACTCACTGGAGAAGCCTAATGCTGGGAAAGATTGAGGGCAGTAGAAGAAGGGGACGACAGAGAATGAGGTGGCTGGATGGAGTCACTGAAGCAGTAGCGTGAGCTTAAATGGACTCCAGAAGATGGTAGAGGACAGGAAGGCCTGGAGGAACGTTGTCCATGGGGTCGCAATGGATCAGACACGACTTCGCAACTAACAACAACAACAATAAAATGACTAGAGAACAATTAAAAATACAAAACAATATATATTATACAAAGAAGAAAAATAAAAATAAAATGCGTGGATGTGATTTTCTAAAATATTGCACATATTGCTCTAAATATATATAACTGTGATTCAGTTTTTAAACAATAAATCAAACTTGCCCACATGGGATGATATTGATTTTTTTTTTTTTGTCATTTCATCAATAAGAATCAAAGGCCAAAAGTGATACATACATTTAGCCTAAAATTAGTAGCTGTCATCCATGATTCAGTCCAGAGTAGTACTTTGTTACTGCAAAGCAAAACTGCATTTTTTGTTCTGACTATAAGCTTGATAAATCCAATATTCTCCATAACTCTATAAATTCCAAATTTTGTATATGTAATTCAGTAGCCCATTACCATTTTTAAACCTCACTTCACAAACTCATGTGAATAATGATTTGAATATCAGCCCCAAACAAGACCATTACAGAGCAAGCTCAAATCATATGGTTAAAAATCCCTTGAAATACATTTTATTTTAAGCTCATAAATTAAGATGGTACACTATGCCACTGAGTTATTAAGATAAAATGTTGTTATGTGTAAAAAATTAAAATATATAAAACATTAAAAATATTAAGCATCTTAATTATGCCTTCTTCTATTGTTCCAATCTAAAATGATAAAAATTGGACACTGCTTTTCTTTTGGAAACTCTGTATAGTTTAATATACAATGAACACCAATTTTTTCCACAGGAGAACTTATAAAATATAATCTACATTTCCTTGTTGGCAGTCAAGATTCACCAGAAGATACTATCTCTGAACCTTTATTACATATGACCTTCAGACAGAACAAAATGCATCTTATATTTGAAAGTATCCTTCCCCATGGCTATATCATTTAATGGCCTCCCTGTTGTTACCTAGGATAAAATTGTTCCCTCTTGAGATAAAAAATGATGAGGAAGACAGTAATAAAATTATTTGATCCAAATGGAATAGGGAATGCTGTGCTGCACGTAGTGAAATAAGATTTTTTGAGACAAATCTAAAGGTGAAAGGGGAGTGAGCTTCTCTATTGGTAGGTTATTTACTCATCACCCAAAATATCTTTACTGAGAAGTTACTTCTTAATCTACTTTGAGACGTTGAGAATTCAAATGTAACAAGAGGAAGAAATTATTTTTAATCCTACATGCAAATATCAGAATCTGCATCTCTCTGAATCAAGTAGATGATAAAAACAATAACTTTCTACAGCGATACAGTTAACTAAAATTGAATTGCTTAATAGGAATAAAGAAAAAGCAAATCCTGAAATGTGTTACATTCTCCTAATAATCCATAATTTATTTGGCTTTATCAGAGAACATGCAATGAAGCATCATAGTCAGACTGCTAGAAAAATTGAACTTATATTTCATATCTTTATTTAAAAAAGTGGAATAAAAACTGTTATTATTTGGAATCATTTCAAGCTTGAAACAGCCCATCCACCCCTTTGAGGGCAAAGTCACTATTCTGACTGTAAAATGCTCTGTTTTGGTCATTTTGACTTTGAAACACCTCCTTAATATTTGAAGTAGCCTATGTAATACTTAAAATGAGTATGTTAAATTCATTTCAAATTCAAGACAATTCAAATCTGAATTTTGATCACGTGACTATGGGGATGCTGCAACAGTCATAAGTGCAAAAAACAGTTATAACTCATTTTTTCGATGCCATTGTAACATTGAACGGTCAATAAATAAACTATTGTTAGTCGAGAACTATCTGTATAAACAGATAGACAGACAGATGGACAAAATGTGTTGGAAGCTGGCAAAAGGGATAGATAGGCAGAAAAATGCTCAGTTTCTTATTCAGGATTGCAGCTAGAGGAGAATAATTCATGATTTATTATGCCAACCCTCCTCCATCAACATACTCACTTATTTATTGAAGTCAAGCTAGTGCTTAAATACTGGACTCCTTATTTCAACTGTACTTTCCCAGCATCCCATTTCTCTTCCCCATCTTTGCTCTGTTTCCTTTGCCGCCTGCATTTTTTGCTCACAGTGGCTGACCATTGCATTTCTGGCTACACTGCCAATAATTTTTCTATTGTGCGTTATTGTCCTTAGCTTGCAAAAAAAAGTGTTAGCAGCAATGACTGCTATCCTATACAGTTCACAAATTCCATTTATTTTGGAGCTAAATCAATCTTCGCTGCAGCAAGTTGAGGACCATATTAGAAAAAGTAGGCAGGGCCAAGTCTTAGTTTGAGAGGGGAAACAACTGCAAAGCTTAAGTCTTTCTTCTGCCCCTTAATAGCCCTAAAACCCACAAAATGAAAAAAGGACCCCAGAATTAGCTTTACCCAAATGGGAGGAATTTAGGGGATATAATAGAGATGCATGTGGGCTTGAGCCGAGTATTTTGCACCCCTTACTGCCATTTACTCTCATTGCCCATCAAAAGGCTTATTCAGCTTTAGAAATGGGGTGGAAACCAAATCTGCTTCCTTTCCCCAGTATCTGAGTCAGTGATCAGATTTAGTTCATATCCCACTTCTAGGCCCTACCACTATAGGACCAAACATCTTGAATGAGTTTGATATGACAACTTATTGAATTACAGCAATCTCAGAGCTAGTTAATTATCATGGATCCAGGATTTCCTCTCAAATTAACCTGGACCACATACTTTAGCCCTAGGCCAAATTGGCTGTCTAAAGCTGCAGATCTCTGGTGAAGTTCTACCTGAAGAGAAAGACTAATAAATAAAAGTTCTATTTTCAGTTCAACAGCCAAGTTTGAATGAAATATGAGAGTCGAATGGTAAACCAGATAGTTCAGTACCTCAATCATGACAGCCTTGAGTTTGCCACAGGGACACAGAGTTAGGGCAAGGTGAACCAGGAAAAATTATGTTTGAAAGAATTTGGCAACACGGGATGCCAATTTGTGTTCACTGTTCTGTTTTCTAGAATGTTCAAATGGTATCACCGGTTTTTTCATTACTCCTGTGTCTGTGCGTAGGACCTGGAGGAGATTGCTAACCACATCTCGTTTTTGAGTCAGACAAAGATTGGGGTGAAAAGTGATCAATTGTGGTTTGATTACAGAAACAAAAAGCTGAAGTCTGGATGGAGCAGAAAGGTTCTTGTATATTATTTTTGGTTTTCAGAGGTAATGATGCTTTTTAGAAAAGAGTTCTCTGCATTGGATTGATCTGATTCATTGTCTGAGAACTTCTCAGCTGAAACCCCAGTCATAAGAGGAAGAGTTCAAGTTGCAACTGCCCTGCACATCAGCAATGAAGGTGTCATTATTTGAGTAATGTGACATGGGATTGCTGCAGTCCCCATATATCCAGCATATCATGCAAACAGGCTCTAAATAAAACAGTCAATGGCAGTCCAAGAACTTGACAATGTGCTTCTATGAATCTACTGCATCAACTTGGTTTTGGCCAATTACAGATTATTATCTGTATTGGAACCTACAATTTTAGAAAAGCCTTCAATAGATTTTCATTTGAAGCATTGATCCCGATTATAAAATAAAGACATAGCCACGTGCACTATCAGCAAAGCATTTCACAAAATGGGAAAAGCCGCATGGTGGCAGAATTAAAGACAAGACTCACATAAAATAAAGCATTAACATTTTCAAAGCTCCTTTGCAAAGATTAGAATAAGTGTTTAAATTGATGCTAGTCCTGGTCATTTACGCCCAACTAAGTTTTATTTCTGTCCGATTAAGATTCTCTATAGGTAGCTGGTAAACACACTGTACTGAAAGGTTGACATTAGTGGTCTCACTACAGTGTTCCTTTACTGTTGTTTTCTTCTCCCAGCATCCCCATCAGGTCAAAGCAATCCTGTTCCTGTAATTAAGATAACAAAATTGTTGCAAGCAGATAAAAGATCAGAATGAGCCTAGGCTTACAGTACTTTGGCATGTGAGATGTGCAGAGGAATTAAAAATCAGGCTTCACCATCTTCATGAAGCTGATTAAGAGGAACCGTGTATTGTCAGCCCCCCCTCCTGTTTTACTGCCCAGACGATGCCTCCTAGCTTCCTCTTTGCTACAAGCATTCCTTAGCTTGGTTCACCTGCTGCTTTGGTGCCACAATGGCATTGCTTTTTGCTTGCCATAGTTTTGTGCTGTGACCTGCTCCATTCAGCTCATGCCTGCAAGCTGCAGCTCCCTGCATGCTACCCCAAACAAAGAACTAAGACAAGATGAGCCCTCAAACTTAAAAGAAAGAGAAAAAGAAACTGAAACCTATAGGCAATCTCTACTCACCTGGATCACTCAGTGTTCTTATCACCCATTTTACTCCTTTTCTCAATCTCTGGCTAAAAAAATAAAAAAAATCCCCAAACGAACCAACGAACAAATACCCAACGTCAGACAGCTGACTTGTAAGAATGCATGACAAATGTGTTTCATCCAAAAGAAAACTCATCTGCTGGGCTAACCCAAATCATCTACCACCATAGCACTTCTGCTAGGGGCAACTAGGGGAGGGGGCAGTGGAGGGGGAAATTAAAAAAGCGAAGGTAGTGGTTGTGACCACAGGATCAAAGAGTTGCCCAATTTTTTAATGTGGGTTGTACATGTGATGCATGTAAAACAAGAGCAGGGCTTCAATCACATGGTCACAACTGCTACCTTGACTTTTTTGATCCCCATCCCACAAACACCCTTGCCTGCATCCTTTGAAGTTCCCTCTGGATAAGGTGGAGAAGGAAGAGGAGATGAAGGTACAGCAAATAAAAACCTCTTGCCGGTCCAGCCAACTTTTGCTTTTCACAGAGAGACGAGACAGAGATAAATTAGTAACAGTACTTCTTATCCTTCTTTCTCCTGTATTGTCAGAAGTCTGCAGCGATGCGCAGTCTGCTGGGTCAAACCTCTCACTACCATGATCTACTTGGTTCTGCTATAGCCTTGGTGCCTTCTTTTGACCAGTGCTACAATGCTTTCTGAAATTTCCTGTGTACAAAACGAAACACGTGCCCCAGATGAAAGGATCGTTTCATTAACTGATTTTACCCTTGTCTCAACTCTAAATAACATTGCATTTCTTGATCACAACAGAGTTGACAACATGTCAGTTTGTAACAGATGGACCAGCTTTCACAAATTGGCATTGTCTAGATGTGTTGGATTTCAGTCCCCAAACCTTCCAGTCTACTCCATATCCCATCCTTTGGGTCTAACTGGCTTTTGAAAGAGGGCGGACCTGATTTTTTAAAAAATAGATACGACCTTCAAAATTTGATGAAATTTAAAGGAGAATATAAGGACAAGTGTCTGGGTCTAGAACCAAGAAAGTGAATAGGGGATTCCTGCTACCTGCTAACTAAAGCTAAGGTATTTGAAGTAATTCTCTTTCCTGCCGATTGTTGGTAGGAAACTAATGACATAGGCTATGAAAGTACTGTATAATAATTTAACCTACTGTATCTATAACAGTAAACCAAGAGGCCATTAAACAGTAAACCAAGAGGCCATTAAAATTTCAGCCCACTCTCTACATTGATATCATTACATTTCTATTCTGTCTCTGGTAACCCTCAGTCAACAGGCAAAGAAAGTTGCAAACCCAAAAGATCACCTATCTTTAATTGAAATACTGATTGACTTTATTTCTCTTATCCTAATTTTTTTAAAAAAACTGAACTATCACAATCTGGAAAAACACTGTCAAACACTACATTTTGTTCATGGATCTTAATCTTTAAGCCTAATTAAAAAGAATTGCATCATTATCTGACTTTAATGGAACAAGTTTATTGTCTTCTCAGTTTGTGAACTCTGTTCTGCAGATCTATGTATGACACTGAAAATTAGCCCATCATTGTGCATTCCAGACTACCATATATCCATTACACAGTTCCATTAAGAAATGAAAACTTACATAAAAATAATTTGTCACATCTAATCCAACAATCAATCTATTGTTTTCTTTTATTACTTTTGTGACAAGATAGGACACCGAATGTCCTCCATACTAGTAACATAAGAGCATATCCCTTAGTACTCCATAGACAATGTTGTAGCTTGTACAACATTGTACAAAGATGAATTACCTTAAATGTTCCTTCTTCCACCAATACAAACTTCTCAAAACTAAGTCAGCAATCAGCATAATGCCAGAAAGGTCATTCTACAATATTTCAAATATTTATCTTACTTGTAAATTGTATATTTCCACTCATATTATGGAATTAGGCTAACAATATATACCCAATTCTCTCCCCCCTCTTTCTCTCTCCCCCCCTCTCTCTCTCACACACACATCTATACACACACACATAAGTATCAAAAATTAAAATTAACATAATTAGTAAAATATATCAAAAAATCAGTTTATAATGCCAATAAATAAGTATACTTTATACTTTATGCTTATATATTATAAAAGTATAATGTCCATAAATAAATAAATACACATCTTGAAAATTAACAAAATATAAGGTGGCAATTTTAATAAATACATTTTTAGGTGGGGAAAGCTTCTTAAAACAAACCAGTGAGGGAATTGCAGACAAAGTGCCCTAAAGAAAGGGGCTGCTCTCTCTAATCACAATAGAAATATGCCTTGGCAGTCTCTTTAATTTGCCAAGTGCCCTTGTTGCATTTATCTCATCTTCAGACTACAACTGACACAAGACTAAGTTGTCCTGAATTGTTTCGATGTTAAGGAGAATAATCCTCTTGAAGCCAGAAGCAAGATGGATAATTTCTAAAGTATGTTGCACAGAGTATAACCCATTGACGTATAAAGAGGAGCAAGCCAGCAGCTATTGGCCCCTTTAGGTTGAGGCAGGCTGATGCCCCTCCCTTTCCTTGTATTTTGGGTATTCTTCTCTACTGACATCCCCCTATTTTTCCCAATGAAGAGTTTAACTGAGTTTCTAGCTAGTGCTGTACCTGACAGGTAAAGAGATAATGTGGAAGAGCCAAATTTCTCAAAATTCAATAGCCCCCCAAACCCATCAATCAGGGATTTGGTTTTTAGCATTACTTTAGTAATTTTCCAATTACAATACTTTTGCAGGTCTGCAAAATTTTAAAAGAACATTAAACCTGTATTTACAATAATCTTACTGATGCACTACCTGGTGGATTGTGAGCTGCATATATTGCTAGCCTGTAAGAAAGGCAGATCTCCTACTTTTCTGAACAGGACACCACCTCCTGGACAATGTTCAGATGGCTGTGTGATACCTCCGGGTTTTGTTTATTTTATTTATATTGGGTTAAGTTTATTTTAAAACCCAAGGCCTATCTACCTTCCCAAGGCCTATCCCATCTCATTGTCCAGACTGGTATTTAATTTTATCCATCTTTATTATTTTTATAAATAACTCAAGGTGGCGAACATATCTAATACTCCTTCCTCCTCTTATTTTCCCCACCAAAACAATGGCGCAATGGTTAGAATGCAGTATTGCAGGCTGACTCTGCTCACTTCCAGGAGTTCGATCCTGACCGGCTCAAGGTTGACTCAGCCTTCCATCCTCCTGTGGTTGGTAAACTGAGGACCCAGATTGTTGGGGAAAATATGCTGGCTCTGTAAACTGCTTAGAGAGGGCTGTAATGCACTATGAAGCAGTATATAAGTTTAAGTACTATTGCTATTGCTAATCCTGGGAGGTGGATTGAACTGAGAGACAGTGACTGGCCCAAGGTCACCCAGCTGACTTTCATATCTAGATGGGACTGGAACTCATAGTCTCTTGGTTTCCAGCCTAGTGTCTTAACCATCAGACCAAACTGGTCCAGTAGATGATTTCATGTAGAATTGTGTGATTTAGAAAGTGGGAGGGTTTAAACAATTTGTTGCCTAACATAACTTGCACTCTAGAACTCAGGGCTCCACTGTTTGGTGGATAGTCAGAACAAACAGATAGGAAGAGCAAATTTTATGTCAGTTTAGTTTTCTGCTGACTCCAGGATAGCATGCAACTTGGCAGTGTGGACAGTCTAAATAAGAAAAAGGCAGTATCAGTCTTAGAGTCAATCTATATTGCTTTGGGGTTTTTTTCTTCTGTATAGAAAGCAGATTTCCTTCCACTCCAATGTATCTAAAATGGAATTAACTTTTATAACTCAGCAGGGTAAATACAAAGCTTTTAAGGGGAGGCAAAAAAAACTTTAAAGTTTTGTCATAAGCTATCACGATAGTAGAGGCAGTGACTTTGTGTCTGGCTTTATGAAAGGCAATTCAGCACTCAAAACAATTCAGTCTTTCGTTTCCCTGTGAAACACCACGGAAAATTGTTTGCACTTAAGCTGTGTGCTGTGAATGGAAAATAATCCTTGTTTCTTAAAAACAGCATTAACTATAAAAAATGCACAATGTTTTAGAGTGTGGTGAACGCAGAACGAAGCAAAAACCATGGGTAACCACTAAATTCGTATTCATGTGAGGGTCATTTTTATTTAATAAATAAGTCTCAGAATGTTGTCATGGGAAATTAAGAGTTCATTTTAATATTAGTTAAGTTTCAAAAATGATTAATCGGGGTGGAGTGCCATGGAAATCCTTTGGCTAGATTCACTAGCCATGGGCATCCCAGAAATTTCAAATTATACTCACTAGGGCTGGAAAAAAAAAACTTCTGTTCTGCTCTAACTAAATTTAATCAGGGCTGGAATAAAACATTTTGTTTGACTGGCAATTAAATCTTTAACACTGAAAATGGAAGAGCAGTTTGCATTGCACCTGAAAGCAGGAGATTAGCTTTGGAGGCGCTGGTTTTGGCCACATGCCCCACGGTTCTCTCGTTTACCATCCTGATGCCCACTGAGGGGTTTGACATGGTTTTACATGTCATAGCAGAAGCAAGTCTTTCCAACTGCAGGAAGACATGAAATACAGCAAGAAAAAATGGGGAGGACGATCATTTATACTAGTATTACCTATCATAACAACCATCATTTTCACATTACCAGAGTTTATACAAGTAGCAGCAGCGTTGAGGCTGCAAGGCTGTAATATGTAAAGTGTCAAGCATAACATAGCATCTTCCCTTCGGAACCTTACATAAAGAAGCAGCCAGTTCCTTGTTGGTAGCTCCTATTTAATCCCAGTGCAATCACCTCTCTCCCAGTCCCAAAATTGGAGTGAGCTGGGCATCACTAAGACAACACTTGAAGAGACCTACTGTCCTATATGCTGCTGTGGGAATGATGCAGGGAGAGCACAAAACGAGTGCTTAATGCCACAAATACTCATGTTGCTACCCAGGTACAAATATTTAATGCAAAAGTACAAGGGCTGTACGCCTACGTGGCATGAGTGCTTTATTTAGCCACTCAATTTTTGCTGACAATTTAATTGTCATAGGAAACAACCATACAAGCATATTAAGAATGCCAATTAAATAAGTAGAAATTTAATTTAAATCAAGCATACTACTGAAATACTAAAGAAATCTGTAAAATCAGAGAAAAGCAATGGATTTAGATCCTGTACAATTCCCAAGGGAATTCTAACATGGCTGCTGATCTTCCTTTTGAGAGAACCCATGGTCAGGTTATGTCTTCATTCTATAGCTTGTTCCTTTTTTAGACAAGATGTGAACAGATTCTCTTTATGTTGAAAGCAATTTATGAAACTATTCTTATAGCTTCTGATGAAACTAAAGAATCTACAACTAAAGAATCAGCTACACAGAATATAATAGAAGAAGTGGAACAATCAAATACTATGATAGAAGATTCAACTGATCAACAAACACAGTTAACGGAAAACCCAGAAAAGGGACTGACAACATTGAAAATGGAAAAGACTTTCTATATAAACCAGAAGAAACCTGAGGATCAAGAAGAAGAACAGACCGAAGGGAAGATAAACATTTCAGGACAACTACGTCGAGATGGAAAAATAGAGAGACGATTTGTTAGTCCTTCCCAAAAAAATGGCGATTGGATGGCCTCTTTTATCTCAAACAATATATATAATAACAGAGGGAGATCTATTTGATGACTTAAAAGCACGGATATGGAAGGCAAGTTGGCAAAGAAAGAAAGCTAGAATAAGGCTGAAGAAAATTGGGGTTTTGACTTATGAGTGAGGATTAAAATAGAATATACTCAAATAGACAAGATGTGTACTTTGAATACTAGATTTTGTTATGAACTGAGACAAAGAAAACTTTGCTCATTTAAAACTTGGAAGTATAAATATTAAAAGTTAAATTTGAATATTGATTTGTTTATAAAGGTTGAATGTAAAAGTAATTAAGATATATATAAGCTAAAAATCTATTGATAAATGTAATAAACATGTTTTTACTTAAGAACTGTACTAGCTTAAATAGAAGATAGTAGACATTAAGAGAAAAAGAGGAAGTATTTGATGTTGAAACAAGAGAAATTTTGGTTACTAAATTCAAGACATTTGAAAAATTAATAGAAAATAAGAATGTTATACTGTATTATTAATTAGATGATGTAAGATGGTGAGAAATAGAATATATTCAAATAGATAAGATGTGTATCCTGAATATTAGACTTTGTGATGAATTGTGATAAAGGGAACTTGGAAATTATAAATATTAAATGTTAAATTTAAATATTAATGGGAAACTAAAAATTGGGAAAAACTAATTAGGACATTGATTGTCTATAAAGACTGAATGTTAAAATAACCAGGATATGTATAAGCTAAAAATTATTGATAAATGTAAGAATGTTATTTTTATTTAATTGATATAATAAGAATTGTATTAGTTTAAACATGAGACAGTAAATACTAAGGGGAAAAGAGAGGAAATATTTAATGTGGTAGTTTGAGACTTGTATAAAAGATACTTATATGTCATTGAATTATTGATTAACTCAGCCGTCATGTTGCTTTTTAAATACTTAAATGTAAAATTAGAAAATCAATAAAACATTATTAAAAAAAAGATGTGATTCATTTGGTTTTTCAATGTTTGCCTCGCTGAGTTAAAAGAGACTGATTCACTATGCAATATTAAAAAGTGGACAAAACATTAGTCACTATTGTTTTACTTCTCTTATTACCCCTTTAGAAGAATGAATACGTTTCTCCAACTATAAAGAGTACAAGAAAGAGGGGGGAAAATAGTCCTGTTTTATCACTGTAAATAAATTATTCAATTTTTTTTTGCCCCTTTACAAATCCCAACTTTTCTTCCTTAAATCTGAGCTAACTTCAGCTGAGTTTCCCAGAGTATCAGCCTATTTTAAAAAATGACATTGAGTTATGTAGTGAAAATTATCACTCCCTTTTTTCACTCACATCTTATTTTACAGTGCAGTGACAGCTCCTTGTTTTGCCTTGTGCAAAAGACAAGAACAACTCTCCCAAGTCTGGACCCATATAGCTGAACATGGCCACTCTCCCAAGTCTGGACCCATATAGCTGAACATGGCCACACTTTCAACTTCAAAGGAGCAGAAGTCATCGCTCAAGACTCCACCAAAGGCGGCCGTCTTTTAAAAGAAGCTTGGTTTTCTGACTGTCGTTCTATTAACAGACACATCGACCTACCACCCCCTTATCAAACCCTAAAAAGACACTTACAACAACACAAAACACCTAAACACTTTAATTCAGCCAACAATAACACAATGGCACCGCCTCACCCACATGCCAAACCCCAAACCAACACAACAGACATCCTTTCCTCAACACAACCCTTTTCATCAAATCCAAATAAAGAACATAACTAACACAACCATGACAACTTACACAACCAACACAACACCTTCTGATATTCTCATAAACAAAAACAACACCTCTGACCACAACACCCATGACACAAACATCCTAAACACAAATCCAACAGCCTCACAAGACACCCACACACAACAAAACAAACACACACAATACCTGAATAGTAACAGAATATTAAGACCAAGACCAAAACTGACTCCTGCAATAAAACACAACTTATCACATTCAATGGAACAAGAAGTTGCAACCCAATCTTTAAGCCCCACGAAACCACCCACAACTGACAAGCATAACAAACGACCACACACAAACATGCCAAATGACCATACCCAACAAGACATACACACACAGCAATCCTGCATTAAAAGAACTTTACAATCCAAGAGACTGACTCCTACAGTGGGGACGATTCCGCAGCGTCCAAAAAAGGGGGAGCAAGGGCGGGCAAATCACTTACATGCCCCACGAGGGCATCTGCTTTATCTCCCTGCAGATAAGATCCTACAGCACCAGCACGCGATGGAGCGAGACGAGCCTCCCAGCTGCACTTCGTGCAAGGAACCCGGCCAGCACACGACTGCGTGCGGCGCCTTGAGAGCCTCGCGCCGAACAGCTGACAGGCGCAATGGAACTTACACGCCAACCAGCTGAAAGGCGCATCTTTTGAATTTCGCCTGGAGACTGACTTCCGTGTATTTTCTGCTACCAGTATGACTTTTTGCGAGCAAGCTTTTTATGAGCACACTGTATGCACATGTCATATTGTAACCGTTTTTTAACTGTTATGTAAATGTATGCACATGCTCCCCCCCCCTGTCATTTAGCCCTTTGCTCTGATGATGTCAACAGCTTGTTGACGAAAGCTCAGCAATAAAGAAGCCTTTTTTCTAACATCCCGGAGTTCATCATTTTATTTAATTCACTTTAAATGTCCACACCTGGGATTCCAATATTTAAACTTATTAAAGACATATATATATGTATATATATATATATGTCTTTTATAATACTAAAAATGCGAATCCTGGGAATACACATGTTGATAAAATTCTTACAAGAAAAAAGGCGAACACCAGGATAAAAATAAACAAGGCTGTTTAATATAAACAGGCCTGTAGATAAAAGAGCACTTAGCTTTCGTCCGCCAAACTACGGACGTCCTCAGAGTTGGAGTGGGAGGCATTCTGGGAGCTGGCCTATATAGCCTCCTGCCTCTGCGCCCGGCTTCTCGAGCGCGTCATCGGCCCATTGGTTGTAATAGTCCACAATGTGCTGAGTTGGTCTACACCTGGCAATCTGTCAGTGGCCTTGCTGGTTGCCTTCAGATCCTCCTTCACTTTCCTTGAGCACGTACATGCACTCGGGGTGTCCGCGGCTGTCCAGCTGCCTTTGCTCCTTATCTCCTTCCCCTCCCGTTTTGGAGCGATCTCTCAACCTACAATTAAGACGCCCTGTGAGGCTGTCACCCTCTCCCAATGCCGCTGTTGTTTCACCCATAGCTCCCTCGCCCCAACCTTGCGAAGGATGGCCATTCGGGCATTTCTGCTCTCTGTTCCCCCCCTTTTTTACTCTTTCCAAGCCGCTTCCGCACGTTCGTTTCAAACGCCTGATCATAACCCCTTGTTAGTCCATCATCTCCTCCCATGACGGTCATCGCCGCTTCACCTATAGCCCTATCTCCCCACTCCTGCAGGGAGCTGTCCAATTGTTGTGACTCCTGATCCCCCTCCCCTTCTTTTGCCGGTTTGCTATCCTCTCTGGGGCGGGCTGGCCGTCTGCTCCGTGGGTCACCGCGTTGTCTCTCCCACCTTCTGAGGGTCTGGTAAGCCGGTAGGAGGTCTATATGTCGGTTAATAGAGTTCTCATCAGACAGCCAGGCTTCTTTAAGAAGGCGGCCACCCTTGGTAGTCCCACGAGATATGGCCTGCGCATTGTCCAGATCGAATGTATGATCAAGGCTGGCCATATGGGCCCACACTTGTGAGCGCTGCTCCTGCCTTTTAATTGCCTTTTAATGGACCCTAGTCCTGAGCCTTTTGGTCGTTTCCCCAACGTAATTGCAAGGGCAGTTCTTGCAATTAATTCTATAAACTATCGAAGATCTTTCTTCTGTCGTCCCGGCGTCGTCAGAGTGAAAGTAGAGGATCCAGGAGTTTACTTATATAGCCGGCTGCTTCTGCACCCTGCTCCTTGAGCGGGTCACCAGTCTACTTGCTTCAATCAGCCATAGTGCTCTTAGTCGTCCCGCACCTGTCAGGGGGAACAGCTTTTGAACCCGCTAATATGCTGACAGGTGCGGGATGACTAAGAGCACTACGGCCGATTGAAGCAAGTAGACCGGTGACCAGCTCAAGGAGCAGGGTGCAGAAGCAGCCGGCGAAAGCTAAGTGGTTTTACATTAAACAGTCTTGTTTGTATTTCCATCCTGGTGTTCGATTCTTTCTTTGTTTTTCTAACATACACATACACACACACACACACACACACACACACACATACTAATTGCGTATTTCTCTAATGGGCAAAATCTTATGGAATACACAGGCTTCTTGATTCAGCCCAGATCCCAGAGCTCTTCCAGAAATTGTCACCGAACTGTATATTTTAATAAGAGAGAGGAGGAAAAGGGAATGAAGATTAGTCAAAGGCGAGGCTACCCTCAATTGATATCTTTCTCCTGGAGTGTCTGTTCACAATGTCAAAACATACTTTAGAAACAAGCATTTTCAAATATTACCCTCTCCGCCCAAAGAACCCTCTTCAATGAGCTGTTCCCATTTTTAAAAAAGAAAATGTTATTATTTCTTATTGCGATAATGAAAACCAACAGATATTTGGAAATTAACCTGCTGTGCTCTCACATAAAACAAGCCTGTTTCATAGCAATACAGAAATAAAAATGCAAATGCACACCAGCCCTGGCCCCCACATTAACATAAAAATAAAGCAGTTGCAATCATAAAAAATATGTATTAAAAGAGGCATTAAAATTAGCTTTAGCTTTTAGCTAAAAGCCAATAATCAATACTAAATTATAACATTTTATCTCAAAACGTCTGGGAAAAGACATGCAATGACTGTAATCAGGCAGTATAATGCTACTGTATGAAGGACAAAGCCATCAGGAACAACTTGCAGTATAATCATAGCTGGATTACCAAATAAACTGAAAGTGCTGCTACTTATCAAATGTTGAGTAAAATAATGTGGCAATATTCCAACACTGCTGTGGAGGTTAATTCTCCAATAAAAGGATCCTTCCATTTTCCTAGTCATAAAAATAGTCATGGCATTATTTCTATTTCTCCGTCATTCACATCCATACACATTCCCAAACACCTCTGTTCTCATGATAAGGATAAGGAAATGATCTCAGGATAAAGATTTTGACAACATGAGGATTAATTTCTGCAGAACAAGGAGAATATTGCTGAAGAGAGAACTGCATCAATTTTTCCTTAACCTTCCTGCAATTCATTGTTCTCATTTGAAATTGTTATTGTATGCATTGGAATCACATTTTGTCTCTTGTATCCCTTCCCAAAATAGGAATTCTTAGTAATACACATAAAAACCTCCATCTCCCGCACTCACTAAATGAAGATTTTGCCTGGTTTTATAGATGAATCTTGATGGATAGCCTTGCTAGAAATAATATCTTCTGTGTGTGAATTATCAATTACTGGAAGGTAGGAATGGGTTTCAAATGGAACCTGGAATATGGCTGCTTTAGAGACTATTATATACTCTTAATGCCAATTTATATGAGTACATCTCTGAATGAATACATTGAAGTACTCACATTTAGGAATACATAATTTGAAACTATCACATAGTTCTTTTTCACTTGATAACTTCATTTCATAAAAAAGAGCTACTTGTAGACATATGGAGTATTGAGTAGTGTTTTATACACACAGGAGAAAGGGAGAGAGGGAGGGAGGGAGGGAGAGGGAGATGATAGACAGACAGATAGACATTCTAATTTTGTGCCTGGTGAACATTTACTAGGAATCAATTGAAATTATTTCTGGATGGGTATATTACATGACTTTCTCACCGGAAGTTAAAAAGGTAGCCATTTAGATTAGCAAAAAGAAGGGGTTATTTTCTCTTATTATATAAGTATGCTGTTATCAAGGGAAACAACCTGGAATTTTCCATCCTGGAGGAACGTTTTGGCATGATATACCTCAATTATTATGCTCCAATTAGTTTTGAGTACAGAAAGCAGCATAATCAGAGAATTAGCAAATGATGACACATGAAAACACTAATGGATATGAAATACTGATGTGTGGAACCACAGGCCAGAGATAGGAATTTCACTGGCAATACTTTTATTACGTTTTGGTCAAACTCTTTCATGAAATTCTTTCACAATAATCCAAGCTCTAAATCTCATTATTACTGATAAATGAAGCAATTAATTAAATTATGTATGAAGTACTATACTACTAATTAAATATTTTATTTCTTGCCATAGAAATCCATGTGTTGTTTAAATGGCAATTGTTGTTTTTCCTTCTGAACATCAGAAGGATCAATGACCTCATCATGATACCCTTTGTTTTTTTTATTACCTATTTAATACAATCATCAACTTACATCATGCGGTTTTTTTAGAACAATAAAACTATCATTAACCATCAAATGTCAGGCAATTAACATATTCTATATAAAATAAATTATTTACATATTTAAAAATAACATAGACCCAAGCTTTGATACAAGTCTATTTATAAAACTCATGTTTTATATAATGTAGTGTAGTATATTTGGTAAGCAAAACTTTCCAAGTTCCCTGTGTTCTCATAATCTATCCCACAGAATTTCTGGGTGCAAGATATACTGGTCAGGCATGCTTCATACTGTGCACTGAACTTTTGTGTTAAGCTTTCAGTATGTAAACACAGGTTATATATGTGTATAAGAAAAGGATGTCAAACCAATAGCTATTCTTCTACAGTTAATAATCTAACTTGAATCCACAATGTGCTGAAGTTTGTGCAGACAGGCAGCAAAATATGACTTTCATTTCTATATATTTGTTTTTATTTTAAACTTTTCCATGGTTAATTTTTCTAACATCAACAATCAGCATGAACTTGCATGAAGTCCACTTAATATATTCAAATGACTATTTTGCCCTTGGTTTTTCTTTCCATTTTTTTTACAAATTTTGATTCATGATGTAGTTTATTGCTCCATCTTAACTAGCACTGCCAATACTGATTCTCTAGGAAATCCTCTGGCACAACTACATACTATAATTAGAGATAAGTACTCGTGTTAATGATATTATGTCATGCTCTCTTGCTTGTTTCTATCTCTACTTTTTCTTTCTTTGCTAATTACTTGAATCAAAGCCTACTGCTTTTCAAATCTCTCCCCAAAAAATCAATGGGACTTCACTATTTAATCTGATGAAATGATTATTTTATCGGTCTTCCATGAACCAGTCTTCTTAAGAAGAATTCTCTGCTAGATCTTTATTTTACTAAGCTATCTTTTGCTACTAGCAATGCCTAAAGTGTCCTGGCAATCTCTGGGTTGTTCACTGGTTGTATTACACATGTACTGTGTCTTCCTGCTTTATTATCAGTCCATTGCTATATAACAGCATATGACATACAGAACTTGATGATAATATTTTCCCCAATTACTTCTGTCAGTCTCCATACTTGTATTTTATTCTTAAACATCTGTAGTATTTTTGTGTCATTTTTCTGAAGTAGAAGACAGTAAAACAGAATGATGAGGCAAAGGAAGCAATGAAAATGATGTGAGCGAGGTGAACATTAAAACAAAAAAAGGAGCATCATTTTAATCACAATGAGACTTAAAAACCACACATCTTGTGTTGAAAAAGAGATTTTGACAGAGAATCTAAAGTCAGAGTGCTTCGACATCAGATTGTTCTAATATACTTGATGACAGATTATCAGGATAGCAATGTGGAAAGAGCATTATTTGCTCTTTTGTCTGTCATTTTTCCTTAAAATAAATCTCCTTTTAAGAACAACTAAAGGGAATGTATTGAGTTTAGCTCATCTTTTCCCCAACAGACAAAGGCAAAGGACTGGGAGATCACTGGATTCTTTGGATATAAATTTCTTTCCTCCTATTTCTCCTAACCAATTCCTGCTTTTCTGAGGCATTCTAAATTTCCTATTGTGTTTATCTTTCCCCTCCAAGGAATCCAGCTTCTAAAGTTTGTCAGTCATTTCTAGAGAGGATTAATTCTGTAATAGGAACAGAAATTTCTTTAGCCTCTAATGAAGCTGATTGCAATTAACATATGCATTAAAATTACATCACACTTTATTTCTACTGGCAAGGTGTCAAGTTAACTACATGATCCTAATTTCTACTAATTTATATAAATAATTATGTACTATTCTTATAATGAGTTTATTTTGCTTTATTGGCATGCATAATGAAGAAAAGGGTATGGGCTCCCACTCTGGAACCAACTTATTAAAAAAAACTAACATTCAGATTAATGGTTCTACAGTTCCCTTTTCATATTCATGACACACTAATGAGACTATTTGTCAATAAAAAGGTAAATCCTATTTTTCTTCAATGTGTTTAAAGAAAATATAGATACATGACAATCAAAACTCCCACACAATTAAGGCAAATTTCACAAACGTGAGATAAATGTCTTAATCATAGTGGCCGCTTAAAATAAGACAATACATTATCTTTGTGGTTCCTGTGCCAAAACCATTCAATCTTAGCTAGAGGTCTAGTGTTAAGGCTCCAGGCTACAAAATGGCAGACCTTGAATTCTAATCCCACTTTAGGCAAGAAAGCCAGCTGGATGAATTTGGGCTAGTCTCTCTCTCTTTCCCTCCCTCCCTCCCTCCCCCTCCCTCTCTCTTACTCTTTCTCTCTCTCTCTCTCTCTCTCCCCAACTCATCTGACATGGTTATAGGCAAAATAAAAGAAGGAAAGAATATCTCTGGCTTTATATATATATATATATATATATATATATATATATATATATATATATATAAAACAATAAAGGAGAGATAAAAAACAAAAAACATCCATTTCCTCAAAATAATGAACAGAGAAAATCTCACTTCAGCCTGCCAAGTGGGGAGAGAATTTAAACTGAGCAGGGAATGCCTTCTATTGCAAGAAGCAATTTCTGACTTTGTGCGTCATGAAATCCTGTTCTTCACTCCTGCTTCATTTTGACTTTGGTATGTTCCTGACCAAGTCTCTTGGTATTTTCCAAGTTACTGTGAAACATTGAATTATGGATTGTCTACTGTCTTCTCAGCCTCTAGTAAGCCATCTTGCTCATGCACGCTCTTTTATCCTGCTTCCACCATTCCTTTTCTGTTGACTCCCCTCACCTGTCTGTTGCTGTCTCTCCAGACAAGTCTTCTGCCATTTACAAGCCACACTATAAACATATTGCTTCCAAATGCTCCACTCCTTTTACAGTGTATTCTCACTTAGCACCTCTGCAGGCTTTGCCCCAAGCATTTTTATCATGCCCACACTAATGTTAACAGGATATTAGAGGATACTGAAGGTACCAGGCAAAAAAGGAAACAAAAAGTGTAAACCTGCTTTGGGTTTTGATCAGAATTGTGATTTACAAAATGATAGAAAACACTACTGTATAAGATTTGAAATATTAAAGGAGCTCTTTGAAAAATGGGGCCAGAAATTATCAGCCACAATATCAATAATATCTGTAACGATGTCTGCTTCTATGGATAGACTATGTTAAAAAGATGTTAAAGAAGGAGTAACAGATTGGAAACAAATCTTGCTTGATGCAGAAATAGTAGATTCAGAAATATTGAATAAAAGTGTGAATTACAGGACAGAAGGCATCCAAAGTGGAAATACAAGTGACAAGTGAAGAGAATGACCTGGATATGGACTTTTTATTGGATATATAAATTTCATAAATCTATAAAATCCACGTACAAGAGAAATAACTCAGATCTTATACAGAACACAGATGGTAATCTATGCCACAAACATTATAAAAGTGCTGCAAACAAAATTCTTACGAATCTTAACAAAGATAGGAACATATTGAAATTCTGCATAGGAGAAGTATAAACATCCAAGATATCTTAAAAAATATTCCTTATATAAAAGAAGCTTTAGTACTAGAAAATGAAGTCAGATCAGCACTGTGGTTATCACCAACAGAAGGTTATCAGAAGGCTACAGGAATTAATGGAATATGTAAAATATGGCAATATCTAAAAAGAATCTGTAAAGGTTCTAACCAAACTCTGCCTGCAAATCCGGAAAAATGACACAACAGTGTCCAGCATACTGCAACAGGTTAGTTGACATTCCAATACCAAAAGACTAGATTGTGCAAACTATCACATAATGTCCTTAATTTCACATACTAGAAAAAGAAATATTGGGCTCATCAAATGCAGTTTAGAGCCCTACATGGAAAGGGAAATGGCAAACATTCAAATTAATTTTAAAAAAGACTGAGGAATAAGTGATTTTATTGATGCATGCTGGATAATTGAGAAAGCCAAAAAATATTCAAGGACTGAATACAATATTAATTGGTTTCAAAAAGTCTTCATTTGTATCAGTCATGTCAATCAGTATAATGTCCTTAGGAAAATGGGAAATTCTTGTTGTCCTCATGAAATACAAAAAGATAAGAAGCCATAGTTTGGATATGGTAAAACACATTGACTCTAGGTTGACAAGGGAGAGATATAAAATTATATACTTCCTCTTATTTATTCAACTTATACTATATGCTGAAAAAATATTAAAATGAGTGTGATTTTAAAATTGGAGAAAGAAACATCAATAACACTGCTGATGACACTTCTCTGATACCTGAAAATTCAAATGATCTGGAGGCTCTAGTAATGAAAACTGGACTATGGGACTATGATTGAATATAAAGAAGACCAAACTGGTAACAGCAGGTATATTAACAAGGCAGAATTGATAATGAAGACACTAAAAGCAATGGATAGCTTCTGCATTTTAGGATCAATTATCAACAATAAAGGAACCAACGCTCAAGAAACATGAAATAAACTAAAACCTGGTAGGGTAGCCACAAAGGCCTTGGAAGAGATCTTGAGTTGTGATGGAAGTCTATATTGTGGAGGCTGAATTATGAGCAGTGACGTAGTGCTGAACTTTGGCCATTGAAGAGCTTTAATTGTAATATAAGACCTTAGTTTCTCTGATTTGCTTGACTACCACAATTAGTATCTCAACAAGAATGACATATCAAGTAACTTATTTAGATGACTTACATAAGAATGAATTTACTTATGGCTTTCTTTAAGATACACACTTGATCTTAGCCAAAAGGCTTTCTTTAAGCATCATTAACCACACAAGTCCCTCAAACTGGCTTTAGACATATCAGAAGAAATAAGATTATATAACTGCCAAGTTGAATTTTTCTAAATATGTGATTGACACATAGGCTCCACATTTCTACAATTTAATGGTGGAGTGATACTCAAAGTTGGATTTGAACAAGTAGGATAGGAAAAGCATTGACTCTTTTGAACTTTGGTCTTGAAGACTTCCGGTTTTGCATCGTGACAAGACAGGACGCAGGAAGGCAGAGGTCTGCCTTCCGCGCCCAATTTCGCCCTGCTGGGGGCCCTGAAAAGGGCCTAAAGTCACCCCGAAGAGGCAATGAAGAAGGAGGGGTGCCTTGTCAATCATGGAGAGATGGCAGTCTCTCAATTTGATCCAAGGAAAGCCCTCTAAATTGGCAGGGGAAAGACCAGCCACACCTCTGCGGTCGGTCATTAGCTGCTGACAACTGAAGAACAAAAGCTTTAATTAGCACATCATAAACAGCATGTTTGGACCGGGTGAGAATATTGATCCTTTCTTTACTATTTTACAACTGAATTACCTGGGAAAGGCTCCCAAGAAGCTTAAAAGATGTCAATGGAAGCGGCATTTTAAATTTTTTATGGGAGACAGAAATACACAATGCTGAAGTGAAAGTAATACAAAGCTTGGCCTGGAAAGCTGCTTGGCAAAGAAAGAAAGCGAGAGTTAGACTTAAAAAATAGAAGATTTGATCTATCAGAGGGGGCACTATCTGTTTAATATACCTGTTTGAATATGATTAAAAGAACGGATGACCCTTAGATATAACTAGATTTTTTATAATGGAAGATATGATTTAGAATTAAAATAGCATTTTCCCCTTCTTTTGATAGGGTAAATTTGAAAATAAGAGGAGGATTGGTATGAATATTTTTAGCTATATAAATGTAATTAATATTGAGAAAATCATAACTGACAAGGATACTTTAAATATTGATGGGAAATCAAACTTTAATAAGAGCACAAAAAACAGGATATTGACTTATGAATTGATATTATTGTTATTTCTATAATATTAGTAAAATATTATGAAGATGTCTATATCTAATTTTGTATACATCAATAGTACTAAGAATTGTAATTGTTTAATGGGAAAAGGGAAAAAATATGGGGAAGAAAGGAAGATCAAAGAAAAAAATACTGGATTGTGCAGTACTGAATAGATTTATATTGAAGAAGTTAATGTTAAATATGTGAACCCAGACAACATGTTGTTTACTAAGCTCTAAAGATTGTAATTTTTAAAAATTAATAAAACTTATATATATAAAAAAGAATGGTCTTGAAAATGATTGAATACTATAGATGGCCAAGAAAACAAACACATAATTCATAGACCAAATCAATTCAGAATTCACCTTTGCGTCACAAATGACCAAGCTCAAAGCATCACATTTTGGATGCATTATGTGAATACACGCGGCATGATGCTTCAGCAGTTACGATGCTGAGCTTGTCAGCTGGAAAGCTGACAGCCTGGGTTTGAACCTGAGCACTGTGCAATGGAATGAGCTCCCATTACTTGCCCCAGCTCCTGCCAACCTAGCAGTTTGAAAGCATGCAAATGCAAGTAGATAAATAGGTACTGCTTCAGGGGGGAAAGTTACTATTTTCCATATTTTCACGCTGGCCACATGATGATAGAAGCATCTCTCTGACAATATTCTCCAAGGCGCCCGAGGGCAGGACAAGAAGTAATGGATGGAAACTAGTCAAGGAGAGAAGCAACCTGGAACTGAGGAGAAACTTCCTGACAGAACAATTAACCAGTGGAACAACCTGCCTCCAGAAGCGGTGAATGCTCCAACACTGGAAGTTTTTAAGACGAGACTGGACAGCCATTTGTCCGAAATGGTATAGGGTTTCCTGCCTGAGCAGGGGGTTGGACTTGATGATCTCCAAGGTACCTTCCAACTTTATTATTATTATTATTATTATTATTATTATTATTATTATTATTATTATTATTATTATTATTATTATTATTATTATTATTATTATTATTATTATTATTATTATTATTATTATTATTATTATTAATAATAATAATAATAATAATAATAATAATAATAATAATAATAATAATAATAATAATAATATAGGCTTCCTCGGCTAAGAATCAGAAATGAGAACTGCCCCCTTGAATCGGTCACAACTGAAAAGGGAAAACCTTTAAACCTCACCCAACTCCCATGATACATCCATAATGCAGAGAAACATGGAAGGAGATGGAACATGGAAGTGGAGGATAGAACTAAAGTGGATGAACTTGATTACAACAGTAATGAATGCATCACTGAAGACCTAAAAGACCAACAGATAAGTCTAATTATGTGGTGACTAAGAATTAACACCTACTTGATGGCATTTAATTAGTCAAAGGAATTCTCTTTTCATCTCTTCTGAAATAGTATCCAGGTCAAGCAGACTATAACAGATTATATAAAGCCCCTATGTTTTGATTTTAACAATATTACCAATATTATGGCTAAATTCCATATTGCTATAATTAACATGCATTATCAAATGCGATATTTCAGATTATTATATTTTTCTATATTTTTATTTTTAATTTGGATCATAATTATAGTAAAGATAGAGACAAATGAAAACACAATAATGGATTTTGTTAATTCTGAGTTAAATCAAGAGGGTATATATAGCAGGATAAACATGAGTATTAAAAAAGAAACAAAAAAACAGTAATCAAGGGAAAGATAAAAATTCCTTTAAATTGAGCCAAAGTCCTGGACTTTTTCTGCTGCTTAAATCCCTTAATTATGTTGCTGTCCATTCTTTTGCCTCCCTGTGGAACTTCAATCATCTAGTCCATCATCTCAACTACCTGGATATCATAGGATTGAAGAGGCCACTTAAGCTGCCAAATGCAGGAAACCAAATTAAAGCATTCTGAGAAGATGACTAACCAATCTCTGATGAACACCCATGCCATAAAGGACAGTTCACTACATCTCTAGGTAATTGTTCCTAATGTTGAACTTCTCCCACCATTAGGAAAACCCAGGGATTTTCGGACTTCCGGTTTTTACACCCGCAGCTCATGGCCGCGCGAAAGCGGACCTCCGCTCCCCACGGCTTGTTAATTATTACTGTCCTTTTTTTTTCTTGTTAAAATATAAACCAAGACAATACACTGTACACCAGGCACTGGAGATTGTTACAGTTAAAAACCAATAAAATATCGATATAAAAAAAAGGGAAACCCAAGGATTTTTCCTTCTTGAAATACTTCACGATTTTTGTTTTTATTGTTTTGGCTGCTCCTTATGTTAGGAATTAATTCTCAGAATGAATCTATGTAATCTCCTTTCATTTTTTAAAAGTGCTTTTGTCACTTTTTTTTCCTGGAACTCTTGGGAATTCCTCTTTAATTTCTATATTTTATTGTAACTAAGTCAAGCTTCATGAAACTCATCTGTATATCACTGTCTCCTGATTTCTTTATGGTAAGCATCTTTGCGATAAGTTCCTTGGAGTAAGAGCTTGGAATAACATATGGCTTCAAAGACTAGAATGAATGTTTATTTAGCTCCTGTACCAAATGTTCTCGGCCATAGATTTGCCCCACAACATGGCCTATGGCTTTCACATGGATCAGAGGTTAAGGCATCTCTTCTCTCACTTCTTTCAATTTTGCAAGAGATCCCATAAAAAAAATCTAAAAGAAACTGTTCAGAGGCCAGGCATGGACAAGCTTATAACCCATATACTCCCTACTTATTTCCTCTCTCCTCCTTGGACTCCTCAGTGCCTTTTGATCATTCTTACACATATCTGCCATGAATAATTTCTAGATGTCACCAAAGGTTTTCTCGAGATTATCTTGGGCTCTGCACATCAATTAGTCCATGAAAAGAGTCTTACCTAGCTTTGTGACTTAGCACCCAAGAGAAAGCCACGTTTTAATGCCCTATGGAAGGCAATCAGAGTTGAGGCCATCTGAATCTCAGAAAGTACAGTGTTCCATTAAGTAGAATCAGGGACTTAAAAAGAAAAAAGAAAAACTACCTAGGTCCAAGCAGATGGAATTGTTTAAGCTTTAGACATGTCCACCTTGACAGAAGATAGTATAATGTCCTGTGGGAATGTCCTTGGGAGACAGGAAGAAGAGCTGCAGACTCACAATCAGTATGTAAAAGAATTCTCAGACCATGGAAGGAGAGGATGCAGGGGAAAGAATTTCAGTAGAGAGCCTTCCTCATTTTCTGAAGAGTAAAAAGGAAGGAGAGGAGGAACACTTTCAGTCTTGCAAGATTCTCTCAATGTACACTTGCAATAAAGACAGAGTTAGTACTCATGATTATGCTTCTTATACAGATTATCTGGAAAGGTTACAGATAAGCAGCCCCACAAATTACCCAGTTCTCTGCCATGAATTAGGTTTTTTTCATATATTTTATTGATTTTTTTAAACATAAATCACTTAATTGTTGGTAAACAGTGTGTTTGCTGGGTTTACATTTGTAAAGAAAAATAATTAACAATTGGTTTCTATAATCCATAATCCACATAGTACATTTAGTTGATTTCCCCTTTCCCCCAAAATGTCTTCTTTGCAAACCTTGAAATAATACAGTTCTTATTATTTTGATAAATAACCGTTACATATATGACCAATATTCCTAGAAATAATGATCACACCAATATAATATTTCTTTTCTATCTAATCATTCTGGTTGCCTCATCTTATATCCTGTTACAGTCCTTATTTAGATTTGTTTCTCCCATAAAGTTCATGCCACGAATTGTTTTATAGTGACAACAGTGCATTTTCTAGAAAGTGATCTATTTAGAGAAACCTGAAAACTGAGAAATTCTGGGCCATAGATTAGAATAGATTACAAGATGCTAAATCTGTCAAATTGGATTCATAGTTCCCACCCTGCTAATGAGGTTCTACAGAGTTTTTTTGTTACTTTGTTACTACTGTTATTACTTACATAGTAACTATAAATTCAGTTTCTCCTGTTTGCTTTTTTATATTCATTTCTGAACTGACTGCTAAATGTTTTATCTGTTTCATGTAATTCCTTATTGTTCATTTGGTTTATGACTCTAATAAATAAACAGACAGATTCTTTAGTATGCTTATGGCAAAAGAATTTATGGTTGTTTGTATGGAAAAGGAACCCAATTGTGTAACACTACTGACTTCAAAGGCACATAAAGTTAAGAATCTGAAAGTAAAACATTTTGAGGAGTCAAACATGGAGATCCATCTAGTTAAGTTCTGTGGGAAGAAAAGTCTTCATCCTGGTTCATCCAAGCCGGTGATAAATAAAACAACATGGCGACTGCTTTGGGAAGAAGGTTACAGTTTATTGAAGAGCCAGAAAGATGGTTCTTGCAGGAAGGAGGAGAAATCAAGGAAGAAGGACTGAGCATATGTGGAGTAGGTTTTTATACCCTCCAAAGCCTTTTGTTTGGAAGTTTCCTGTTCCTGTGGCATGAACTTGGAGGCTATTTCCTGTGTCACGTATTCTGACCTCCTGAGTTCAGGTGTGCCTCTCTGGTATTCTTGATGGTAATGGGCTAGTCCTATTATGTCCCATCTCAGGTGGGGTATGCAGATTTTTAGATCTTTTGTCTTCTTGATTTCCTAGCTGGCTCCAGCTTTCTGATGGTTACATCTGCATTTGTATAGGGCTGGCTCCTGCTTTGGGGCAGAGAGACTTGCAGGCAGGGTTGCTTCTGCTTTTAAAAATCCTTTTGAGGAAATATATTTTTCTGCCCTTTTAATATTTCCTTCTGAGGGGCTGACTTCCCACAGTTCAAAACACAAAGAACTCAAGCATGATTGTTTCTGTACATTATATCTGTATTAAATTACAGAGTAATTTTCTTTATTGAAGAATATTTCACAAATCTAAGGAAACATTTGAATTAAATCAACATTTTCAAACAGAACAAATCCAATTTCATAAAAACCCTGAAAAGACTGAATTTCCCACTTTAGAATATTTTCTCATGGAATTTAAACCTCTCCAGAAGGCTGAATCCACCTTATGCAAACATACATAAGTAGGCTTATTATTAGAAGTATGTGGAAATGTCATGCCCACACAGCATATTTCACAACATAGTTTTCAGACGTCTCTGCCAGTATTTCTGTTTGCTTCTTAACTTTTAAAAATGTAGTAATAATATCAGTGCATTATCCATTTATTTTATCCAAAGCAAAATGCCTAGTCTCACCCTGTCCTCTTGACTATGGATTCACCCTTTTCCTCAGCAGATGAGGTGTCCAGTCATATTTAATGTAAAATAAATTAATCTTGCAAAGAAGTCCAGGTTTTAATTTACACAGATATTACTGAATTCTACTTCAAGGCTGTTGTCACACTCACGTATCAAATCAGATATTGGAAGATGATGAAATAATAACCTCAGCTGTCAAGCTGAGCAGTACAAGGAAGAAAATGAATAGGTAAAACATGGGAAAAACATGCCGGAGAAAGTTGAAGATGGTAGGAATGAAAATGGCATGGAAGTCCACACTCAACTATGAAGCAGACAACAACTGCTTATGAAAAAAATAAAACAAAATTATTTATTCTCTTTTAAGAAAATATTTTTTATCATGTAGGTTTGGGATAAGCTGATTGGATGGTGATTCTTTTAATAAGTGCTCAAAAGAATTGTGTATTAAAGCTCAGATCCCACCTCTACGGCAGTTCCAACTTTCTCAAATTTCCAAATGTTCCTGCAGATTATATTAGCTATCTCTTGAACAAATCCGGGGCTAGCACAGTCAGACTGCTAATTTTATATAATGCATTTTCAAATTTGGTTTTATTGCTTCTAACAAGTCAACATGCAAAAGTTTTTTCCATGCATCCCAAGAAATGCTTCCCTTTAGACATAGTAGCTAATAAAAGTTAAATTGCAAAATTATAAATAGGTAGTCCATGTCTTACTACAACGATTGAGCCCAAAATTTCTGTTCCTAAGCAAGACGGTTAATTTGCCCCATTTTACGACCTTTCTTGCCAAAGTTGTTATGTGAATCGCTGCAGTTGTTAAGTTAGTAACATGGTTGTTAAGTGTATCTGGCTTCCCCATTGACTTTGCTTGTCAGAAGGTCGCTAAAGGTGATCACATGACCCCTGGGACACTGCAACTGTCATAAATATGAGTCAGTTGCCAAGCATCTGAATTTTGATACGTGACCAAGGGAATTCTGCAATGGTCGTAAGTGGGGAAAATGGTCCTAAGTCTTTTTTTCAGTGCCGTTGTAACATCAAATGGTCACTAAATGAACTGTTGTAAGTTGAGGACTACCTGTATGGCTCCCTTCCCTAGGACCTGGATCTGTTAATTATGATATGGCTATTCAAGGAAAAAACTGAGACCCTGTTAGCCAAGTTCATGCTTCTTCCTCAGATAAATTCTGAAAATTCTGATTCTATAAACAAGCTATCAAAAGACATGGTATAAATTCAGCATGCTCATCAAACACGGCTACCTTGCAATTTTTCAAATATTCCCAAAAGGTTAAAGTACTTTCTTTTAACAACAGGAACCCAAACACTTTCTTTTCAGATTGAGATTTTGAGCATCTTTCTTCAATTTAGTGAGGTGATTAATTATTCATGACTTAAAAGCCAGTCTATCATTGGATAGAAATTATTTGATTTGTGTCCCTCTTGGTAGAAGCTTATAAAATATTTCTTTAGAAGACTGACATCAACACTTGTAACCATCTTGATTCCTTGGGGAATTTTCATGAACAATTCCTTTAATTCTGATCCCAGGGGTACTTTAGCTTTGTTTTGGAAATCTATTTCCAATATACCCACATTCTAAACTTTTTAAAATCTTTCTAAGACATCTATGGCAAGGCTCTATTTCAGGCTAAAAATGCCTGAGTATGCTATGATTTGTAGTTATAGGCCTGTACCTGCATATTATTTCTATGTCCAAGACCAACACAAAGAAGCAATTTAAAAACCTGTCTAACAATTTACCAAACCATCATCAACAGATATACTAAGAATGGAAAAAATATCTTTGTCTTCAGCATAGCAATGCATAACGATCCTATGCCAACAGAAGGTCACAGCTACATTAAATCATAAAATCATTATCCCCAGATTCTTTCAAAAGCTTCTCATTGCTCTAGTTGTAATCCTAACTGAAGGCTTTATTGTGAAATCCCAGTATACGTAGTACAAGTTGCTTCACAATCCTTTTAAAATATGACATGCCACATTCAGCATAATTCATCCAGGGTAGAGAGGTTACCGGCAAGTCAGCCACCTATCCATTCCTCAGCTGTTGTTTGCCCACTTAATTCCATCTCAGGAAATGCACCAAACATCCCGTGGAGAGAGAGACATAGGTGTCGATTTGGGATGTGAAATCGTCAATTGAGTGGTACTTAACTATTTCCCCATCCTGTCATTTCTCCAGTCCTCTTAGAATCCATTGAAGGCAAATTCACTGTTTAAAAATCCATTAGAATGTACACTGTGGTTTAGGGTTACAGACACAATTCTCATATTCTGTTTCCCTTCTCCTTTGGTGTATCTGAAAAAAGATTTGAGGCATCCATTTTCAAACTAATCAAGTTATCCACATGCAGACCTTTCTCTTTGGCTTGCTTCTAGTAACTCCATTGCTATAAATCTACATCATTTCAAGATTAAAAAAAAACCCCTCAATAATTACTCTTTCTAAAAAATTCAATCCATTATCAAAGTAATGAGAAACATGTCTTGGGGCTTCTTCCTATGTAATATAATTAAGTCATAATGCCACGTATTGATTTATTTCTTTATGTTCACGGAGAAACAACTTTTATCATCCATAACAGTTTTTCCATCTTCTTGCATCATAAAAAAAATAATTCATTTTTCCCCTCTAAAGTATCTCTCTTGTTTTCTGCTTTCCAAATATAATATCAAAATTCTTTCTTAGCAATATCTCCTGCATTATGTTCATACCTCATGCCCCAGATAATTAACATTGCCAATAATACATCTTATCGATTTAGAAAGCCAAAGACCTTTTCAATAATGTATTTCCATAACACAGCGGCTCTTAACCTTTTGAGCGCCAGGGACTGGTTCCATGGAGAGAGGCTTTCTGTGGACCAGAGGGGGTATGGCTTTTCACACTGCCTGCGTCCCACTGCATGCATGGATGGGGCTTTGCTTGTTTGTGCTGCCCAGTTTCTGGAGCACTGCGAACCGGTCTGTGGCACAGGGTTTGGGGACCCTTGCCATAACAGGTACAATTTAAAAATACCATACCCTAAAAGGAATCAATATATTATAACTGATAAAATGATGGACTCTGACACTCAATTGATGAATGAATCCACCCTAACAAATTGATGAAATAACTAAGAATGATGATTTGAGCTGTTTGAAAAAAGGATAGGTTGAAAAACAACAATATAAAATATGGAATTGTATGTAACCTAGATATATATAGGCCTAAAATTTCTTAGAGAATGCCAGACCCTTTGTGTTCTTTATATCTGAATGTCCTGATCAAAACTATTACTCTACTCCAATGAAAAAAAGGGTGATCTACATGCAATTCTACCACCACACACTCTTTCCATAAGACCAGACAACTCTGAGCATAGACATTAAAAAAAAAAAAATAGAAATCGGAGGGGGGAGTGGCAGCACAGCCCGGGGATGGATAGGAAACGGAGAAAAAGAGTTTTAGTTTGGCAAGATTCTGTGTGTTATGTGTAAGAATTTTTTTTTAAAAAAAATGGACTCTGACTGAACTGTTCCATTTCATTCTTGGGCTTAGCATGATAGTAAGACTTTATCAGTTTGTATTCAGAAATCCCACAATACTTCAATCAAACAGAATAGAGCTGGAAGAGACCTTGGAGGTCTTCTAGTCCAACTCCCTGCTCAAGCAGGAGTTTCACCATTTCAGACAGACCATTTCAGACAGGTGGCTGTTCAGTCTTTTCTTAAAAACCTCCAGTGATGAAGCATCCACAACTTCTGAAGGCAAGCTTCAGCCTGCTCACTTTGATTACTTTTTCAATTCTATGTACCCAACAACTTTTCGTTACTGGCACATGATAATTTTTACAGGTCTTCCAGTGAATCATTTTGGTGACTATGTTATATTGTTGATTATAATCAGTTTGTGCAATCTTCTTGCATAAACTAAGTAAATGATTTGATGTTTCTTCTGCTGCTTTGCACAATCTCCACTTTGAATCATCTGATGATTTTTTTCAGTTATTGTCTTGATTACATTAGTTCACATAATAGTAAAAATCAAACCTTCCATTTCTTTTTTTAATGTTCCAGTTGTAAGTCACTGCCAGATTTTATGTTTATCCATTTTCCCTTTGATCTCTTGCAGAAACTGACCATGTAGTACCTTTCCTTGCCAACGTTCTGGTTATGTTTTTTTATTTTATTTTACTATTTTATTTTATAAATTTTAATACAGAAATAATTTTATTATTTCTATAGTCACATTTTGCTTCCTCTACAGTCAGTAAGTTCCAATGTTAAACTTGCATCAATGTCAAACTTGCATCTTTTATGTAATCAGCCAACACACACTTTTGTTTCTTCAACAGTTTGTCTTACTTGAAGTAAACCTTTTCCTCCCTTTCTGCAGGAAAGGGATAATCTATTGCTATTATTACTATTTTAATTTGTATGGCCAGTCATCTCATCTTAGCTAAGCCATTCCGGCTAGCTCACAACAGATATGCACAACAATCCAATAAAAATAAGTTAAAATGCCAATATGCAAATATATAAAAATCAATAATAATTTTAAAATGAAAATAAAAATGATCAGTGGCAGTATGCATCCTCACGCAAGCTCCACACTGCCGTTGTAAAAGATCCCCACCATTGCCAGACCTCCAGGCATGATGGCAGAGCCATGTTCTCAGGGTCTTCCTAAAGGAAAGTTGGGGCCAATTTAAGTTCTCTGTGGCTGGGTCCTGCCAGATGACACTTTTTTGTAGATGGCACCTGTAGCACGCCTCTCTGGCAGTCCCTCAAATAATAGTAAATATTATTACAGATAATAGGAGATTCTTAAAAAAAGTTTTATCTTCATAGACCAGAAGGGTCAATAAAGGCTGATATAAAACATCCAGCTACATAACATGTACAGAGAAATAAAGAACATGGAACAGAGCACCAAACCACAACAGAATTTATTATTTTTAATCTAGTTAAAAATCCTGCCCATGTCTTTTATTATTTCTTCAAAAATGGAATCTTCCTGAAGCATATGCTTCTTTGCTGAATACTCCAACTCCTTTCAGTTTTCAAAACATGTATCAGAGCCTGAAGGAGAGATAATGAACCTGGATGACTTCTACCAAGTATTGCTTTGCTTTTAAATGGCTATTTTTTTCTATGCCCAAACAAGAAAAGAGGCTGGACTAATTTATCTTATTTAGTTATTTACTTATTTATTAAACTTATATGTAGTCCCTCTCACCGATAAAGTGACCCTGAGTAACCTTTATGTACTGGATGTTGACAAAAAGCCATTTCTAATTTATGAGGATGAGGATTTTGCATTTAAGTCTGCAATCATACAGGCTACATTTATAAGACACAGTTTTACAAGAAATGCAAAAGATAACTTGGGTCAAATAAAAACCCCCACTAAATTCACTGAAATTAGAGTGATGAATTGAATTCAGAGTGATGAGTTGTTTGGATTATATCTCTTTGAGTATATAACTGCTTTAAAAGGAAACGTAAATTTATGCAAACAAACTTGTTTGAGATATTCCATACAGAAGAGAGAAAATAGATTTCAAAGCTTAAAGCATTTCAATTTACACAACGGAGCAATCCTAACTGCTGAGATTAATTTTCAAAACTTGCTAGGATTAAATTGACAGCATGAGGAGAAGATGCTTCTCTTCTTTCGTCTTTTTATTCTCTCCCCAGGCACATACATTTGGTTTCAATTTGTGAGGAAATTATCTATCTGTGTGCTAATGTATTTGAGTTGTCAAATTCTGAGAATTTCTGTCAGAAAAAAAAGGGCTTTAGTTTCAATGGATCCAAGATTTCTAGCCTGTCCCACTTCAAGGCTGAGTCATGGAAATTACATGGATGGTAGGTCCATAACAGCTGAGCTTTCTTCAGATTTAATTGAGTCCTGCACTGCATTTAGGGAATATTATACTGTATCCATTAGCATCCATCATTGTTATATTAATATATACAAACATATTCTTAGCTTACCCTTCCATTATATATTCTTCAATTCCTTGCATTTTAGGAACATGAATATTTATGAGTTCTCTCCTAACAAAAGCATGAATGAATATTTGTCCTTCCCTTCTATTCAAAAACTATTAACTCTTGCTTCTAGGAAACTCCAGATATTTGCAGATTGATGCTATATATATTTACTTTATGGTTTACTTCTAAGGAAGTGACCTTGCTTTATATAGTCTCATAAACACAGAGTATAACAAGTTGAATACCTTTGTTCATCCTAGCCAAGCTTTTTGAAATATGTTCCTGGTTTGTATGAAATTTCTTAATTAATTGTCAGTGTTCATTTTATTTAACACTAAATGACATACTGACATGTTCAGTAAGTATATTAAAGTTCACAACAACAACATCATCATCCAGCAACAAATCTGTATTTTAAACCAAAGCTTTAAATCATTCTGATTTAAACTTTAAATCATTTTGATTTAAACCAAATCATCATGATTTACAGAATTTATCAAGTCAGCTGATATCTATGGATAAATGTCCATTTGACTACATTTGTCTTTGGCTTAAACTGTTGATCACAGCCAGACTCTCCACTCTGTTTTGGCTTCACTGCCTACCAATGCCACTATAATACTGAAAGTTACTTGAAATGAAAACTCTCCATGGGGGAGGGGGTCCATTTCCACTATTACTTTCTTTTAATTTATATCCCAGTTAACCAATTTAAAGAGTACATTAAAAATCCCCCCTACCTCACTTATTTTACAAACACCCTTTTGGGGAAATCTCTGTGACTAACATTAGAGAGCTACAATACTTTTGAAGGCCTACTAAAGCAAAAAGATAAGAGTACATTTGTTGGGTTCTGCACAATGCCTCTCATGAGCTTACCGCATTGATTGGTGACATGCATGTAATCGTATAATTAATTCTAGCAGAATTAAAATGTCAGGAGGAGACTCCAGTCTGCATGGTCTAACACAGTTTTTCTCAACCTTGGCAACTTTAAGATTTGTGGACTTCAACTTTCAGAATTCCCCAGTCAGCATGTCTGGCTGTGGAATTCTGGGAATTGAAGTCCACGTATCTTAAACTTGCCAGAGTTGAGAAACACTATTCTAACATGTAAGAGACTTGTCATCAGTCAACTGGGGCTCTGCACAGGGTTAAAACCTGCTCTATGTTAGTGCCAGCCTATGTTTTGAGCTCACAGAACCAGATTATAATAATATAGCTTCTGCTGACATAGAAAAACAAACCTCCTGATGATTTCCATGAAAAATGACCAAGGCCAAACACTAACATTTGAGGAAATGCATTTGGAATGTACCAGCAGAATTCCACTAATTCCTCATTATTAGAAATTTGGATTCCTGAGGTCAGGAGCTTATAAATGCTTAATGGTATTCTAGAGAAACATTGTTTTGAAAAAGAATTTTTAATGGGATTTATATGCTGAATTTTCTTTGCTCATTATACATAAATGAAAAACATTAGATCAGTAAGCCTTGTTTTGGATTAACATAATTAAGAGAATATATTATTACATAGTTCAATAATATACCATACGAATTTCACAAATATGCCTACACATATAACAAACATTCGTGCTGAACCATTAAGTTAATTCTCCATTAGTTCTGTTCAATCTACTACAGGGGTGAGCAATTAATTTTTCTAAGGGGCCACATGAAAAACTGGGACTGTTGTGGAGGGCTGTTGTTTCCGCCCCTGGCCCCTGCCCCCCCCCCGCCCCCCTGCCCTGCCCCCACTTCTCTGCCCCATGCTGCTGATGCTGTGGGCTAGAAAGGGACAAAGTGCCGGATGTGACCCATGGGTTGTAAAATGCCCAGGTCTGGTCTACTGGCTTCTCTTTAATTTCCCCTTTTGCAAAGATTGCAGAAAGGCCAATTAACCTGGAGAGAATAGAAGTGGGTATGTATCTGTTCCAGAATTTGTATCTGTTCCAGAAAGAAGTAAAGTTGCTATACTTTCATTCTATCTCCAGACTTCCCTGAAACATTGTTGGAAGCTTTTGATAAAAGTGATCCCCTAATATGCGGCATTGTATGATCATCTGATTGATGCTTATTCAGATGAGTACAGGAAAATGTACTGAAAAATTATGTAAGAGGCTCCATACTAAACAAGAAAAAAAGGCTTTTATAAAGACCTTATTCCTGTTTTACTTTATTTGCTCTGAGAAAATTATTCGCTGACCACACACTGTCAGTTGCCTGGTTTCTCCCACATTCTGTTGCAAATCCTTTTGGCTTCCTGAAACAAGGTAGAAAAAATGTCCTTTTTCCTGTGTGTAAATAATCTCACAAGTCCAGAATTCAGGATTCAACCTAGCTTTATTCTCCACAATGAATATTTCCCCACAGAAAAGCTACCAACTATGTTTTAGGTTTCAGTAGCTTATAGCTTTCACTGTGTAACAATTTCTACCCATTAACAAAGAACAACAAAAAGAAAAATCAGAGAGCACATACCCTAATTTGTATGTAATTCAGCTGCTGGGGAAAAAAAGGAAATAAATATATCAACAAGGTTAACAAAATTATGCAGGAGCAAGGGAACAGTTTACCGAAAGAATTGTAATATTGAATATTGTTGCACTCAGAGGATCCAAAGACCACAAGAACAGTCAAAGGCCCATTTAGGCCAGCATTCTGTTCCCATTGTGATCACTTAAATATATTTGCAGACCTTATAAGCAACAATGTTCCCTGATGCTTCTGATTTAGAAGCAATGTATAGCTGTGTCTCATCCCTGTGGATGCCCTCACCCTTCATTATTTCATTTTATTTTAAAACTGTCCAAGTTTGTGGTCTTCATCTTTATCTGTATAGCTTTGCTGGAAGTGTTTTGAGAGGGGGAAGAAAAAAATTCACATCCATTTTCCTCTCTTATCACAGGAACCCTCAGCTCTTTTGGGCTAGTGGGAACATTTATAATTTTTGGAACATGTTGAAGGGTTCTGGAACAAAGGGAAATTGTTTAGTCTAACTGTTGCTTTCTTGCTTTTTGTAATCAGCTTTTGCACCAGAGAAATTTCATGCAAGGGTGGGAAACATGTACATGGATGGGATATACTGAAGGAGGGAATAAAGGAGTGTACAGGAATGATTAATGTCTTCCTTATGATGTAATGGCTCTGTTGTCTGATTTTCATTGGCTAACAAAGTTTATAAAGCAATGTTACCAACTTTCTAATGTGTGGCACTTCTGGACGTAACTCTGCCAGCGTTTCAGATTGTTGGCTACCCAGCTGCTTAATTTGAACAAATAAAGTGCTGCTTGATCAAGAAGTCTCCACTTGGGTTATCTGATTAGATTGATATGGTATCTCAAGTTCAAGTAAGGGACTGGGACCTTACAATGTTGTACATCATTTTGTAGAAAAGTTAATGGTGAGCTTAGTCAGTAACAAAATGAGAACAAAGCACTGATCAGAATACTATGTACCCTAGCCTGCCACCCCATTTCAGGATGCTTGGTGTTTGTTTGTCATTTTTATGGGGAGTGGACACACTTCTGAACTTAGGACTGGAGTGCCGTTATCCATTGGTTTTAGAAGGGAGTTTGTTTATTTATTTAGCAAATTTGCTTGCCTCCCATCTTGCTGCCAGGCGACTCTGGGCGGATTACAACATTAAAAGAAATTAAAAACCATATAGATCAGGGGTCTCTAAGCTGTGGTCTGCAGCCCAACTGGCCACGGGAATGCAAGCACTAGCAGCCCTGTTGGCACATGCATGCGGGCACTAAGGGCCCCGTTTGCACATGCGCACAGGTGCTAGCACCGCTACCACGTGCCCATTTGCATACGCACACTTGTGCACATTTCCCGGCTCCTCCCTTTCCCTCCGGGCCACCAACCTGGAAAGGTTGGGGAGCTCTGATATAGAGACAGAGATACATACATGCATGCATACATACATACATTTTTCTTTTTACAACCCTGTAGTCCTTTTATTCAGAGTGGAGTCAGGGCAACTGAGGGGAGCTGAGCATTTACTGGCCAGATGCCCTTCCTGACGCCTACACGGAGTTAGCAGCAGATATTTTCTCTTTACACCCTGATAAGAGAAATACTGCATTTGTTGTTGACTACAATTGAACCCTTAACCTTCCAAGTGGGAGGTGTGTGTCTTCACTTCTAGGCCACTGCGCTGCCCACATACATACATACATACTGTGATTATAATTAAAAGATGGGAAGGGAGGGACCAGAATGTACGGGGGGGGGAGAGGTAGCATCTACTATTGCTTCATCAATCACCTCCAGAGTGACACTCCCACATTGGGGGCCCAAGCCAATTGGCAGAACTAGATCTTTATTGAGCCTATTTGGGGCCCCGAGGTATTCCTAAAACAAGAAAAAAAATAAAAAGATATTAAAGTCTAACATTTTTCCAGATGTTCATTTTAATTACATTTTTTAAAAATGTAAAATATCAGATGACCAGGAAACCAGGCAGGCACCATTGCAGCCATGGACACTCTTGCAATCCTTGCTATTCATACTGAATAGTCACAATCTATCGTATTAGTCCCCCCCTTACCTTTTTTTTTCTATTTGTAAGCCCCTCAAGTATTTTTTCTCACAGGACAACTATTCCATCCGCTTATTAAATCTGGTTGTTGTTTTCTGACCCTGAAGCTTTCAACAATATTCTCTGCAGGATGATGAAAGCTGTACACATTATTCTTAGTTGTGCCAGAGATTGGTATAAAGGCGTTACAATATTGGCAGTTTTATTTTCAATTCCTTTCTTAATGATCCTCAACAGTGAATTTGCCCTTTTCATGGCAGCTGCACAATAAAGAGCTATTTTCACTTGGAAACCATCACCCTCCTAAAATCTCTTTCCTGGTCAATTTCTATTAGCTCAGCCTCATAATCCAGCAAGGTATATATGAAATTAGATCTGCTTTGTCTCCGTGTACATGACTTAAATTTTGCTTCTACTGGAATGATGTCAATCTTTTTAATACCATGTCTCCAGTTGTTGGAGCCTTTTCTTTAGACTATTTAGCCTAAGTAATTTGCTGTTTTGTTAGCAACCCAGGCCATCTCAGTGTATATCCACAAAACCAGTTAAAAATAATTGGTCCCAGTGCTTGAAGGACTGTTTACTTCGCATTACTGCAAGAACTGAATATTTATTCTTACTGCTGGCTTTTTCTTCTTTAACCAGCTGTCAATTCAGAAAGGTCTTGTCTATTTATTTCATGGCTGCTATGGTTTGCTCACAAGTCTTTAATGAGTAACTTTGGCAAAAGGCTTTTTGAAAATCTAAGTAATCAATGTCTACCAGGTCACCTTTATAAGCGTCTCAGTGACACCTCAGAGAACTCAGAACATTTACTGAAGCAAGACTTGAAACCATTGATATAGCATCAGCACATCTTGTCTGTCAGTGGGTAGATAAATTCACTTTTTGTATTGCTATTTCCTTGGTGAAACAGTTCTATAATTTCTAGTATTCTGCTCTTAAATCCATTTTGGGAATCGCAACAACCAATTTTTAGAAGATGCCACAGATTTTTCTTAGCTGAATTCCTAGCATTGTGACTTTGAAAATTTCCAAAACATTTTGAAGTGACTTGAATATGATGACATTCCCATTCAACTTTTAACAATTCTTTAATTTAGAGGTAGTTCTCTTTGAAAACTCAGAGATTTGTGTTGTACTTCCTTCACAGTTTTCTGCCTGTACACAGGGATGTGTTGTGGTGTTTACCATTCCAATTACTTCAGCAAAATTCATGCTTTGCACAATACCCTGAATGTACATGTATTTAATTCTTTTTTTCAATTATATAACTACCCACATCACATAAGCAACTCTTGGGACACATGGTTAAAAATATATGCACAATGATACAAAATGAAAATTAAAAAATAAGGACATACAACAAGAATAAAACAAAGAAGTGGTAGCCATCAACAATAGTTAACAGTATCTCATAGGTTCACTCAACCTCCTGATTCTCATGCCTGAGAGAACATCTACTCCATAAGGGCTTTCTGAAAAGCCAGCAGGATGTGGACAATCTAATCTGGGGGGAGATGTGCTCCAGAAGGCAAGTGTAGTGACAGCAAAAGCAGGGTTCTTAGATCCTGCCAGTTGAAACCCTTTAATTTACAGGACTTGGATTGTACTCCTGTCAGGGCTGATGTGGACACAAGCAATCTGAGAAAGACAATCCCTCCTGGTCCCATGCCATGTAGAGCTTTATATGGGACAACCAACATCCTGAATTGCCATTGCATGTTGTCAAGCAATGGTGTAATGTGGGCCAACCTAGCCATACCTATAATGGCTTGTGTTGCCGTATTATGGAGCAGCTGCAGCTTTCAGATATTCTTCAAGGGCAGCCCCATGTAGAGTGCATTGCAGGATTCTAAGTGGGACTAAGCATAGGGCTATCTGATTCAGGAAGGGGTGCACAATAAAAGTTGTACAAAAGCTCTCCTGGTCATGGCCACTACTTGCTCCTTGAGCAGCTTCTATGAGTCCAGGAACAATTATAATTGTTAGAAAGTGAAAAAGAAAAAAAGAATTTAAGATTTGGCTGGCATTTTCCTCATTTTTTTTCCTTGGATGACTTTCAGACCCTGTGGCTCTGAACTGTGTATGCAATGCAAGATTAATGTTATAAAATGGCAAATCACAGCACTGGAGGAGCGATTACTCTTCCCAATATCCATCTTATGCAAAAGTCAAAATTATGATATGAGATATCACAGCATACAAACATTGATCTGAGATAATTAATTCCAATAAAATCCCTATCCTCTATGCCAAATGATGGCAGATGCCCTGACTGAAATTCATTTCCAGAATATTAGGATACAAAAGCTTGCTGGGACAATTGAGATGAGACAGCTGAATCAAAGTAAGAAGTGTTGAGTCATCCAGAAACTCCATGTGAGCAGTGAATACAAAATAGTAAGCAACAGAAGGCAAAGCTGCATGTCTTATTCAGCAGCCTACAAATTCCAGAGAAAACAAACTTTGTTGTCCAATGGAGATGTAAGGATCACAGGAGAGAAACGAAAGTCAGTGAACCAAGAATGCTAATAAATCAATTCTACCAAAACATGAAGCCAAGGAGAGTTTGTGAATCAAAGACAACTAGTAGAATACTGTATACAAGAGAAGTCAAGTTAGAACAATGGCCATGCTCCAGGCAAATGCTGATATATCTTGCAAAACAGTTTAAGGTCTCAGATTTCAATGTGGGCGTACAAAGCAAGATGAAATGAATATTAGAATATAATAGAGCTGGAAGGAACCTTGGAGATCTTCTAGTCCAGCCCCCCCCCCCGCCCCGCTCAAGCAGGAGAATCTATACCATCTCAGACAAGTGACTGTCCAATCTCCTCTTAAAAACCTCCAGCGATGGAGTGCCCACAATCTCTGAAGGCAAGCTGTTCCACTGGTTAATTGTCCTCACTGTTAGGAAGTTTCTCCTTAATTCCAGGTTGCTTCTCTCTTTGGTCAGTTTCCAACCATTGTTTCTTGTCCTGCCCTCTGGTGCTTTGGGGCATAATTTGACCCCCTCTTTTTTGTGTCAGCCTCTCAAATAGTGGAATACTGCTATCATGTTGTCCCCATTTTCTTCTTTTCTTTAAACTAGCTAAGCCCAGGTCCTGCAGCCGTTCTTCATATGATTTAGTCTCCAGGCCTTTGATCATCTTAGTCATCTTATTGTCTTCAGCAACTGTCTCATTTTCTAATAGAGTCTTTTCAAGTTCTCAACCACTAGCTCCATCCAAGCTTAGCTGGTGCTCTTTATGATTCTGACTCCTGGAAAGAGAGAATACAGTACTCTGTTCCAGGATGCTGACTAGCCATGCAATGTGGAATTTGGAGTTGCAGAGACCAAAAATATCATAGGGAGTAGTTCGGTTTCCTGTTCCACTGAGAAAGAAGAAGTAAATCAGGTTCTTCACTGTCATCCCCTAACATCTCCCCATCCCTTGAAGACGTAGCAAGAATAGATATAACATTTTAGATAAGTTTTAAAATATGCTCCCTCTGTATGTTTCAAAGAAAATATTTAATTTAATTTTATTTAATTTAAAAATAAAACATAAATGAATCTCAGTAGCACAATAAAACAAATTCAAACAATAAATGAAAAGAATTTGGTACAACACCTGGAAATAAAAATAATCTTTAAATCCATAATGGTGAGGAATATCATAACAATTACACTCCACAGTGAAGGAACTATCTTATCAATCATCAAAGCTTTCCAAAACGTTGAGGTCTTAGACTTAAGAGATTCTCTAAAAGCTTCCAAGGGTTGGTACTATCTAGTCTTGAATAGAAATTCTGCTCTCCAATTTTAGAAATTATGCTAATCAGCTGATAGCACAAAGTAGCATGCTATTAATATATGTATAATTGTATGTAACCTACTCTTTCTGGTGTAACTGAAAGTGAAGTATAAAAAAAATAGCATTATTTTGCCAAAGCTTTGGTGGCATTTCTAAAAACATTAACTAGCAAATATTCCAAAGGTAGAATTGCTCGGGTTAAGAACCACAGGGCAGCAATCAGAGCTTTTGAACAAAGATTTCTTGACAGTAAACCATTTGCTTTGAAGACAGTTTCTTATATACATAAAAGCTCTCTGAAAAATGCAGAAGAGAACAAAATGTTTTTTTTTCCAGCAGCGTAGACACAGAAGTGTGTATAGTCAAGGCCATGGTTTTCCCAGTTGCAATGTATGGCTGTGAAAGTTGGACCATAAGAAAGGCTGAACGCAAAAGAATTGAGGCCTTTGAACTATGATGCTGGAGAAGACTCCTGCGAGTCCCTTGGACTGCAAGGCGATCAAACCGGTCAGTCCTAGAGGAGATCAACCCTGACTGCTCCTTAGAAGGCCAGATACTGAAGTTGAAACTCAAGTACTTTGGCCACCTAATGAGAAGGAAGGACTCACTGGAGAAGACCCTAATACTGGGAAAGATTGAGGGCAATATAAGAAGGGGACGACAGAGAATGAGGTGGCTGGATGGAGTCACTGAAGCAGTAGGCGTGAGCTTAAATGGACTCCAGAAGATGGTAGAGGACAGGAAGGCCTGGAGGAACGTTGTCCATGGGGTCGCGATGGGTCGGACACGACTTCGCAACTAACAACAAAAACAAGACACAGAGGCCCCCAACCTTCTTTGGACACTGGGCACAACTGGATTTTTCAGAAGACGTTGTGGGCATTCTTGAAGTACAGCTCCTTGGCAAGGGTAACCAGCCTCAAAATTGCTGTTTTAAGAGGAATAAGCTCTTCCAAAATACCAGTGAGCCAGAATGCTTTTATCCCCTTTACCCTTTCCACCTTATTCTCTATATTATCTGACGTGTCTTTGTTTTGCTTTTCTGTTGTTGTTTGGGGTTTGGGGGGCTAGTAGCATGTATCTGAGAAACACTGAGCTGAAGCGGCTGATCATTTTTAGTTCTGAGGAAAGCTTATGTGACAATGTGAACAATCAAATGGTTATTGGGGGAATCACACGGCTGGATCATATTATGAACAAAGACCTCCAGAAGGCCTTCAAAGTTGCCCAAATTCCAGACAAAAAGAGAGAAGGGAGGCTGCAGTGGTACAGACATGTGGTCAGAGCTGGTGTGGGATCCATCGTGAGGCGGGCACTTGCACTCAGCCCAGAGGACTAGCAACTGCAAGGACGACCAAAAAAGCAATGGATGGACTGTCTGTGTAAAGACAGGTGAGCCATAGGCGTATTATGCCCTGCAGATGAAGTGGCAGGTGAAATGCAAAACTGCAGACACCTCCCCCCCAATACGAGAAGAATAATGCAAATAACAAGAAGAAAGCTTATGTGGCTCATCAGAGACCCAGAAAGAATCTTGGAAATGACAACAATAGTGGATTGGGTGCTTTATTTCTCACAAGCCAGTTTTCCATTTGTTTTTAATTACATATAAGAAGGTAGGGATAGGCAACCTGACAGCTCCCACAAGAGTTTTCCATGAAGAAACTGGGATCCTCAGGCAACATATTGGGGACCTCAATTTTACTGGAACTGGGAAGAGAAAAATCATGGACTGTCACAAGTGAAGTCAATGTGTTATAAGATAACATGCTTCTCTTCTGAGGAATCAATGAGCAAATCCACTATTTGCAAGACAAGGAGAAGTTGTGGTGTATATATATGTAAGCATCTTAAGAAGTAGTTGTTTTAATATACACAAATGTTTTTGAGTATTTTGTTAACAAGGAAGCCACTCTTTCAGGAATCAGGGTTAATGGGAATCAGCACAGCTGGCTTTCCTAAGCAGCAGAAAAGAGTTTATTGGAGAGAAAAGTTTTCTACCTTCTCATAATTTTCAGTAAAACAACAAGCCCAGGAAACTATTTTCTTGATAATATATATATATATTCTCTGTGGCAGGAATGGTTTCCTTATTATGACCTGCAAACTTTAAAAATCACACTACTATGAGTCTGTTCTATCCCATAAAACAGCAGATGAAAAAAGTAAATAACATTGGGGAAAAAATCTTTGAATGCAGCACTTTTCCTCATGCAATATATCTTTGAATTATCCCCTAGCATTATACTAAGATTTAACAGAAATGCTTTAAAGTAAAAGGGAAAATTATCAGTTATCAGAAGATTACAAGATGGGTTTTTTTGTCCCACATTCAATACTATTTCCCAGTTAAAGCAAAGATGGGCAATGTGTCATGCATTGGATTAGTGATGACATTCCTGCCAACACATAAATATCAAGAAGTTATATACCAGACACATATTTTCTTTGAAAGCAACTAAATTACAGTTAAGAGGTTCAATGGCATCTCCTGTTGTATCAATAACAACAAAGGCTTTTTTACCTTGCACATTTTAATAAATTTTCCCATACAATATTTCCATTCAACAGTTGTTTTACAAATGGTCACTATTAATAAGATAATTATCATAATCTGTATCTTCTGCATTTCATTTTCTTTTGATTGGACTGTTTAAAATTCCTCTCCTATTGTCCCCACACACAAAAAACACACACAGACGAACGCATGCTTGCAATTCTGAATAAAATTTCATCTGAATAAGAGGATTGTGATCAACAAAAAATTATATTTAAGGAGCTGCAAAACTATTTGTGTTCCTTTCCTCACTCAATTTACAGCAATAGAATATTTTCTTATTCAACTTTTTTCAGAAAACCCATGATCATTGAAAATGGAAAGATAATAATCTAATCTGCTATGTTTACGTAAAAGTGAAAATCAGATTAACTTCTCCCACTCAAGTCATGATAATCTTCTTAACTCTTATTCATTATTTTTCCCAGGCAAGTCATGCATAAACTTACGTATTTCAAATGATTGGATCAATTCTGTTAACTGATCTGAACCTTTGATGATGATGTAAGATGAGTTAGGACACTTAATATATAGCCTGCTTTATCTAGTATAATCCACAATCGAGTTCATAAATTTACTTATAGGAGATACATAAGACCACACCAAAGGATTTTTAAAATACTAACACTAGCTCAAGATTTTTGAGAAGTTTTCATATAATAGTCATATTCAGTATGTTTGCTTTCTGCTCTAAATTGTGAGTGTGTGTGTGGGAGGGGAAGCAGGATTATATCTCAAACTCTAAATGAATGGCATTTACTTTAGAAAAGCATATTTGGGTCAAATATAAGCTTCTCATAAAGAGGCAAATAGGCCAAACGTTGATGATGTGTAGAAATCTCAAACCTGACTATGAGACTAGTAACAAATAATGAACCTCATATAAGTTCTTGTGGTCAAGGGATGGAAGGTTAAGTTATCTGGATGGTCTTGGGACTGAAAAAAAATCAGGCTCGATGTCACATAGACATTAAGAAGCTTCATGCTTAATTCAAGCAAGCAACCCTTGCCTTTTAGCTGCAAACATATAAAATGGCAGGAGCATTAAGTAATGGAGGAAGGGGTTGTTGTACATTTCTGCTATTATTTTTGTGTAGTGTGGGCTGGTGAGGCGGCATGAGTCAAGAAGGATGAATTTGCAGTTGGAGACCCAACAGGAGCAAAGAGGACCCAAGAGAGAGATCAAGTGAGGAAACTGGCACGTGGAAATAATTGCAGGTTTTGGAGATCAGAACAGGTATCAGTGAAAATAGTTCGACAGTGGTGCTGAAATCCAAGGGGCTCAAAAAAGGATTGTGTATTTCCTTCTTCTCATTCTCCTCCCTAGGACAGGACTGTCCCTAGAATTGAAAGCGCAGGAAGAAGCTGCATGAATGAGGGAATGAAACAGTTAATATCCCTTTGAAATTGTCTGTATAGCACTGTGTATGTATAGTTTGTTAAACTAAGGCCACTGAATATATTAAATATCATTATAAATGCAAAATGTATGTACTTGTAAGTAAAATTCCTGTCCCTTTGCCCCACCTTCTGACAAGGGGTTAAACATAAAGAGTATGACAAAGCAGTCTTTTTGCATATTTGCCAGTGGGGGAAATTGAACTATGGAAAAAGAAAACAAAATAACATTAAGTTCAGTAAATACATCTTCTCCCACCATGTATGGAAGAAACATTAAGGTTTGTATTTAAATAGAAGCTCTCCAGCATTATTATGGGGGTCAATATGCTGACTGTGTAAACTGCTTGGAGAGGCTGTAAAGCATTATGAAGTGGTATACAAGTCTAAGTTCTATTGTAAGTCCTATTATAATTAGAAAATGAATCTTGTAATGCTAGGCCAATTCATACAACTGTGAAGGAGATCAGGCAACAATTGCATGTTATGAAGAGCCTTCCAAGGTGCACATATTCCAGCATACAATTAAAGCAAATCTATTAATTAGAGACAGGGACTGAATGCCATCCATCGTCCATAATGGTTATATTCTTATTTTGTCACATAATTCCAGCTGCCAATGCAGCAGAATTTATTCTGCCAGCCTATTTTTAAGCCATGTTTCCCAGCTAGTCTCTCAAGGAAGTGGATAATGTTATTGGATCACTTGAATTACAACCTGCCTGCTGGAATTTTCTCTCCCTCTCTCTGGCTTGGGTCAAAAGGGTTTCCAATTATCCTATCCCAGAATGGGTATTTTGCAGCCTGCAGGCCACATCTGGCCCTGTCTGGCCAGCAGCAGCAGCAAAAGGACAGTGGCGGTGGAGGGGGCAGCAATGGTGGCAGGGGCAGAGGCAGTGGGGGTGTGTGTGAGCCTGCCACAACAGACCCAGTTTTCATGTGGCTCCTTGGGAATATCAATTGTACAGCCTTGCCCTATCCTGTCAATAATTTCTGAAATTAACCCCCCTCTGCAGCAGATGAGAGATAAGGAGCTGTCTGGGGAGCTGACCAGTTCCAACAAATACAGGAAATCAGAAGTCATTCATTTCCCCCCTTTTCTTTAATTTCTGCACCTTTGTCTTCACTCTTTTCTTTCTTCTTTCATTCTTTGCTTTCTTCATTCTACATATTAGTTCTTGTTAATTTTTATTCTGTATTAAAATAAAAAATTATATATAAAAATAAGTTGCCAAAGTTCGGAAACATTGCTCTGGGTATACAATTTAATAATAATAATAATAATAATAATAATAATAATAATAATAATAATAATAATAATAATAATAATAATAATAATAATAATAATAATAATAATAATAATAATAATAATAATAATAATAATAACAACAACAACAACAACAACAACAACAACAACAATAACGACGACGACGACGACGACGATATTTTGAGAACAAACCACAGCCAAAATCTAAAACCCCAGCTACAAGTAGTTTCTATTATTTCAAAAATGTATTTCCTAGGTGTGTGTGTGTGTGTGTGTGTGTATGTGTGTACTTCATATTTAGTCAAACCGGTGGAGAACATTCAGGACCTCTTAGAAGAAACCGATTATCTAGATCTGTTCCCCTTCCAGTTTGGACCTGTCTTTGTCACAGAAATGGTCTTGGTCACCCCAATGGATGAACTGCACTGGGAGAGGAAATGAGAGAGTAGTAGTCTCGGATGTCTCAATAGACTTGCTGGTGTTGACAGTAGCATCCTTTTGCAGTTCCTGAAGGAGATGGAAATTAGAGACCTGCCTTGTGTGGTTCTTAACTCTTTGGGTGTTAGCCAGCTTGGGTGACAACATGGGAGACATGATGGAACTTTGCAGGAGCCCTAGAACAATGCCCAAGAAGGAAGAGAAAGACCTCAAAGTGAGGAGATCTCACCAGTTCCAGTTGAAGAAAGAAGAAAATGGAGAAGAAGGAGGTTTAAGGGCTGAGGGCAAAAATGCTCATTACTGCAAGGCAAAGAGAACTATTGATTAAATATATTTCAGCGGCCATCTCCCAAGGTCATCCAGAAACCAAGCCAAGTGTCTTTTAATTCTGAAGAGTAGGAGAAAAAAGCCCAAAGTGTAAACTCTTGGGCAGAGATACAGTATATACCGCCTCTAACTACTTTGTACTACAGTGGACAATCCACTACTGTTGAAAATTCATTTTAGCTTGCAGTAAAGATTTTAATCAAATTTGTGATTCCTTGGTCAAGTTTTCCTGAGTGGTAAATTTAGGGCTAAGTAAATGGAAATCTGTGATTTACTGTTGAGCCCAGATATGAAGCCTGATCTCATGCACTGGAAGAAGTTTAGAGAATAGCTTTATATCTGCTCTTTGTAATTGCTCAGCACTCTTGAAAGATAGTTGTGGATTTTTGTGCTTGTTTCTCCTTGTCAAATTCAAGTGTTCATTGCAGTTATGGCTTTCAGTTCTGAGAAATCACTCATCTATCTATCTATCTATCTATCTATCTATCTATCTATCTATCTATCTATCTATCTATCTATCTATCTATCTATCTATCTATCTATCTATCTATCTATCTATCTATCTATCTATCTATCTATCTATCTATCTATCTATCTATCTATCTATCTATCTATCTATCTACCTATCTACCTACCTACCCACCCACCCACCCACCCACCCACCCACCCACCCACCCACCACCCACCCATCCACCCACCCATCCATCCATCCATCCATCCATCCATCCATCCATCTCTATTATATCTGCTTGTAGAATGTCCTAGGTCAGAGATCCCCAACCTGTTGGGCACCAGGGACCGGTTCCATGGAGAGAGGTTTTTCCGCGGACCAGAGGGTGTGTGGTTTTGTGTGCTGCCTGCATCCCACGGATAGTGCTTTGCTTATTTGTGCGGCCTGATTGCTGGCATGCTGTGGCCCGGTACTGGTCCATGGACCAGGGGTTGGGGACCCCTGTCCTAGGTTCAAACCAGAGTACCAACATTTTTTAAAAAATGATGAGGTAGCAGGGAAAAATAAGGTTTTCAGGGTATTCAAATGATATGAGCCTAAGGACATTTACAGAGTGGTTCCCTACTTTATAAAACAATTAAATCACCTAGTCCAGCATCAAAGAACCTTCAGTCTTGTTAGATATCGTGCTTCATAAAGCAAACTTCTAGTTTTGATTCAGACCTTTAATATTTAAACAGTTCGGAGACTGGTGTGAACATCTCTTGGCTGTTAGGATCAAAACATGAGCAGAAGGCGTCAATATTTGGTCTAAAGATGAGTCTGAGATTCAAACCTGAGGCCTGAGTCACAAGTAGATTTTTGAAGAGTTGGATAGTATCTCCACTGTCCTTTTAAAAATTCCTAGCCAATCTAAGTTTTGATATAGAAAAGGGAGAAATAATTGGATAAATGGGAAGTGATCGTACAAAATGCAATTTAAACATATTTTTATCTTGGAAGTTATATCCTGTTTGTACCATTTTTTCTGAATGTCACTCAAAGATTAAGTGTGGCCTTCAGCCCAAAAAAGGTTACCCAACCCTATGTTATGATTTAAATCTCTCCTTTCTGTTTATAGGCTACTCTCCTGGAGCAAATACAATATGTGTATAACAAGTGTTTTTTTAACACTTCTCACAAATGATCAGACAAGAATTCTCAAGGGGTCAGTGAGCATTTATCATTACTCATCCTTTCATATGCTGTATTAAGAACTACACTAGACATGTACAAAAGAGCATATACTCATCACATGTCCTTAACTACACGGATCTATTTCCTTGTTTTCGTAATATTTACCTCAGTGCACTTATTTCCAAAATATCTAATTCCAAGCAAACTATTAGTTAATTGTATAAGAAAGGAGAAGCCATAGATATTTATTTATTATCAAATTTATATAACCACCCATCTCATATATGTATCTCTGAGTAGCATACACAGTTTAAATAAGACAATTAAAACAACTAAAAAGCATAAATAATACTCAAACCATGGAATACATTCCAAATCTTAAGTACAATATAATAATTTTGTGGGATCCCTATTTACATGGAATCCCCAAGTTTGCCGAAAAAAACCAGGTTTAAAGAGATTTCAAGAGGGTCAATGGGGTTAGGGCCTATCTCATTTTAATGATGGTGGTAGTGGCAATAGAGTGATTATAAGCCTGCGTTAACAGGAGGAAAATAAAATATTTCAAGCTTTTGACTTGGAATAATCAGAATAGTTTAAGTACAAAAAACCAAGAACCAGTTCCTCCTCATAGTGATCAAGTATGTTTCCAATATTTTTTCTTTAATTAGGATCACTCCTTTCTATCTCCTTGGTTATACCTTTCTGAGAATCCTCAGAAGATTTAAGAACAATCTTATAGATATAAGAGTTCCACAGATCTCAATGTAAGTTGAATATAGGGCCAGATTCTTTTTTCTCTCCGACTTAAGAAACACAATTTGAAAATCAATAAAGTTTAAAAAAAAACCCACAAGGTTTTCTATACATGTTACTATGATGCTTCATCTAAAGCAGGCATGTCAAACTCGCAACGTCAAGTGATGTCATGTGACGTATCAGGACTTTTCCCCATTGCCGGCAATGGGATGGGCGCAGTTTCGGCGTGACGCATCTGGCCCGCAGGCTGGCAGTTTGACATGTCTGATCTAAAGTGAGAGATATAGAATTGATCCTATTATTGAGCTATGTTCTGATTTTTGTTGCAGTGCACAGCTGTATCTAAATTTCTGAAATTCTTGAACATAAAAGCCAACACTACATGTTATGATGTACATCAGAATAAAATAGTCAACAATTCACATAATGATTGAATAATAAACATAGCACTTACCTGGAACAAAGCTTCCCTGGACCACCTCCTTATAAGCCCACCAGCCTTCATGGATTTTTGGTGAATTCTGCTGAGCTAAAGAAAGAAAAACAAACCAATAAAAACAGAGCAATAATATTTTCTATTTTCATGATACAACAGCTCTTAGTCTTCCATATAACATTGTCTACACAATACAAAATAGGTCAAAAAGTTTTGCATAGCTTCTAGAAGAGCTGATGGAGGCCATGCTCTAATTCTTAAATTGGATAGCAAGTCTTGTTTGTGTCAATGAGGCTTATGTACAAAGAGAATCTCAAAAGTAGTCTTCAAAGACCTATTTTCCTTTGATTTAACAGCTCTCAATAGACTACTGAAAGCTATTACCAAAGTGCAACAAGATACAAATTCATGATGTATTGACAAAAGCAAATACTAAACTGCCCAACACAAACACACAGACAAACCAAGAGTGGGAGATAATTAATGGAAATGGTACCCCAAATTTTGGTCTTCAATCAATAAATAATGAGAATGCACAATAAAACCTTAGATGTTCATTTTAAAGAATATAAATTTCTGAATCTAAACCAAGCATTTATCAAAATTGGATAGATTTACATACTGACTTTATCTTTAAAGAAACTGCAATCTTGTATTGTATTAGAAGAAATGTTCTATTTCTCAAATCAATATTATTGACTTGTATATGATTCAAAATTTCAACACCCCCACCCCAAAAATCCCGAGATTATTGCAACCAATATATCATATCTATCTAATGTTCCTATGCTGGGTCCTTAATGTTCTCCAAGTTTGGGTTTCCTGTTGGAAACATGTTATTACCAGACTAAATAACATCATTACTGCTCTATCTCCAAAGTCGGGGGGGGGGGGGGGAAATAACCTAGCAATTCAATTCTCAGCTATGTGTATTTATCACTATTATTCTTATGCTTTGTTGATATGGAACTTTGGATGGATTTAAGAAATTGAAAAGCTGTCTGATTGGCACGGTTCTCATTGAGTGTTCCGGAACGCTCGTTAAAAATGCAAGACACAAATTAAATACATAAAATAAATACAGTATTGGCTCTTGAACTCGGCTGGTGAGCTATAAATGCTGATATCATGAGCAGAGTGTGACAAAAAAATCATAGTGAAATGAATGCTTCCATTTTGTTATTGTAATGTTAACGAATGACCGTGATGGTGCAGTGGTTAGAATGCAGTACTGCAGGATACTTCTGCTGATTGCCAGCTGCCAGCAGTTCTCACTGGCTCAAGGTTGACTCAGCCTTCCATCCTTCCCAGGTTGGTAAAATGAGGACTCAGATTGTTGGGGGCAACATGCTGACTCTGTAAACCGCTTAGAGAGGGCTGTAAAGCACTGTGAAGCGGTATATAAGTCAAAGTGCTATTGCTATTGCTGTTCATGCAGTTAAGTACTGTCAGCCTTCTCCTACAGCCAGTACAGGCAGTCCTTGATTTACAACCATTTGTTTAAAGACTGTTTGAAGTTACAATGGCACTGAAAAAAAGTGACTTACAACCAGTCCCCACACTTATGACAGTTGCAGCATCCCCATAGTCATATGATCAAATTCAGGTGCTTGGCAATTGGCATGTATTTAGGACAGTTGCAACATCCTGTGATCATGTGATTACCATTTGCAACCTTCCCAGCTGGCTTCTGACAAGCAAAGTCAATGGGGGAAAGCTGGATTTGCTTAACAATTGTATTAACAACTACTTAACAATCATGGCAAAAAAGATTATAAAATCGGGCACAACACACTTAACAACCGCCCGGCTTAGAAACAAAACTTCTGGTTCCGATTGTGATTGTAAGTCAAGGACTACCTGAAATGTCACATAAGTGCACTGTTAAAGAAAACTCATAGCACTGCAATGAATGGCACAATCAAAACTAGGAAATGTTACTAACTGCTAAAGAAAAGAATTACGAAAGAATCACTCTTTGACCTGTGTGTCAGGCATTTGTCTTAGATCATACTATAGGTAAGAACAGAGATTTATCTGTTCTGTCCAGAACTGTCCGGAATGTTTTTCCTATATTTTCAAATAAATGTTAAAAATCAACCTTTTTCCCAATCCTTCTGCAAATTGGTTGCATAATAGCGATCAGCACAAAAATCTAATTGATTGTTAGAAGGTGGAAAAGAAATACAGAGAATTCTGTTCTCATCTAGTACTTGCCTAGTTTTTACAACCCAGATATGGTAGTCATAATCACCATAGACTATTATCTTACTGACCCTTGAATCTTTGGAGTGAAAAACAAAGAGACACATGCTTAGTTCTCACTGTCTCTTATAAGTGCTGTTTTGAAATTTGGTCAGTTGCAACATAGCCAGGTTTGAGTGTCCCATGAACATCTCTAATTGTTCCTATTGTTATTCAGAGTTAAAACCAGGATTGTAAGCCAGTGATCTGCTGAAAACCTCCATCCTGTTTAAAAAAAGAAAAATTGGAGATATCATGTCATTAGGTTTCTCAAAAAGGGAGAGAAATTCTCTAGCAATGTTTGTACTAACTAGGGCAGTGATGGCAAACTTTTTAGACACCGAGTGCTCAAAAACCGCCCTGCCCCCCACCCACCCCCACTCTGCCCCGCTCACCCCGCCCTGCCCACCCCATCCCCACCCCACCCTCCGCCCACCCGCAGGGCCACCTACCACTTCCACAGCCCGCCGCAGCAGATTGCCCAGGCGGTCCTGCAGCACCATGGCAGCCACGCCCTCTGCCTGCGCCATGCAGCATCATCTGTGCGTGATGGGGCATGAGGGCGGAGTCTTATTCCTGGACATGCTGCCCAGCTGCCATGTCCTTGGCTGCGCTGCTCTACTCCAGGGGGGCTGCTGGTATGGAGGGGGCCGCAGGGGGAGGTGGGACTGGGGTGATGGAGCACGTACCCACAGAGAGGGCTCTGCATGCCACCTCTGGCGCACGTGCCAGAGGTTCACCACCACTGAACTAGGGCATAGGATAATTTGGACAATATCACATTTTTATATATGTTCCTTAAAATATTTGTCTTTCAATTTTTTATTAATTACATGGGGCAACATTTTCCATTCTTCTTCTTAAACCTTCCTAAAAACACATACACATAGAAGCAAACCAAATTATAAAATAAGTAAAACTTTTACTCTGCAATATATGTAACTTTTGACAGGGAACACCTAAAGAATATAAAACATTTTACCTTTTTATTTTATATAACACAAAGGTCATTTAGTGAACAAAATACCTGCTTTTGCTGAACAAGAGAAGTAAGATTATCAAGTTTTGTGCTAAATGATGCATGACATTGAACTCTATTAGAAAAAAGGTAATTCTGTCAGTGCCATTATACTTATAAAATCCTTATGAGGTCAACAAGCATCAAGTTGACTGTAGAAAAAAAACCCAAACAGACAGTAAACAGGCAGAAAAACATTACATACTGAATCCTAAATCACACTAGCCTGGCAATATGAGATACACATGAATTTACTAAAAGGCATACATATATCTTATAGTTAAGTCAGATGGATTGGGGCACATTCTTTCAATTAGTGTGCCAGAGATCTAAAAGTCACTTAAAATATGATGGAGGAAGAATAAAATGTACTGTCAGGGCTTGTCTTGAATTACAGACTATGGCAAGAGAACTAGAGCGCAAGGTATCTGCGTGTGGTATTGAAAAGCAAATGAGAAAGCAGATCCCAGGGTACATCATTGTCTTTTAAAAAAACTGCACATGAAAAGCATGACTGATACAAATTTGCACTGCGCCAATGTTTTAAAATGAATTCTGATACACCAAGCAGGATTTGACAACATTTCATTTTTCAGACAGACAATGAAGGGGTTGGGGTGCCATGCGAGATAAAAGGTTTCTCCCACCATACACTCTCTCTTCCCATTTGAGTAGTGTTTGTAAATTGTGCAAAGAAAGTACCCTAATCCACAAAGCTGGATTAGCAACTGACAGTTCGAAAACAAAGGGCTGTGAAATTAAAATGAAGCTGCCACACAAATGTTTCTTGTTCAGCCTCCAGTGTGGCCCACACAGCACAGGAGGGCTGTGCTCTTTAATCTCTTGCCCATCTGACAACATGGCACAATGCCTGCCTGCATTCCAAGGAAATCTGACCTTACAATTGGGCTGCTGGTGCCAATTGCCAAGAATGGCTTTAAAAATAGACAGCTCAAATTGTACTGCCCATATCATAATTCCCTTTCATGCCAGCAGAAAATACAGCTATGACCAAATTGCACACAGCCATCACATTTGAATAAGCAAAGCAAGCACGTCCAACTGCATTATACAAATAGCAATTCGACTATAACTGCTTGGAGAAATATACCCGTCCCACAGGGTTGCATCAAACTGATGACTCCATTGTAGAATGAAGTCTTTAATGAGCTCTGCCACACACTTTAACGATTTCCCCACTTTGTCCTCACCATCCATGAATTGCAAACACATTTAGCATCCAGCTGAGCTCACAGAGAAAAGCTTTAGCCAGACTCTGCTCAACCCCAGTTAAACACTTGCTGAAGCTATCAACTAACCAGCACGATTTCTTTGCCCCAAATTCATCAGTCATTGAATTTGCCTCTCCTTTCCCCAAAACTTGCAAAACTCCATGAAGAAAAAAAAAAACCTTCAACACATTCAATTCATGTTGGTGCTATTCTAGCAATGTGGCACAGTGTTCCACAAATTCCAAAAAGCCTGCAAAGCTACATTTGAGGGCTTTCTCAGGTAATAGTCTGTTCAGGAAGAAATGAAGGGCAGCATATCTGAACAGCGTGCAAGTTTCACCTACAGCAGAAGATAGAAATGGAAGGACACTGATTCTCCATGAGGGTTAAGGAAGGAAGTAATAAGATTCTGCATAACATTACTAGGGCTTTTTAATCAACATGATATGATGGTGTACAACAGCAGACATAAAGTAAAATCATTTTATGACTCAATAACTACAAGTAGATTATTTTTTTGTTTGTTTGTTTAAAATTTTATGCTACTTACTATGCTGGGACCTCAGTGGGTAGAGGAGGGGGTAAAGTAGTGGGAGATAGGGGGCAGCAGGCTGGTGGATTGCACTGCCCTAGACATTGGCAGTGGGGACATATGAAGGGAAAGAGGGAAAAGAATCAACCATTCAATTTTTATTATGGTCATAGTCCAGCAAAGAGGGAAAAGAAAGTGTTGGAAGAAATGGCAGACCAGCCAGAAAAACTTGGTATACTGGGAAGGAATGAAGGGAGGCTAGAATAGAAAAATGACATGGATCTACTTTACCTCTTCATCTATCTAGGTTTTGTTTGTTCTGAAACTTCAAACTACTAAAGCAATCTAGATTTTATTTCTGCTGAAGTGTGACTAACTGAAAAGAGTTTGGCAGAACCTGTGGAATGTGATAGTTTCTTTTAGGTTTGAAACAACAACAACTTTGTGCACTCCTAGTAAAGGGAACTATTAATGGACTGTCAACATTGCTGCAATTCCAAAACCTCTCTTCTAATCAAGGAAATCTCAGGCATGGCGATAGCTTATCTAAATTCCTTGTCCAAGGAAATGTTGACATCTCCAATCATGGACCTCAACATTTCATGGCAACCATGGACATGTTGGAACTAGTACCTGGCTAACTGAAGTCAGTAAGGGACAGGTTAGATTTTATATTTTTGGATGGCATGAGTGATTTGAAAAAAGAAGGTGGTCTGTGTGACTCTAATATCATGGACATATTATTCCTCAATAAGTTTCCTGAATAGAACAAATTAAAAATAAACGACTCCAAAAATGCTGAAACGGTTTAACAAAAAAAATATCCCCCCCCCAAAAAAATCACCTGCTTTCACTACCTAGTTATGCCTAGAGTACCAGCTGCAAACCTTTCTCAGCCAGTCATATTTGGTAAGAGTTATCTATGTTGCAGTACAGTCGGTCCCATAGATGGCTGCAGTATAGCATATGAGTGGCTGTCTTTGAAAAGTACTTAGAAGTTGCAGCTGGTACAAAATGAAGCAGTTCAGCTGCTAACCAGTGCAAGGAGCAGGTAGTATGATACCATACTATGATACTGAAAGATCTATATTGGTTGCCAGTTGCTTATCCAGAATAATTTAAAGAATTGCTACTAGTAACAATGTAAAGAGTTGCTATCAGTTACTATCATGGCCTGAACGATTTAGGAACTGAGTACCTGAGGAAATACTGCTCCAATTACGAATGTCCAACTGCTAAGAGAGACTATTTTGAAGAAACTCCTGTTGCCAGAGGTTCATTTTCATTGTATTTCCCTCAGTTATATAACACATTTCCTCAACAGTTGCATTTGTCCCCAACTCTCTCTATGAGTTTTTGTTTTTTTAAAAAAAACAGTAAATATTTCCCTTTTTCAGAAGTCTTTTAAATACCAATTAACTTTAGTAATAATTTTAATCTTTTTGTAGATTTAGTATGGTTTTAAATTTTGTAAGTTGTTTTAAGTATTTGGTAGAATAGAAGGGTGAGATTTAATCAAGAAATAATGAATATTGTATAATCCTATAATACTTTTATAACATATCACCTATATTTTCACATTTTCTGGAACTTTCTATTTACTTATTTTATTACCTCAGCGTGAGACAGTAGCATGCTGCAGTTGCCAAATGAACCAATGCAGTCTTGGGTTGCATCAACAGAGGTATGATATCAAGAAAATGGAAATTCATAGTTCAGTTTTATGCTGCACTAGTCCTACCACACCTGTCATATGGAGAGCTGGGCATGTTTAGCCTAAAAAAATAGCTGGATAATGGAAGACATGATAGCAATCTTTCCATTCTTGAAAGGCTATCCCAGGAAAGAAGATATGGATTTATACTGTAGTGCCAAAGGTTAGGATAAGATTTATGAGACTGCTAGTCTGTGACCAATAAAGATTGATTGATTGATTGAAGATTGATTGGTTAGGACAAGAATCAAGAAATGGAAATGAAGAGAACCAAACTCAAAATAAGGAGGAATTATCTGACCATGAGAACTATTAAACAATAGAATAGCCTGCATCATAGAATTGGGCAGCCATTTAATATTTATTTGCTATGTATATGTAGGGATGTGGGTCTATATATATGTTGTACATAGTATGTTTAGGTGTGTGTCATGTATATGTTTCACTTTGAGAGCGGGCAACTAAATTTCATTATTTTATGTGTGCCATTGTGCCCACAATATAAAAAATGACAATAAAGGTTATTTATTTATTTATTTATTTATTTATTTGTCTGGGATGGGATTTGCCATTCCTGCCCTGGGGAGATCTCCAAGGACTCTTCCAATCCTGCAAGTCTATGCATATGTGATATTTTGATTGAGGAATATGAATATAACAAAGATGCAAAAGTCTGCACTGGAGGATAGAGAGAAAAAATTAGAAGTTTGTAATATTATTAAGAGAGAAGCAAGACGATTTAGAGGTAGAGTGCATTTGGGAAATGAGAATGAATAAAAAAAAATTAAGGCTTCATATACCATTAACAGGATATGAAAAAACAAATGAGGGCAAAAGGGCTTTGGAAAAAAATGAAACATTCAGTCTTGCATATATTAAACTGAGTTATGATAAAGCATTCAAGCAGTCATATCAGAGAAGCCCTTAGAGATATGGATTTTGCATGGCTGATCTAAGGCAGAGATGGAGAGGAGTAATGAAACATAATGGAGTTCCAAAAGACACTAGAAATTATGGGATTACTCAGGGACAAAAGACTAGAATAGTTAATATCCAATGATACATCCTTGGGGGAAAGCAGCAGCAGAGTCTCCTAATGGAGACACAGAGAGAGCAATCAGACAGAGGATACAAAACACGACACAAAATGAATCGCAGCACCCATCTAGCATCTTTCATAACTGGCCATGTCACAACCATATCAGTAACATCTTCCTGTTTCAAAAAGACTAATGTTGTGCAACATACTTGGTCTAAGGAAGGAGTCACAAAAGAGCCACACTGCTAAATTAAAAATAATTCAGGTCACAAAGGACTCCCCAGTGCATCAATCAGCTTTTTGGAATTAGTGTGGCAAAAGCAGCAGCAGCACTGGAGCTGGTGGCATCAATAAGGCCTGGTGGCTTTGGAGGCACTTGGCAATGTGCCTTTTGCAGGGGCGAAAGTGGTGAGTTTACTGACATTAAAAGAAAATGCCAGCAAGCCATACAAAGCTGCTTGGTGGGCCACATGTAGTGCAGGCCTGGTCTCTGGAAATGTCCCATTTCAGTTCAGAATCCCAAGTAATTCTTAAACATATTCTGGGTTTGTTGAATTAATCTTCCTAAATGAACTACGGGTAGTTCTCTACTTACGACCACAATTGAGCCCAAAATTTCCATTGCTAAGCAAGGCAGTTGTTAAGTGAGTTTTGCCCAGTGGTGGGATTCAAATATGTGAACAACCAGTTCTCTGTGTGGATGCCACTTCCGGAAGTCCGTTCTGGGCCTGGGCAACAAAAAATTAGCTACCAGTTCTCCTGAACTGGTGCGAACTGGCTGAATCCCACCACTGGTTTTGCCCCATTTTATGACTTTTCTTGCCACAGTTGTTAAGTGAATCACCGCAGTTGTTAAGTTAGTAACATGGTTGTTAAGTAAATCTGGCCTCCCCATTGACTTTGCTTGTCAGAAGAGCACAAAAGGTGATCACATGACCCTGGGACATCATAAATACATCCCAGTTGCCAAATGTCCAAATTTTGATCATATGACCATGGGGATGCTGCAACGGTTGTTAGTGTGAAAAAATGGTCATAAATCACTTTTTTCAGTGCTATTGAATGGTCACTAAATGAGTGGTTGTAAGCTGAGGACTGCCTGTATTCAAGTATGATCTGAGCTAGTGGCAAAAGCGCCTAGACCCGTGGTGGCGAACCTATGGCACGCGTGCCACAGGTGGCACGCAGAGCCCTCTCTGTGGGCACGCGCGCCATTGCCCCAGTCCTAGGCCTTCAGCTGGGTTTTATAAAACCTTTTCGCTTTAGGCCTCCACCGCCGTGTGCAAAAAAAAAAAAAAGTTCAATCAATCAATTTCAACTTCTCGTGGGGAAAAAAAAGATCTCACAAAGTTGGACTTGATTGATTGACCTTTTAAGTCCCACCCAGTCTGCCGTTACCACCGCAGCCATGCCCACCCAATAGGCCACACCCACCCAATGGGCCACGCCCACCCGGCACCCGACAATACATAAGTGGGTTGTGGGTTGCAGTTTGGGCACTCGGTCTCTAAAAGGTTCGTCATCACTGGCCTAGACTGATACAAAGCTGGCTGGGCGATTTACTTACTTCAAAGAACTGCTATGAGGAAAAAAGGATAATAATGTAAGGATCTTTGAGACAGGGTAGGATAAGAATTTAACACAAATATTTGTTAAGCTTAAGCGAGATAGCTAGCAGCTTCCTGATTCATCTGAATGCCATATGCTAAATAAATAAATAAATAAATAAATAAATAAATAAATAAATAAATAAATAAATAAATAAATAAATAAATAAATACATAAATACATACATACATACATACATACATACATACATACATACATACATACATACATAAATAAATAAATAAATAAATAAATAAATAAATAAATGCACTGAATGTAGTCCTCAGAGAAGAAAATGGTACCTGGATATAATCAGGGAAAGAGGTGGATTTTAATAATTTAATAGTAATAGTAATAATTTATTTGCTGCCTGACTCCCAGAAACTCTGGGCAGTTTGCATTGTGAAGATATTTAAAAACAAAGAACAATACACAACCCACAAAAACAGCACAAGGTTGAAGAACAATGATGGCAAAGGAAACAAACCCACTGGGGAAGAGAAAGGAAGAAATATTGGGCAATTGGTCATCCTCTCTGAAGGCCTGGGCAAAGAGCCAGGTCTTTAAGGCCTCTCAAAATACTAGTATAGGGTAGAGGCTATTTGAATTTCAGGGGGGGGGACCTCATTCCAGAGGGCAGACACTGCCACAGAGAAGGCACACTTCTGGGGTCCTATGGGTGGCATTGTTTAACCCAAGAGTGTCCTAACTTGGCAATTTTTAAGACCTGTGGACTTCAATTCCCAGAATTCCCCAGCCTGCATGGCTGGCTGAGGAATTCTGAGAATTGAAGTGCACAACTCTTAAAGTTGCCAAGGTTGAACACACCTAGATTAATTGACTGAACCTGGAGTGACTCAACTCTGCCAGATCAAACTGTCCAAGCAAGTTACTATGGAGATAGGAGGTCCCTCAAGTAACCAGGCCCTAGGCCATGTAGGCCAGGTCATGAAAAGGAAGAAATGCCATATTCTTGCCATAGCTACTGTATGAGTTTTAACATATCAATTTAGAATTGTATGTGTTGCTTCCCATCATGCAATAGTTTATATTTAAATAAAACAGAAATAGAACATTAAACACTTTTTTATGGTTTACAAACAGTACCATATCAAGTTTGATGCTAAACTACTGTTCCTTTAACAGTACAATCTAAAATAGGGATTTGAGTCACCTACTTCTATTATGATCCTTCAACCAACAGATATAGGACTGTAACCCAATAAATTCATCCCTTGGCCATCCTCGGGTTTTCCTTTGGGTGAATCCAGCATTTCAAGTGAGGTAACAAGATGATGTTTACCATTGTGGTGTCTCACTTTTGCCCAAGTAAACTCCTCCTTATTTGCATGTTCCACCTTTTTTTCATTTACCTTCTTTCCCAAAGCATCTCACACAATCTATGTGACATTCTAAGCCCACCCTGTCTGATAGTAGTGCAGTTCACCTCCTGAAAAAGAAGTAAAGTCATCTGTTAGCTTTGCTCCATTGACAGTGCAACTCTTGTTGAAGCAAGATACACCGTGGGAGACTTTATTGACAAAATCACAATACAGTAAAGGTTCTTCTGAAGAACCAGCAGCCTCAAAAAAAAACAAATGCATGGCTTGCAAAGGACAGATTTTGCTTATATAGGTAATCCTTGCTTAACAACCGATTGCTTAGCGACCATTCAAAGATACAACAGCCCCCCCCAAAAGCTACTTATGACCCAGTTCCACAGTTCTGGTGGTGACATCTCTTCCTTGGTCACATGACCATATTTCAGGCACTTGGTAACCCTTATAGCAGGTTGCAATGTTCCACGGTCATGTGACTGTGATTTACAACATTTTTGTGCTGATTTCCAGCCTCTTTAGCTGGTTTCTGGCTTTTTCAGCTGGTTTCTGGCAAAACCACCCATAGGAATGAATGGATTCCCTTAATAGCCACCACACTTAATGACCCTAACGACTACCGCAAAAAAGTCATAAAATCAGGTCGGTCACAAGTCAGTCTCAACTTATCACTGTCTTGACTTACAAAGGAAATTCCGACTCCATTTGGGTGAATAATCGAGGATTACTTGTAAATGGGAATCAAAACTGGCCCTTTAAAAATTTGTCATATCTATCATATGGTAGATATGGTTAAAATGGCATAAAATCCTACTATCTTTCTAGCTTGCCCACTTTTTCTTACACATGTGTGCATAGGCTTACCGCATTTCACATCTTTTCTTCACAAACTGTACCTCAGATCCACAGACATCAGATCTAGATATGTATACACAGCTAAGAGTACTTGTTCAATATTTATCTGCAAGGTGCCACAACTTCCTGATGACATAGGATCACAACAGTTCAGTGATGTATTTACAGTTCTTACAAATTATTGGTTGAAAATTAGAGAGCTATACTGGATTTGTGATTCTTAAATGGACCATATTAGGAAAGAGAGAGATATTCCTTTAGATCACATCTGAAGGCAAATAAATCTAATTTTGCATTTTTCAGTCAATACATGAATCAAAATTCACATACATGTTTCTCCTAGACTTGGCAATGCTGTCAGATGGTAGCAACTAGGTAGCTGATCCACAAAAACAAATTCAAGACCCAGCTTCTTAATTGGACAAGAGACGACCAGGAATTTCAATTGAAAAAAAATAACACATTTTTTGGGGGTGAAAAAAAATGCCCATTTTTTTTTCATTTTCTATATTGCTGCTGAAAAAACTTCAGAGGTGTAATGCTGAATTGAAAGAGTATTTAATCTTTTTTCTATTATATTGGGGAAATTATTGCAAAAACTATACACGTCCAAAAAATATACAAACACTGCTCTTTCTTTAAAAAAAAAAAGCTATCCTTGGAACAAAAGAATATACAAATGGAAGAATTAATCAAAAATGACATATTTATAAAACATAAAGCTGAAATAATATTCACCCATCTCTTGCCTAAATATGGGTTTCCTTGACATGCATACAATCATTTTCACGAAGCCACGGAAAGGATGGCTTTCATAGAAACCTCTTCTATTCTATTACTGCCACCACAACCGTTTCTTAATCTGACTTCCATGGAAAGTGAAATGGCTATTGTTTTAGAAAAACAAACAGCTGCGCAACATTCCAAATAGGGTTCTTGAATGCTATATGTTTCTAATTATAAGTTTCTAGCAGAAAAAATATTCCCAAGACAAAGTAATGTTTATACATTTTCTGATGCACAATTTACATCTTTTCTTTGTAAACAAAACCCTTGCTTTAAAGAAAAGCAAGTCTTTATCTCTTTAATAAAAACACAATGTATTATTTAGAATAAAAGCAAATCAAATATAAGAAAAGAAGCAGGGGATAAGGAAAGATAAGAATCGTCTGCCTTCAGTTAACTGTGATTCATCTGGTTATTTCCTCTGAGATTCTAAAGTGTTGCCATACATCACAACAATATAATTAGTTTTGCTCTCTTAAAAATGTCTTCACATGAAAAAAGTATTATTTTGTTAGGCAATACTTTTCAGGTTTTCTTAAAAGCTCAGCAACAGTCAACTCTCGATAGCCAGGCTGTACAGGTAGTCCTCGACTTACAACCACAACTGAGACCACAATTTCTGTCACTAAGCGATGCAGTGGTAAAGCACACTTCCATGAGTGCGTTGCTTAGCAATGACAATTCTGGTAGTCCCAGTTACCGTCATAACTCCAGATGCAAGGGTCATTAAGCGGGAAGTAAAAGGAGTCCCATGTAAGGTGTGAGGAGTGCAAGGGGCTTGGGGAGGCTCTGGGAGGCCTGACACCAGCTGGGTGTGAGTTGGAGAGGTGTTGTAATGTGGCACAAGTTCAAGGAGGCCAGAGAAAGAGGATGCAGGGTGTGCAACCACAGGGAGGCTGGGGTGCACTGTGGCTATGAGATGGCAAGATGTCCCTGAGCCACTGTGTAGCATGAAGCTGCAGCTGCGCTGGAAGCCTCAGCTAACCCCAGCTTGCCTCATAATCATGGTGCAAAGTTTCCATGCCTTGGAAAGCCTGAACAGCATGGCTCAAAGCTGCTGTACCCCAGAAAGCCACAACAACTGGCAGAAAGCTGCAGCACCCCAAGAACTTTAAAGGACCTTCTTTTTTTTGACATGCAGTGGTACTGGGGCTGTAAGAAACTCCTCTAAGCTGTTGTACAGCATGAAGTCCAGCCAAAGCTTGGCCCAGCAGCATGGTGAAAAAGGGTTTCTTGCCACCCCAGTAAGCCACAGCGGCCCCAAGCCAGTCCCAGAAGCAGATACCCTTGCCACCTTGTATTCCAAGGCTCCTGCCAACCTCTAAGCACTGCCATCCCAGCTGACCTTTGCCAACTTCATGCTCTCATCACTGATGAGGTATGCCTGACCTAGCCCTTCATGAGGCAGCTGTTGGCCATGAGGCCATCTTCCCCAGGACTCTGTCAGGCATGACCAAGGAAGTAAGTGCAACCAGCCAGGCCCTTGCAAAGGGCCAGGCCAGGGATGCTTGTCAGCAGCAGGAGCAAAAAGGCAGCAAAGGTCAGCTAGGGCACGGGTGTCAAAGTCGATCGCATCACGTGACGTATCGTGATGCATTGTGATGTATCGCTACATTTTTGCCGTTGCAGAGCCTGGGTGGGCGTGGTCTGCACGTGACGCATCCGGGCTGCCAGTTTGACAGCTAGGGCATCAGAGGCTGTGGATTGCAGAAGGCTAAAAAGGCACAGATGGGGGGAGATAGGCATGTAGAGGGACTTGAGGTGCCCTTGCAGTTGTAAATGTGGGCCGGCTGCCAAGCAGATGAATTTTGATTGTGTGACTGGATGGGGCCCTGCAATATCTGTAACTTTGAATGGTTGCTGAACAATCAGTTGTACGTCAAGAACTACCTGTAATATTTATTGGCAAAATGAATTCTTGCATTGGGAGGCGTGTCTACATGCTGCAGAGGAGGGCTCACACCAGGGCTGAATGACCGTTTCAGACAATGCAATAAAATACTTAGTAAAATAAGTTGTAATATTTCAGTAATTTCATCCATACAATTTCTCACACAATTTCAAACGAAACTCCCCAAACTCCCCTGGAAGCTCATGAAGCCCAGTGCAACAATGCTATCATTTAATTTTTAAAATGTAATTTGAAGGCTTGTGAATATCATCTGGGGATGTCATGGACACCTTCTTCCAATCCCTAACTTTCATAATGGAACAGACTTTATATAGCAACATTCACTGCTTGAAGAGTTTGTTGGATAAAAGCTACAATAGAACCCTTCTTCCTGACTTGATTTTCTGTGCGCTTGGTATTTTTTTAATATGAAAATTAACTTGATCATGTGGGCTCCATCTCTCTATATGATTCCCTCTAGAAATGTACTTTCCCCATACCTACCAAGCCCAAATCAATTAAATGCTGTAATTTCAATCAGATATCAATGCCTTGAACATCTGATCTCTATCTTTCTAAGTATTACATTCTAATTCTGGGAAAAGTTTAACAAATTAGCTTACACTTAAGTTCCTCCATCTTGTCCTCCACAGATGTTAGGACTTCTAACAAGCAATTGGTAACTTGATTAATAGGAAAAGCCAAAAAAGCTAATTGGAATAGAGCTTGGGGCTTTTTCTCACTCTTCGACAAGAGAGAAGGAAAGATGGCTCCCGAGTAGGCACAGAGTTAGAAAGGATAAGTTAAGAGAAAACAGTTGGCAATGCCTACTGGAGACGAAAAGGACCCCACTAACTGGGACCAAAAAGGGAGAAATGGCAGCCAAACCCAAGGGATGTGCTCGGGGACAGCAGGGGTGGTAAAGAAATGTGCAGAGCCAATTCAAGAACATTTTGCAGTTCATTGAGGTAGCAGTCTAAATATATGCTACAATAGGTCCTTAATATGTGTTGCACCTTTAAGGGTGTCCGGCTTAGAAAGAAGAACTTTAAAGGAAAATCAAGAAAGGGAGTGGAGGTGTGAGTGAGTTGCTGCTAGTTGCAGTGAAAATCTCCCTACAGCCAAGAGAAGCTATTTTAACTGTTTGCATTTCTGTAAGAGGATTGAGCATTATGAGTAAATGTGTTACTTTCCCAAACGAAAGCTATCTTTATAGAATTTCCAAGGGAAGGGGATTTATCCATCAATGCCCCCTGCTGTATATACATATTCTGGGTGACACTTCATTACACTTTATTTAATGTAATTTGCAAATAGCTAGGGAGAGATCCCATAGGAATCTCAAGGAAGCTTAGTTGTCAAATTCGAGACTGGCATCTGCATTAATAGAGGGGCTATATATCTGTCTAAGCAAACTACATGGAAATTCAAAGCAAATCTTTTTGACTTATTTCATGAAAGCCACTTCATGGGTGTTCTGCAGTGTGCTATACAATATTTTTCTTTTTCACATGGAAGAAAGCAAGTAGATATACAGGCAAAAAGGAGGTCACTATTGTTCTCCTTAATGTTCTTCTCCATGTGGGGGACACCCACCTTTTTAGTAAAACATATGTATCTGTGGATCCTCACCCTTACCAAAGAAAAAAGAAAAAAAGAGCTTTATGAAGCATTTCTCTTAAAATACCACCCAAAAGCATGCATTTCAAAATACCCAATAGATATTTAGAGCATCCCATTTTGTTGGAAGCCCCCTCTCCCCACTTGCAGCCTTATTTTGGAAAAGGAGGCAGCTGTTTCATATCTCTATCTTGTTTAGGGAAAGCAGCTTCCATCATTAGCCAACGTCTAACCCCTGCTCTGGAAGGCAAGCGTTTTTTTTTCCTTTGGTGCCAGGAAGGAAAGGCTGTAAATTGAGAACTCAATTTTGCTACTCTCAGTTCTCCCAGGGATTCAGATGATTAGCCCTAAACAGATTCTGTATCTGTTTACAACAGTATATAATATGAAGCTGACTGTGCTTATCTGAACATGGTTATAGACCTCCTTACTTTCAAGAACACTGTTCATCCCTCCCCTATTTCCACATCATCTCTGGCTTGTGAGATACTACTAGTCCACTTGTCAAGGGGTCCCTCGGAGCAGGAAATGACACAGAAAGAAGTGGTCCACACCTCTGCTAAACCAAGAAGTTAAGATACCAGGCTACAAACCTGTAGGTCATGACTTCTAGTCTCACCTTAAGCACAAAGCTAGCTGGGTATCCTTGAGCCAGTCATATTCTCTCAAACCTAAGAAGCAGTCAATGGCAAACCACTTCTGAAATCTTGCCAAGTGAACTTCAGGAACTGGTCCAGGCAGTCATCAGGAGTCAAGACTGATTTGAATGCAGACACAAAAAGAGTTAAACTGTTTGTTAATTCTACATGTGATGTTATGTGAGGTTGACCTTGAGAGATAAAAGGTAGAGAGGTTGTCTAAACCTCCAAGGTAAACTAGACAGAGCTAATTCTTCTTTATTGTAAGGCTACATTAACAGAATCTTGCAAGTTTGAGGGCACAAACTTCCTGCCACCACTTTTAACCCCTTAATGAAGTCTGTCAAGATGCTTCTGAATCTTGAGTCTATCCTCCAAAGTGTTAGCAATTTGCCCCAACTTGGTGTCCCCTGCAGATATGATAAGTATTCCTTCTGTTCCCTCGTCTAAATCATTTATGAAGTTGTTGAAGAGCACTGGCCCCAAAACAACACTTCAAAGTAACCCACTGCATGCTTCCCTGCATTTAGATGCAGTTCCATTGAGGACTACAGGCTGAGTGTAGTTGGTTGGCCAACTGCTGAAAAGACTTTTTCCCTGTCTTCCAAGCTCAATGTCTGGTTTTAGGAAGTCCTATTTCTCCCTCATAGGATTGCTGTGAACCCACTTTCCTGTTATCCTTGGCAAAGAAGAAGCAATAATTGATCCAGTCACATATTCCTTTTCTTCCGTAGCTAGATTTCTTCTCAACAATGTTTTAAATGTTAGATCAGGAATCAAAATAGCAAAACTGCCTTCTTTGTTGTAACGTAGACACTAAAAAATTATTGTTGAGCCAATATTTAAGAGCTGATTTACATATTCGCATCGGAGGTAAAACATTCTCATCTCACTATAATGTTAATTCTGCTAATTCCCCCATCCCACACCAATTTCTAAAATGAAATGGGAGAGTAATTAACAGAAAATTTTTGGGACTGAAGAAGCATTATTTCTTGGTAATTTGAGCTATCATCACACAGAGGTTCTTCCACAAGATTTCACTTTATAAAATCATCTCAGTGTGACCTTCCACTTTAATAAAGATAGCACAAATACTCTGCAGACATATTTTAGAAAAAAATATTCAGTACATTATTGCTGTCTGAACTGGAACCATGACACATGGCTGAATAACATTCCATACTTTATGAACCACCACATTTCATATCGCATGCAGTTGTAATGTGTAGCCACATTATAGTTCTCTGAAGAGTGTATACATACGATGACTTGCAAAAACCTCAATGTTACATACCAGATTTGTCATGTTGCATTTTCCTTTCAATTTGATTAGTTGTACCACTTTTGGTTTAAAGAGTTTTTATTCTGCAGATAACCCTTTTTGAGGAGATAAACCTTTCAGATTTGTACGTTTGGAATAATTAGCACAGGGGAAATGATTTGAAAAGTAAAAGATGATTTGGATGCACATAGGAATGTATGTCACACTGGTTTCAACCATCGTAATATGATTGATTTAAATCATCCATGCATGCCCTGAATCATTTTTCCCCTCTTGAAGCTGGATCCTTGCATGATCCCAATAACAAGCCCTTGTAGGGAACTGTCCAGCCAAAAGTTTGCCATCAGAGGCATTTAATTAAGGCTGGCATTTGGAGCACAATTTCCTGTTTGATGCTAATAAGGTTAATAAATAATTAATAAGATAATAATTAGCATAAATGAATTTCTTTCCTGGAAAAAAGATAACTAATTGATAAATGATTTTGGTTTTGTATGATCTTCTATTTCAACTGGCGCAGATCAATGTTTCCTTTCATAACAACAATAACAAAAAAGGCTTGGAAGAGAAATTGGATTCTGGCACTGTTTTTGTTTTCTAGGAAGCAAGTAAAATTGCCCTCATTGCCACAAAATCAATTATCCTCATTTTGCTGATGACTTTCCTATTAACTAATCTTGCATCATTAAGAAAATATGGCATGATAAACTGTTTTTACTGCCATTTGCAAGGGAGAACACACCTGTTTTTTTTTATGCTATGAGAAATGTAAAGTCCCTCTTTGCAAATGTTGTCCATCTGTAAGTAGGGAGGAAAGGATACTGCCATTAGCCTTGTTCCGGTCCCCAAACTGTGCATCTATACATTGATTTTCCTTTTGGGCTTTCTTAGTAATGTACAAATGCTGGAACAGGGGGAGCCAGTAATGGAAATAAATGTCAGACCTAGATCAAGTGTCGGCAAATCCTTTCCCTTCATAAAAGAATTTCTGACATGATCTCCAGATGACTGGCTTTTAGAAAAATTAGTGTTCTTTTTATGTTCACTGGAGGCATAAGAATTAGAGTTGATAAAATCTTTACAATATTTGGAAATTGTTCTCTTCTTTAATATTAATAGGATATGCTATTAGAGTCAGACTATGTAATAACATTGTACTATATAGAATCAACCTTGTTAACTCTCAAGAATCTTTTTTCTGCTATGTATTCAAAGTGGACTGTGATTAATATACATATATATAAATATGTGTGTGTATTTGTGTGTGTGTATGTATGTATACATATAGCATCTGCATATGAATGTGCATGCATGTGTATGGTTATATATTTTATTTTGAGAGTAGGCATCAGAATTTCATTTTTTAATGTGTGCCAATCTCTTATCTCTTATATGCAAAGCAGTTCTATTTCAGTAATGCGGTTTGGACTACCCATTGGCAATATGATTCACTTTACTAATGCAAAGAAGCCACCAACTAGAAGTATTCAAAAGAGTCGTGGTGGCACAATGGTTAGAATGTAGTATTTCAGGCAAACTCTGTCCACAGTTTGGAGTTTGATCCTCATGGGCTCAAGGTTGACTCAGCCTTCTATCCTTCCAAGCATCGGTAAAATGAGCAGCCAGATTGTTGTGGGCAATATTCAAATAAGCCTTGTAAACAGCCCAGAGAGTGCAGTAAAGTACTATGGAGTGGCACATAAATCTAATGCTATTGCTATTCAGGTGGCCTCAAACCACTTTAGAAAGAGCCTTGTCTCAGCCCTCTCCCCTAATAATGACCATGGTTTGGATGACTTTGGAGATGTTCACAGTAACCATCGATCTCAGCAGTTGACTGCTTTGGTGCCCAGTATGCGATTGCCTTCTCAAAGCACCAACTATGGAGGAAAAGGTTGAGCGGGGCTCAGCTATGAGGCGAAACAAGAAGGTTATGCATTTAGATAAGGGGATTGTGTTGCTTCACAAGCAACTCTGGGTGGTGAGGGTTAGGCTTTGCCCACGTTGAAAATGCCCAAAGCGGTGCAAGCTGTGTTGCTGTTTCTCTAAACATTTCTATTTTTAGAGTGGAAAATCTTCTTTTCTGCACTCTACTGAGCTAAATAGGGAAGAGAGGGAGGGAAGGGAAGGCTATAGAAAGCAATGTTAAAAGCCACTTGTTTCCTGCTCTTTATCTGCTCCTGAGAACAAAAGCAAACAAGCTCTTCTAACCTTTTATGTTCAGAAACAGCCCATTATATATTGAACTTAAAAAGCAGCACATGGATCTGGGTAGAGGAACCATCTCTCTTTATTGCATTGAGTGCATTCACTCTGACGTTTTCAGAAATGCCTGGCCTTTACGTTTAAGACTCTAATTTCCTAGCATGGCCTTTTGGCGGTGGAAGTGAGATCTAAGAACCTGTTCCAGATACAAACATTGATTAAGTTGAAATATACTGAGACTACCTCATAGCAAGGTGTGATAATATCACCCTTTCCCTTTACGTCCTTATCTCATGAAAAAAATGCAGACGTTACATACCTGATTTACCATGCTTAGAAACTGCCATGCTTAGAAACTGCTTATGCAAGCTTTTGTGGCATGTATTTTAAAAAATAATAAATACATGCATATGATTATGCAATTATTTTGTCTGTATTACGGAAACTATTTCCCATTGCCTTCTTCAGGGACATGTTTTCAGTTTCCCAAGTTATTTACAGCGCTGGAACTCCCTGGTGGAACTCCAACCACATGTTAATTAGGTCCAACCCTACTTAGTCTCCAAGGCTGAAATGTTTTGTTGCTGCCACCAAAGTCTCCCATAAGTCGATTCCTACTAACTACACAAGGTGCCATTATACTGGATCATATGTTTTCAAAAGATTAAAAAACATGAAGAATTTACTTTCATTCTTCTCACCTCAACAGGTTCTAAAATCCATTGGAGGCATCATCTCCATGTTTCAAATTGTTCTTTTCATGGGGTAGAGTAAGATGATGAATCATTTTGTGTTGTATTTTCTGTCTTTATTTTGTTGCTGTTATATACATCAGAGAGTTAAAAGCTGAAATAACCAAAGGATGTTCCCTTTGCTAATTACCGTAGTGTTGTTTCCAGGAAATCTAGGAAATTCTGTGCCAGAGACAGACAAACAGATATAGTATAGCTAAGTAGATTAAATTCTTCCTGCATATAGATAGACAGATAGGCAGGCAGGCAGGCAGGATTTTGCCAATTAGAAAGTTATAGACATTGGGAATATGCAGATGCAAACTAAATTAGAACTTATCAACATAACTATCCAGATATTTTCCAACAAAATCAAATGCAAACGGTTGAAGTCTGTTCTATTAATCTTCATCTGTTTATTATCTGATAGAATAAGGATACAACAATTACTAAGATTGGGGCAGATCAAGGTTTATATATGATTCTGAAAGCATGGTAAGCCAAGAATAAATGGGATAATAATGTTAAATTTTCCATGGTTTTTAATATCTTCCTGAGCCATATTCATTAAATGTTAAATTAAAGTTATCCTCCTCTCAATTTTGATTTTCTTTATATAAAATATTGTCTATCTTTTTTGTGAAAGTTGGCCTAAATTTAGCCAACGCCAATTACCGTCTTTATAGAACATCAGCATTTAGACCAGAGAGTGTACATCTGCATCATCTTTTGTTTGTACAGCTGATAGCAGTAACTAGTTAAAACTTTATGCGATATTAATTACTAAAATAGCAAATTGAATGAAAAGATTACTTGAGCCAACTAGGAACAAAAAGTATTTCTGAAGGTGACTTTGGGCCATCATTTTCTCTCAGCCCTAGGGAGATGACTGGGCTAAATCACTTCCAAAACTCTTGCTAAGAAAATTGCAGGGATAGTCCTGGCAATTGCCAAGAGTCAACAGTGACTTTGTAGGAAGCCCCCCCCCTCCCGCTTAGATTAAAATATTCTTTATTCTTAATATTGAAAAGAGGCAGGAAAGAATATTTCCCCAGAATGAGAAAAAAATCTTAACAAAGGCAGAAAGCAGCTCCAGGAAAACAGCTTCACACTAAGAAACCTGAAAAGGCTGGCCTTCAGGAATGCAGATATTCTAATCCATTCAGGAAGACTTGGCCAATCTATTCATAAATAAAACACCTCCAGTCACAGAAGGCTGGAGTTGATGGGATTAAGAATTTACACCTCTCCCACCCAATTTCTAAAGACAGGACATGACCTTTAGGATTTAACAGGATTTCCCCACCACCATTAGAATAGCTCACTACATTGCACAACCCCTGGAGCATCTCAATCAGAACCCTATAAAGATCCATCCACTCACTCAGCCATTTTGTCAGCTGTCCCAGAACTGCATGCTGTTGCTGGTTCTGCTCATCAATAAATAGAAACCTTCTTTCCTAAGCAGCCTCCATTTTATTTCCAGCATCTTAGCCTCCAATGTCTAACTCCCGGCTTGGAACTGGACCTGTTTTTTCTTCCCACAACTTGTGCATCAATCTTATTTGGATCCATTGTTCTCTTGATTATCATTCTAGGAACTGCTGCCTTTACAGTACATTTTGCACGGAGGGAGGGGGAAGAGGAAACAATGAGATAGAGTCCACAGACTAGGAAAAAACATTAACCCCACTCATCATTGTCTGTATATGAACTATGATTTCTCCTGTCCAGCACTGGCTATCACTCATCATTCTTTCCTAATGTATCAAGGGCCATGATTCTAAAATAACAGCAATCCTGATTTAAAGATTGTATATATAAATGAGACTTTTAACAGATGCAGCTCTCATAAGTACTAGCAGCAGCCTCAATTTTCTATCTTCTCTGCCCATTGGTTAAAAAAAATAAAAGAGTTCCTCTGCATCTTTTGGCAAAACTTATCCATCGCAATTGCCCCAAAACAGAATCAACAGGGCAATTTACTTGTCAGAAGATCCACTCTTGCCACATTGATGGCTGAAGAAGGAATGGAGCTTTCAGTTTCATTTTGTTCACTACATGCATATTGTCCCACTATTAAATTAACATTAATTAGCTTTATGTAATGAGCCAGTTTCACAATTGGGTTAAGAAGCTGGCTTTTATTTCAGTTTCCAGCTGACAAAAGGGTGAGGCAGAGAGGTCCTCTCTTCCAAAGAGCCATGTACACTTCTTTCTTTAAAATATTTAAATATTCTTTTAAATATTTCTTCTGTTCAGTTGTTCTTTACTGGGGATCTAATGACCACATAATCTAAAAATGCTGGGCTCTTTCCTGTAATCCTTAAGGATTAAACTTTAAAACAGTTTTGGTTTTATTTGACAGAAATCTATGTGAGCCAATACAATAATAACATTGTGGAAAGATTTGCCAAAAGCTAATACTTTGCCACCCGATATAAATAAACCCTAGCTCTCAATTAAATAAGCACCGCCAATTTTGTCCACCTTCTAAATTCATGGGGAAAAAACAAAATCGCTTGAAAGCACCGTCTGCAATCCAAGCATTTAAAAACTCTTCAATGTTTGCTATCCTGTTCACAGGGCTTGACTAAAGGTCCTGTTTCAGACATAACTTCAGAACATGTACAAGAGAGGATTGAGGATTGAGTTCAGATGCAAATCCAAAAACAGAAAAGTAGGTCATTAAAAAAAGGACAGTGCTAATGCAGCTATTTTCTCTGCCAGCCACAGAATGTCATAATGTCGTTCAGCTTCTTATTGCAGGGATTCTCAGACATGACTTTAATGGAGCAGCAAAGATAGCTGGCTGACAGCAATGCCTGTCATTGTACTTCGCAGCAGATTAAACCAGAAATGGTTTTCCCGAACTCGCTGAAATTCTTCAGAAGCAATCCATCCTATTCATCTCTCCATCAGGAGAAGCCTGTTCTTAATCTTCTTCCTCCCATAGTCCCAAAAGAGATTGGAGTAAAGCTTTTTCAGAAGATTTTGATTAAAGATTTTTATATGTTTCTTACATCAAAAACTGAGCTGGATTTATTGATAGACCTCTGGGTGATTTACTGATCAAACCCCCCCCCCAACTTTCTGATTTTAACACTGCAATAAATTTCGCACCACCGTCACCAACTCAAAGCAGAAATGAAGAAAAACTCAGCATGGAAGGGTTTCTTTGGAAGGGCTGAGTTCTGTACAGATCTCATTCTTCCAATAAGTCTTGAAACAAAATCTAAGCAGTAAGTCCAGGGTTCTAGTAAAAAGCTTAAATAGTAAAACAGCAGCTTCCTCACATTTGGAGCGTAACCACGATCTTTTCTTGAGGATTCCATTCATTGGCTTGCATACAGTCTTACAATATTTTTGCAATGCACGGGTAGTCCTCATTTAGTGACCACATTTGGGATTGGCAACTCAGTCATTATGTGAGGGGATACATATAAAACTGCAACTATGCTTAGATCTTACTTCAGCTTTCCTTTGGTTCATAGACCTGCGAAGGACATAGATGTGAGGATTCGTCTCAAAGTTACTTTTTCATCACTGTCGTAACTGCGAATGGTCATTACACGAGGCAGCCGCTCAACAAGGATTACTTGAATGTTCATGAATTTTCACATATTTATTGATGAATGCAAGTGAGAGATCAACACGAAAGAAAGCATTTAAGTAAAAAGTACAGCATAAGCAAACTAAACCAAAGCACTGAAGGCATGGTGATGCATGATTTAAAGTGGCAAGAAACCTGGCGGGAAAAATTTAGATAATTCAAAATTCTACATTAATGAAATAATAATAAATGATGCTTGGAAATTCTTCTGACAGTTTCTAAGATTCTGTGTTTACCCCAAGCTAAAGATTAAAGATAGAAGCCTATATAGAGGTAGTCCTTGACTTACAAGTTCATTTAGTGACTGTTGGAAGTTATAACAGCACTGAAAAAAGTGACTTACGACCGCTTTTCACACTTATGGCCATTTCAGCATCCCCATGGTCACATGATCAAAATTCAGACGCTTGGCAACTGACTCATATTTATGACAGTTGCAGTGTCCTGAGGTCATGTGATCACCTTTTGTAACCTTCTAACAAGCAAGGGAGTCGGATTAACTTAACAGCTGCAGTGATTCACTAACAACTGTGGCAAGAAAGGTCATAAAATGGGGCAAAATTCACTTAACAATTGTCTCACTTAGCAATAGGAATTTTGGGCTCAATTGTGGTGGTAAGTTGAGGACTAGCTGTGCTTCTTCCTTCACTGACCTTGCTCAGGTGCCTGGGGCTTGACAAACTAAAAGTGTTCTTATCCTAAAACTAAGTTTAAAGCTTGACCCATATATATTACATTTTCTTTTCCTTTCCTTTATTTCTGTCTTTCACAGTATAAGCCTGAAGGCACTATTGTGTTAATTGATTTTTGCAAGCTATTATGAATGCTTTTCTTTGGTTGAAGGGCCAGATAATGCTTAAAATAAATACTGGGTAATTACAACATCCAGTGATGAGGTGTTTGTATCAATGAGCTATCACTATTTGAAAACCACATTACAGTATTTTTGACACCACCTCACATCAACTCCCACATACTGGAAGCCATTTAGAGTTTCAACTTTTAATCACCAATTGTAATCAGAAGTCTAGAAATCATTTATACAGGCTTCTTATTATACATGCTTCTTAAATTGGTTTTCCTGAAAATGAATCAATCAAGCAAACTAATTTAAAGCATGTTCAGAAATAATTTGAATACTGACTTATGATATGGTAGATTTATTGTGGTGGAAATGGGACTAAGACTTTAATACTGGGAATTTATGCCCCAAATAAGGAAAAAACAGTTTTATAAAGGACTTATGAAGAGATTAATAGGTTTCTCTTATGAAAATTGGTGCTTGATGGCAGATTGGAATGGGGTGACTGTCTCATAATTGGATTGAACTTCTGATAAAAATATTAAAATCACTCAAGGCAAATTACCAAAAATTTTCTTTGATTCAATGAACAATTTAGAGCTGGTTGATACATGGAAACTGAATGCAAATATAGCACTAAAGCTGATTTTTAAAACAAAAAAAGAACATTACCAAATTGTTTGATTAAATTACTTTACAATATTTTTCCTTCCTCCTATATCAAACAAAAATAAATCCTAATTCAAACATTGACCAGCATCATCTATCATGGGTCATCATAGGGATTTTGAGGGGCTGCTAGATGTGGTGGTAGTTGGGGGTGATCGTGCGAGCCTTATTGGACTCGATTGGTTCGAGGCCCTTGGAATTCAAGTGACTGGACTTCACAATCTGCAAACGTCAGGCCTTGCACAAGTTTGCAATGAGTTTGCTGATGTGTTCAGTTCAGAGCTTGGCTCGTTCAAGGGGCCTCCCATTGCTTTACGTTTAGACCCAGCCATCACACCCATCAGGATCAAGCCCCGAAGGGTGCCCTTTGCCTTAAAAAAACAAAATAGATGTAGAGCTGGACAAGCTGATCCAGCAGGGCATTTTAGAGCCTGTGGACTCTAGTCCATGGGAAACACCTATAGTCACGCCACTGAAGGCCAATGGAGAAGTCCGGATTTGTGCGGACTATAAATGTACACTTAATAAGGCATTGCAGCAGCATGCCTATCCGGTGCCTGTGGTGAGCCACATTTTGGCCTCCCTCAAGGGGGGGGCGGATCTTTGCAAAGCTTGATTTGGCTCAGGCCTATCAACAGTTACCTGTTGATGAGGTAACAGCTGAGGCCCAAACAATTGTGACGCATCGGGGAGCCTTTAAGGTCAAAAGGCTGCAGTTTGGGGTTAATGTAGCCCCTGGCATATTCCAGAGTGTGATGGAGCGAACGCTCCAGGGTATTCCGGGGGTCTGTCCCTATTTTGATGATGTCCTCATCGCTGGGGAGTCATCTGTGAACTTAGCTGAAAGGCTGAGGGCTGTCTTGCTGCGTTTCCGCCAAGCAGGGCTGAAGCTGAAGCAAAATAAGTGTAAAATTGGAGTCACCTCCTCTGAGTTCCTGGAATTCCGTATTGATGCTGAAGGCATCCATCCTTCGGAATCCAAGCTTCAAGCGATTCAGCAGGCCCCAAGCCCCGTCGAGGAGTGAGCTTCAAGCCTTCCTGGGGCTGTTAAATTTTTACCATTCTTTCCTTCCCCACAAGGCTGCAGTGGCTGAGCCGTTACACCGGCTCTTGGACAAACAGGCTCCATGGAAATGGACGAAGGTCCATGAAAGGAGTTTCACAGAGGTCAAGGCCTTGCTCTCTTCAAATGCGGTTTTAGCCCATTTTAATGAGCAATTGCCTGTGTGCATAGCCTGTGATGCATCCCCTTATGGGGTTGGGGCTGTGCTGAGCCATCTCAAGGCTGATGGGACACAAGTCCCTGTGGCCTACTACTCCAGGACTCTCTCATCTGCAGAGCATAATTATGCGCAGATTGACAGAGAAGCCTTGGCAATAGTGGCTGGAATAAAGAAATTCCATGATTTCTTGTATGGCCGCCATTTCACGGTTTACACAGACCATAACCCTTTGCTGGGTTTGTTTACAACAACAAAACAAACCCCACACATTATTTCTCCTAGAATGCTGAGATGGTCAATTTTCTTGTCAGCATATGACTACACCCTGATTCACAAACCAGGTAAAGAAATGGGCCATGCAGATGGTCTCAGCAGATTACCTCTACAGCAGATAGAGGCAGACCCTGCTCCTGCTGTTCACATTCTTTCCATTCAGGAATTGCCTGAATCTCCCCTCAATGCTAGGGACATGGCTGCAGAAACTGCCACTGATCACACGCTTACACGCGTGCTGACATGGGTGTTGTCAGGATGGCCTGACACGTGCCCGGGTGCAGAATTCCAGAGTCTCTGGCAAAGGAAGCACGAGCTTTCTACTTTCAAAGGGTGTCTCTTGTGGGGTAGCAGGATAGTCATCCCGGCCTCATTGAGGACTAGAGTCTTGTTTTCTCTGCATGAGGGACATCCGGGAATAGTCCGGATGAAGGCGCTAGCACATAGCCACCTCTGGTGGCCTGGGCTCGATAAAGAGATTGAGGCCCAGGTGCATGGGTGCCAAGTGTGCCAACAGTCAAGGCCAGAAATGCCCCAGGCCCCTGTACATAGGTGGGAGGAGACACATACCCCATGGTCGAGGGTACACATCGACTACGCTGGGCCCTTTCAGGGGCAATTCTTCCTTCTCCTCATGGACAGCCATTCCAAGTGGCTAGAGGTTGTTCCTGTCTCCTCCACTACTACTACTAGGACCATCCAGGTGCTGAGAGGAATCTTCACCTCACATGGTCTTCCAGATGTCCTTGTCTCAGACAACGGACCCCAATTCACATCTTCTGAGTTTCAGGGCTTCCTTCAAGCCAACATGATCCGGCATGCCACATCTGCGCCGTTTCATCCAGCTTCCAACGGACAAGCTGAGCGTATGGTGCGTACTACCAAAGATGCTTTAAAGAGAATTACTCACGGAAACTGGCATCACAGGTTAGCTGACTTTCTTCTTTGTCACCGCACCACACCTTGCACTGTCACTGGAAAGAGCCCAGCTGAACTCCGCTGGGGTCGCAGACTCATCACTAAGCTGGACAGGTTGCACCCCGACCGGGTGGCTTCACAGGTGTCACAACCGTGGGCACCTAGGAGACTACAGGTGGGCGATCCGGTCTGGGCAAGGAACTATGGACCTGGACATCTCTGGGTGACAGCAGTGGTATGCAAGGTCTCTGGGCTGCTGTCATATGAAGTGGCCTTGGATGATGGTCGTGTGATCAGATGTCACATTGACCAACTGCGCTGGAGGTTTTCCAGCCACTCTTCTGCTCCTGGCTCTGCTCTGGGGGGGGGGGAGGACCACAATTACGATTGTGGACCACAGTCTCTCTGTGAAGGTGGACCTTCAAATGTTCCAACACATGTTCCTGAAGGGGTTTTTGCCATGGAGGCGGCTCCTGACTCTGGCACAGGCACTGGGTCTATGGGACATTGCTGTCAATCGGCTACTCAGGCCACTCCAGCTGCTGGTCTTGGGCTCGAAGGACAGTGTTCCCAAGAGGGGTCCATTGTGGATTTGGGGAATTCCACCCCACCACTGGACTTGGGGAATTCCACCCCACCAAGGAACTCTGGTTTGGGTTTAGCGGATCCAGCCAGTCAGCAGTTTGGAGGGTTGCTGGGTCTTGGGGGCATCAAAGTCCTGGTTTGCCTAGCCCAACAGGCGAGATGGCACGCCAGGCACAAACGCTGGCTCCAAGAAGGTCAGAGCGGGCCAAGGGTCCACCCAAACATCTAAAGGACTATGTGAGGTTCCTGTCAAGTATTAGGGAGGCTTAATAGTTCTCTAGAACTCAGGACACACTCATAGAAGGGTGTTCTATTGATAGCCTGAAGGTATTCTTGTAAATACAAGAAATGGAATAAAGGGGTCTGCCAGTGTACAGGCATAACTGTGTTAGAAATAATAACATGATAATTAAACACATGTACTGTATATGTAGGTTGCTTTAAAACTGTAAGTATTCACTTATTGTTTTATCCAAGGGGGGGGGGTGTTATGTCCTGGGACTGCTGAATGACTCAGCAGGCTCAGGAGGCTGCAGAAGGCCCAGGCAATCCACATGGTTGCCCGGGACCAGACAGGCTGTCTCCAGCTTTGTGCGCATGCGCAAGGCGGGAGACTAGCCTTGCATTGATTGGCTGACGCTGTCCCTTGCAAGGGAGTATAAAAGGCCCTGGCACCATTTTGTGTTCTGTTCTGTTTGTGATCTCAATAAAGTAGTTGTGTTGTTACTCCTGCCTCGCTTCGATGTCTTTTCTTCGGAAACAGAACACCTTCAATACTGTACTTAATGAAAAACAAATCTCATTATGGATTAATATTTTAGGGCACCCATTGTTTTCATTATTATGGATTTCACACTGGATCAGAGATGACTACAGGTTTTATTATTGATACTCATATTTCAGTAGGACCATTTAATCTAAGCTGGATCCAAGTGGTTGTAGAGCAATGTATTATGCAAATTCAAAATAGCACTATATTACTCAATTGTTATAAGATAGTGCCCTTGGATAGCAAACATGACTAACAAGCAAGTACTGGAACACTTAACATGTCACTGGAAGGCAAAATCAGAAAACTGTCTCATTTATTTTGGCCATGTCATGAGGGGAAATTCACTGGAGAAAGCAATTGTGTTTGGAAGAGTTAGGGGTAAAAGGAAACCAGGCTACCAAAGAACATAGTGACTGGACACCATCAAAGCTGACACCAGTCGGAACATAGAAAAACTCAATGAAGCAGTGCAAGATCAGAAGATGCAGGGGAAACCTGACCCATAGAATTACCAAGAGTTGGACAGGACTGAATGGATATCATCATCCTCATCATCCTCATCATCATCATCATCCTCATCATCCTCATCATCAATTGGTTCTAAATACTCTTTTTATAGAAGTTCTTATTGGACTAATAAGTAATGACACTTCCACCTGTCTTGATAGACCTTAATAAGACATTTTATGTATTATCTGTAGATGCTTCTGATGCTTTTCTGTACAAGATACCATGGCAGATTTGTAAACTGTTAAGTACAGGTAGTCCTTGACTTATGACCACAATTGAGCCCAGAATTTATGTTTCTAAGTGAGAAATTTGTTAAGTGAGTTTTGTCCCATTTTACGACTTTTCTTGCCACATTTGTTACGCGAATCACTGCGGTTGTTAAATTAGTAACGTGGTTGTTAAGCGAATCTGCCCCCCCCATTGACTTTGCTTATCAGAAGGTCGCAAAAGATGGTCACATAACCCCAGGACTCTGCAACGTTCATAAACATGAACCAGTTGTCAAGCATCCGAATGGAAATCACATGACCATGGGGATGCTGCTACGGTCATAAGTGTGAAAAATGGTCATAAGTCACTTTTTTCAGTGCTATTGTAACTTCAAAAGGTCGCTAAATAAACTACTGTAAGTTGAGAATTACCTGTATAACACTATTGTTCCCATATGGCCCATCTTAAGCAGTCCAATGCAGTGCTAGCTACAGATAGTTGCTTATAAAACAGCAGTTTTCATAATGGCATGGCAATAACAAAAGAAGCAATGGGTTATGCACTATAGCTCATTCCGATCCATATGGTACTAGCTTGACTATATAATCAGATCCTTCTGTGATAAAGGTGACATTACAACAGGGTACATTAAAAAAGAATAGATTATTTATAAGAGTTTGTTAATGAATGTTAATAATTAGGAATAACAATTCTTCGTTAAGTCTGGAAATATTTGTGTTGGATCATTTCCAGATTTATCATGTAGTTACATTTTTATGCCCGGATGTAGACCTTCAAAATGGAGAAAAGCATGCAAGAGAAATCCAGACTGTTTGGCAAGCAACCACAATGGAAATACTAATGGAATAATCTCAATAACAGAAAAACTCCTAGAAGTCAAGGCCTCTGAGGTTAGATATTCCAGAGCATTTTGTTTCATACATAACAAGGTTATTTTATTATATTCAAAAGCTTTACTGCCAAGAATATCACATTAGCCACATCATTATTATGTGGAACTCCCTGGAGCAAAGCTAATTTCCGGACAAATGCTTAAGGGAGATTTGCCATTGCTACTAATTTTAATATATGCCCTCTGGAATAGATCTGCATGGCTTTCCCTTTGCTTAGAAGAGCAGAGAAGACCTGGTTCTTCACTCAGGTTTTTGGCAAGAAAGAGTGAGACCTCTCACTTCCCATCTTTCATTTTTATCTTTTGTTTTATTGATTTGATGGTAATTTTTGTTTCATTATTGTGGGCTGCTCAGTTGTTGAGAGCTAGGCAGCAAAGACAATTAATGTATTATTAAAACTGCTGCTATAAAATAAATATTAAATCAAGGGAGACAATAAGATTGTAAAACAATAAAATAAAAGGAAAAGGAAAGGAAAAACAGTAACAAAAAAAACAGCAGTGGATAAGCAGGCTAACTCACAATCCAAATCTAAAAACAATAGCAACAAAAGTGGTATGTACCACAGTGAATTAAAATATTAAGGTATGTTTGTTATTGGGTATCAAAAACCCAAGAACTGACTTTAGATGGATGGGCCTAGGGAAGCAATATATTATCATGGCAAATCTCAGGCTTCGATCGTTACTTATATAAAGTCATCAGGAGAATACTGATAGTCCTTACTTACTGGCTACAATTGGGACCATCACTCTATTGCTAAGTGATGCAGTTGTAAAGTGAAACATCATGTGAACATGCCCAACTTACAATGTCAGTTCTGGCTGCAGTCATGGAACAAATTACCTACGTTCATTAAGCGTGATATCAAATGACCATAGCTTGCAATTTCCTGGTGGCTTCTCCATTGACTTTGCTTGTCAGAAACCAAATGGGAAAATTGCAAATGGTGATCATGGGATGCTACAACCATCATAAATGTGCACCATGTGGCCAAACACCCAAACTGTGGTCACATGATCATGGGGACATTGCAATGGTCACAGGTTTGAGAAACAATCATATATCTCCTGTTTCAGTGTCATTGGAACTACTTGCTGAATGAACAGTCAACAAACAAGGACTGCCTTTATGGACCAAAAAGACTGGATGCCTGATTTTAGAGATCTATCTTTTCATAATATTTTATGAATTATATATTTATCCATAATCCCTTTTAGGAAATAGCCATTGGCCTGTTTCACTGTTGCAAAAGCAAGTTCTTTTCAATAACCCAACTGAATCATAATGATAATATGAGCTCTTAGTATCTGTAAACCACCAATGGCCCATCAGGACTGCATAAATAAATGTATGCAAGATATGGAAGAATTGAACGGCTGATGAAGAATTCTGATGGTAGGACAGGACATTAGTCCCAGTTATACCAAAGCTCCATGCCTATATAACAGTCATGGATGAGAATATGCTTGCATATACTGTAGCTATAGAAGATTTTCTGGGTCAAGACTGAAGCACTTTTAAAAATAGACAGACTCCAAGAATATGCAGAAAAGTCCCAGGATCACTCTCCATTTCTAGTCATATCCAAAATTGGAGCTAGGATATTTTAGATTATGCTATATAATGCAGAGATATATTCATCATTGTATCAATATTCATCACTCATATCTTAAATTTCTCCTTGGCACAAGAGAAAAGGCTGTGTGGCAGTACATACGGAAGAATGTCCTAAATCCTTTCTTCTGCATGTCTCACTAAGCCACTCTTTGCCAACTCACGCAACTTTCAGGTCTATGGATTTCAACAACCCGAACGCTGCAGCTAGCATGACCATTGCCAGAATTGTGAGAGTAGGCTCACACATCTGGAAGTTGACAAGCTTGGAAGTTGCCAACTGAAGCTGACTGAGCAAACTTATATTTGTCTAACATAAAGTCAGTGGTAGCATACAAATAAAAAAGCAGAGAGCAGGATACAATAGTTACAATAAATTTTTACAGTTCAGCTAACTTATGATACTCCCAAGTAAGTGCAAGAAAGACTGCAAAACAGAATTAAAAGAAGGCAAAGAAAGATGGAAAACACATACAGCACAGTAGTAAAAAGGCTAACTGAAATTGGAAAATGGTTTATAGTCCATCAGCTCAGCCTGCAGTGCTGCTTTATTCTCAAATATTACAGCTCCAAATACAATATCTGGACTTCTGCAATTAAATTTAATGAAGCAAAACTAAAAATTCCTGACCATGCCTTTTTCTTTTAAAAAATCAGGGATAAAGGATTACATAGACTAGCACTAAATGCATTGTGTGTTTAATGCCATATATGTTTGAATTAGTTTAATTGACAAATCAATTAAGGTGGGGGGGGAATATAAAAACTACACAGGGATACTTTGTAGTAATCGTGATCACTACAGTACCATGAACCACTGCAGTAAAGTAGAACATATGACATCAATCACTCCAGGTTGTGGATCCAGCTGGCTTTCAAATAACATTTGGTGAGTTTCCTATCTGGAAGATTGTTCTATTGGGAGCCTAACTGAACTTTGGAATATGAAGGCAACAAAGGTTCTTAATAGTATCTATCCTGAGCAGTTTCTCCATATACACTGATAGTGGGGAGAGGGATTGGTTCTCCAAGGAGCTCTGGGAGATAATTAATGAGCAGTCATGTAGAGCAGGGATCTCCAACCTGGGCAACTTTAAGACTTGTGAACTTCAATTCCCAGAATTCCTCAGCCAGCCATGCTGGCTGAGAAGTTGTGGGAATTGAAGTTCACAAGTCTTAAAGTTGCCCAGGTTGAAGACCCTTGATGTAGTAGAGCAACCCTGGTAAAAACAAGGAGTGAATCTGACTGGACACAGGTACTTTCCCAAATTCAGGCCTCCACTATAGCAGTCAGAATGGCAAAGGAGAGGTACTTCTCTGCCCTTATGGCACCTATGGAGTGCCATGCAGCTTTGCTTTTCAATGCCACTTGGATCCTTTTAAGGAAGAGTGGAAGCAGCATTAAAAGGCTGCTGTGAGTTACTCCCAGGATACTTTATAGGTAAACTCACTTGCATTTGCTCAGCATCTTTCATAAAAATCTGAGAAAAAGTGGATTATTTGGGCCATTTTTAGATAGAGCTCAGACCTAGGCGTGGAATAGAAATCACATTAATCTTTGTCATTGATGAACTTTACATTGTTAACTATATTTCCTCCCTTATTTAAATTTGAAAATACAGAGCTGATCAGGACCCTAATACACAAATATAAAGGAAGGTTAACACATCCTGTGGTAATCCCAATCCAGACTATGGATTCCACGGCTGCAGTTTGTATTGCTAGAAAAAAATGATCTTTTCTGACAATGCTGGCACCACAGTATGAATTAACTGAGGTCATGGCAAGGGGTTGAATTTTCTTCACCTGTAAGCCAGTCCTGATTGCATTTCTTACACGTGTTGTTCATAACAAAGAAACAGATGTAGGTCTGTATTATACCTGTATACGCATCATACTCTTCCCTTTTGCGGTAAGCAGCAACATACAGCAAATGAGTAAGAAATTATCAGCCAAATAAATTAATAGTGTGACATAAGAAGAAAAAGAAACTTAGCTAAAATTAGTTTATGACAACATAATTCATATTTCTCCATGCCTTTTATTCCTAGTACACTAAGTTTGTTTATTGTCCCTGCTTATACAAGTAATCCTCAATTTACAACTGTTTGTTCGGTGACCATTTGAAGTTACAATGGCACTGCAAAAAGTGACTTATGACCGTTTTTCACATGCCCATCGCAGCAAAGCCAGATTCACTTAACAACCATGTTACTAACTTAAAAACTGCAGTGATTCACTTAACAATTGTGGCAAAAAAGGTCGTAAAATGGGGCAAAATTTACTTAACAAATGTCTCGCTTAGCAACAGAAATTTGGCTCAGTTGTGGTTGTAAGTCAAGGACTACCTGTACCCTTCTTCTACTTCTTTTCTTTTCTTCTATGCATGTTTGTTTGTACTTAAGATCCTGAATAGGATCTTTCCCACACTCAGAACCCATCATCATTCTTGCCCAGGTGATAATAGCTGGAGGAAAGAGATACAATTCCTTCCTGTTTATCTATCTGAGCATGTCTTAACAATTGATTCAACTCTAATTGTAGGCAATTATTATTAGGTATTAGAAGTTGAGTTCCCACTGAAACAAACTGGGTAGTGTTTATAAAAATACATCCATTATTATTCTAAAATATGTAAACAGCTTTTTGCCTTCACTCATTTCAAATCTACCCCCAACCAGCCTCTAGAACTCCGCAGCAAAAGAGCAATGCCTCGTGGGCTGCTATCCCCAGGCACTAGCCATTTAAGGGCCATTAAAACTAAAATGCATTTCATCCATCTGCTGCAATTGTCCAGGAGCCATCAGTAATAGTGATGGAGTTTCTAATGGGCTTTTTGATTCGATAAACCAGGTGGCATTCGGATGAAATTGGCAAGACTAAAATCTGAATCTCCAGAGGCATTCAAGCTCAAGCAAATTAAGCTGTCAGCAAAAAAAGAAGACACACTAAACTGATCTTCAGCAATAAAGATTTGAACAGGTTTTTTTTTTTAATGCATTTACACCCGAAATTCCTTGTTTACGTTTATTTACTGTAAATTACTGAATATTTTATGAAAACGGCAACTAAAAAATAAAAGATGGGATATTTTCAACACTTATTTTGGCTCTCCTCATCCATATGTGTAAGGATGTATAGTGTGCATTCGGATACATTAGATATTTCAACAGCTCCCAAAGAATTACAAAGGGAAAAAGGCCTTTGTTTCAAAAGGATAATGAAATCAGTACAATATCATGTAATCATGTAATCAAGTAACCAGGACAATCTGTGTGAGAAGGAGTTATGAAATGCAAATAGAAATTATTTCTCAATAGTTTGTGCTGCATGTTATGTGATAACAAGCACAAATGTAGATTTGGAACACAGTTTAGAAGAGTTGCAACCTCAGAAGTTCAAATCTCTTCGAATATGATTATTACTGGAGTGCTTTAGATCTTACTTCTTAGACTATATAGACATCCTGCCCTGGTATCTCTATCTCTTTTATATTATTTGGATTACAAAAAGTGCAAGCTATAATAGAACATTGAATAACATGGTTGGAAGGGATCTTGGAGGTGTTCTGTTCCAACCTTTGCTTGAGCAGGAGCCCCTATTATCATTTTGGACAAATAATTCATCAATCTTTTTTGAAAACCTCCAGTGATGGAGCAACCTACAACCCACAACTTCTGTAGGCAAGCTTTTCCATTGATAAGATAAGATAACCTTTATTGTCATTTTTATACTGTGGGCACAACGGCACACATCAAAAATGAAATTTAGTTGCCCGCTCTCAAAGTGAAACACATACATGACACACACCTAAACATACTATGAACAACATATGTATAGACCCACATCCCTACATATATGTAGCAAATAAATATTAAATACTGTCCATCTCGAATATATAACGCAAGGAGGAAGTTTGAGAGTTCGCAAGGTTAATGCTGTATGGAATGAAACTATGGCTGAATCTGGATGTTCTGCTACGGATACCACGAAGCCTCCTCCCAGAAGGTAACAAGGAAAACAGGTCGTGAAGAGGATGTGTAGTGTCCCAGATAATCTTACGGACCCCGCTCAAGCAACGCTTCTGTGCTATGTCCTGGATGGGAGGGAGGGAACTGCCAATGATCTTTTCGGCCATTCTCACCACTCTCTGCACCGTCTTCCTGTCTGAAGCAGTGATGCCTCCTAATTAATTGTTCTCACGGTCAGGAAATTTCTCCTTAATTCTAGGTTAGATCTCTTTTTACTAATCTTCCACCCATTACTCCTTGTTTCTGCCCTCAGATGCTTTGGAGAATAATTTGATGCCCCCTTCCTGATGATAGCCTTCAAATATTAGAAGAATACTATCATGTCATGCCTAATCCTTTTCTTTGTTAGACTAGACATACCTAGTTCTTGAAACAGTTCATCGCATGGGTTAGCCTTCAGATACCTTATCATATTTGTTGCTCTTCTCTGAATTCTTTCTAGAGCCTCAATCTTTTTTCCATTGTGGTAACCAGAATTGATCAGATTATCAGATAATGAGATATCACTAGTCTAAAAGCTTTGATTTCTTTATCTAATGAAAGAATGGAAAGTTCATTGTTCAACTGGTATTATAGGACACATAATGCTGAGCCATTAAAAAAACACATATCATTTCATATTATATCCTGGAACCTCTCAAGTCAATATGAAACTTCCTAGTTCAATGATATCAAAAGAAATTTTCCAAAATTATAGATTTATTATTTATACAAATGCAACAACATTTCAGCACCTGCCATTCAAATCTCTGACTGTGTTATGCGAGTAAACTGTGATGGAATGATTTATAAAAGACAGATTCTCTCCCTTAAAAGGGTATTGTGTGTTAAATATACTCCACAATCAAAGGAGTTGAAGACATTTACTAAAATACCCTCTTTTACACTGTTATTACTTAGTCTGCTCCCCTTCCATTTCTGCCACTTTTTTAGAGTAACTCAAGGTAAAACACACAAACTCTTGAGAAAAATAGCTCAATACATATTGAAGGAACTTTTATAATTAGTGTACAGGTAGTTTTCAACTTACAATATTTGTTTAGTGACTTTGAAGTTACAATGGCACTGAAAAAAGTGACTTACAACCAATCCTCAGACTTACAACTTTTGCAGCATCCCCACAATTGCATGATCAACATTAAGGTGCTTGGTAACCGGCATGTATTTACGACAATTGCAGTATCCTCGGTGTGTGTGTTTGTGTGTGTGTGTGTGTGATGTGATCACCACGTGCACTTCCAGCCATGTCAAGCAAAGCCAATAGGGAAAGCCAGGTTCATTTAACAACCACATGATTCACTTAAAAATTGCAATGGTTCACTTAACAACTGCAATGATTTACTTAACAATCATGGAAGAAAAAAAATCATAAAATCAGGCATGACTCACTTAACAACGCTTTGCTTAGCAATGAAAATTCTGGTCCCAATTATGATTGTTAAGTTGATAACTACTGTAATGGCCAGAAGAAATAACCTTGAAGAACAGGAAGAAAAGTTACATCCAAGACAATGGCCAGATTAAAGAAATCTGAGTCCAGGGCAGACCTGTATCCTGAGTGAGTATCTCACATAAGATATTCCCTACTTCTAACAAGGGTAAAGGGAGGGAGGGAAGGAGGGGGAAAGTGCATTCAAACTTGCAAGAATCTGTTTCCATAACCTTATAATAAAAGTAGCATTAGTTTGTCAATTCTGATTTCCTAATTCAGTCTATCTTGGAGGGCTGACAATTAACCTGCCTGCAGAATAACTGTGAATGCATCAGAACAGCAGCACGCTGGAGGAGCTTCGCTAACTCTCTTGCAATATCTGTTTTCAATTTGTTTGTTTATTACAACACCTGTGTCATAATAATCTGTAAGTTCCCAAAGGCTCTGAGAAGCTCATATCCAGCCTTAAAAAAGGTTAAAAACAATAACCACAAAGCATATAATAAATAGCAAATCTAAAATGTGGAGACAAAAGGCTGTATTTATTTAACTTGGTCTGTATAGAGGTGAATACATAACGTACAATTTTTCAAATGTTGCCTGGCTCTCTTTATGGTCCTGTTATGACAGGTGTGAACCAGCAGATTGTGAATGTCTCAGCAAGCAATTAGCAGGAGCAGCTTGTGGGAGGAGTCAGCCAGCCTATGATGGACCTGATCCCAGCAAAGCCTTCAACCTAAGGACACCTTGGGAACTCAGGAGAGTCAAGAAGAAACACTTTGCTTGGTTTCTCAAGAAGCAAAAGTGTAAATGCCTTCACTGAGCAACTTCTTTGAGTGGGCTCTACTAGAGCAGCTGTCAGAAGCTGCTTTGTGGCTGGAACAACTGCACCAACCTCAGATCCACACACTTGTGTCCTTGATTCCTGCTTTGCATCCTGACAAGCTGGCCGAGAAGCTTCTAAAGCAGGGGTGTCAAACTGCCGGCCCACGGGCCAGATGCATCAAAGCAAAACTGCGCCCATCCCATTGCCGGCGATATGTCGCGACATGTCGCGTGACATTGCGAGTTTGACACCCCTGTTCTAAAGTGACTGGATTTCTGGACTATTTTTGACTATACTTATGACTTTGAACCTATGTTCCATTTTGAGCCTGGACTGAATTGGCTAACTGCCCAGCTTTCAGGCAAAACCTTGCTCCCTGTATATATTTCTTTTTTTAAAAAAAATACATTTTATTAATTTTTTACAATAACTATCTTTAGTGCTTAATGAACAATGTGTTGTCTGGGTTCATATATTTAAAAACAATAATAATTAATTTCTATAATTGATCAATATGTTAGTTGATAATATATTTCCTTGATGCTCTCATCTTCCAGTAACATTCTCCTTTTGTCTACATTAAGCAAATATAATTCTTAATACTTTCAATACATACAGAGTTGGGTATAAATATTTTTCTAGTATTTGTACATATAACAATAACATCAACATATAACATCTTTTCTAATCAGCTTATGGTTTCAATTGTATTTATAGAAGTCATCTTATTAAAGTCATTATATGTCGTTTTGAAGATTCTTATTTAAGCTTAATTTCCCCTCAGTATTGAAACCACTCTTATCAGTCATAATTTTCTCAAAATTCATTACCTTTGAATATCCAAACTTTTCATTCAAATACACCATCTCAATATTTTTACATTTCATATATTATAAAAGTATTATACTATTTATATATCTTATCCCTCTTACTACAGGGCCCCTTTATGTCCAAGCTTTGTCTATTCTTTTAACCATGTTCAAACAAGTATTTAATCATATAGTACTATCTTCCTATAGGGCCTCTTTATATCCAAACTTTTTGTTTTTTAACCATATTCAAACAAGTGTTTAGTCATATAGCATTCCATCTGGTAAGTTGAATCACATCTCTTAAATCTAATTCTAATCTTCTTCTTTTGCCGGGTCACTTTCCAAATCAGTAGGTTTAGCTTGCTAGGTTGTATTTTTGTAGATATTGTTGGGGATAAAAAAAAAGAAAATAAGTAGAATATTCATTTTTTGTCTCCCATGTTTTAATGATTCTCCTGACAGCTCTTTAATCCATTTTATTAAATCTTCTTTTTTTGTCCTCAAGTTTGTTTTACCTGGAAGGTAAAACATCTTTTTTATTTCCTTTGTTGTAGCAAAATTTTGCAGATTTTCTTTTGTTTATATTGAGTTGTAGTTCTCTTCCATTTGTAGCTTCTATATTTAAGTCATTTTCCTCTGATTTGTATTCTATTGTCTGATTTATTTGTTCATTCTTTATCATCATTTTTGAGCGTTATTTGTGAATTTAGGTTAGAGATATGTTCATATGTTGTTTTTAATCTCATCATGATTTAAGACAATTGTCATTTGAATCTGCCGCAGCATTGTATATATTTTCCCCTGGAATGTATTTGCTTTGTCTTGAGACTCCCTGTATATATTTCTTAAGTATGTGTGCATGCATACACATATGGATTCTCTGTGTGATTGCTTATGTTTATTTATTTATATTTCCTACTTGTTAACCGCCCATCTTCCTCCCTGTTTACTATATCCCAGTATACAGTCTGCAAACCAAACAGTCTCAGTCTAAATTAAGACAGTTCCTGTCATAAATATATTACACCGATTTTATGACTGATATATCAGGGAAAAGTCTGATACTTATATACCCTAACAGTAACTGATAGTGATGTCAACAGCCCTGGATAATTCCAGAGCATGAAAAAGTAGAAACAAGAGAAAGGCATGGAGAAAAACCAAAGAGGGATTAAAGGGATGTCTAACTTGGCAACTGTAAGACTTGTGGACTTCAATTTCCAGAATTCCCAGCCAACCATGTCTGGTTGATTGACCAGTACTCACCTACCAGTACAGGTAGGTACTGATCAATCAACCAGTTAGGGCTGGTTGGGGAATTCTGAGAATTGAAGTCCACAAATCTTAAAGTTGCTAAGGTTGGACATTCTAGAATTATAGGCTAAAAAAAAAAAAGGGCTTTGTGTGCATATCTCATTCTGTTCTGGAACAGCTGATCTGCACTAGTGAAGAAGAAGAAGAATGAAATTAATGCTTTCTTTTTCTAAGCATCAGGATTTGGTATCCACCCCTCAAAAAGAACTGTATTTATTCTCATGGCCTTATCTTTATTATGGATAATAGAGAGAAGTTCCTGTGTCATTAACCCCACAGTTGTTTAACATAACCCTAGTCCAGAATGGATGGATGGATAGATGGATAAATAAATAAAATTGGACCCTTCTTTGATAATATCTGAACCCAGGCATTGCTCACTCCTGAAAAGGTTTCCTTTCCTGGAGCACAGAACCAATCAGAGAGGAAAACTGACCAAGCTGCTGAAGGAGGAAATGAGCAGAAAGATCCCAAACAAATAGGTTCAATTTGTGCCAGACAATTATTTTAATAAAGACTGCCAAACCTGGACCAAAGTAAATATTTAGAAATAGCCCAGCCTGCAGATAGCAGTTCCTAGTGTACTGGTTCTGCTAATCCAGTGGATTATAAAAGCTTACGCAGAATTAGGCCGTTAGTTCCCTCAGATGAGTACTGAGATCACTGGTGAACAAGGCAAAGCATGACCTTTCCCAACCTTATTGTTCCTCGATACATTTGCAGACTTCTCAAGTTCTCCTTGGGATTTGCGTTCAACTTGACTCGTTAATCAGGGATGATCTGGTTGTCTGCTTTATTGATTAAACTTATTAGAACCATTGATCAAAGCACTGATGCATGCATACTAAAAGACTGGAAAATGTGGGAGAGAAACTAGTTAAGTTAAAAGAAAAGGTTATGTTTTACTGCAGTAGTGCAGTATTACTTGCAAGATTATCACCTACGTACTTGGTATGTGTATGTGTGTGGGGCAACATTCTTTTACACCATTACATTCCCCCCCAAAGATACATTTAAGTTTTATGGAACTTCCAGATATAGATGGACAGACAGGTACCAGCCAATCAACCAGACATCATAATAGTAGAGAAGGACCAGAAGATATTGGTGGTGATAAATGTAGAGGTTCCAAATGACAGCAATATCAGGAAGGAGTATGAGAAACTGGAGAAATACCAGGGCCTTAAGGAGGAACTAAAGAGGATGTGGAAAGTCAAGGCCAACATGGTCCCAGTGGAGCATTTGAGGCTGTGACTCCTAAGTTGGGAGAATGGTTCCAACAGAGCCCAGAAACAAAGTCAGGGCTTTCTGTCTGGAAGATGCAGTAGTAGGACCAGCTTCAGATACTGCACAGAATCCTCAAACTCTGAGCTCTTTGGAAGAGGACCTAAGAGTGAGAAAGACATGGACCAACCATAGGAGTGAGAAGGAAGTATTTTTTAAAAAAAATTTTAATGAAAACATTATTTTTCCTAAAGCTCTGGAATAATAAAACTGTCTCTCTCAAGACACACAGTAAACCTTGCACACACTTGTATTACAAATTACTTATTGCAGCTTTCTAATAAGCATCCTGTTTCTTATACTTGGAAAAATTCCCAGATTTTGCTTCAATTCTCCCTGTCTTTACCTCAAAATAACACAGCTGAAACCCAAATATTCTTAGAATGCATCATTAAATTCCCTGATGAATCTACTGTTGTGGGCTACACAACACACAGATGATCTGGATTTAAATGTATTAGACAGCTGTCGTTTTACCAGAAGGGATACTCTATTGGAGTTAACTGGCAAATATGCATAAAGAAAAAGATAGTTTATTCTTCCAAGAAATAGATAGCTCTGTGATTTGTTCCAGTAGTATATGTCACTAAAATTTATTAAAATGTTATTGCATTATGGATTCAAGGTAAAATCTTAGATGTCCCTGCTGCTGAGCTTAGATAGAAATGAAAACATATTCTGTTGCTGTATAGCAATAGAAGCACTGTATTTGTTAAGAATGATTTATGGAAACCACACATAAATTTCATGCTAGGTTTGAGCTTGTTTACAGAATTACTGAATTCTACCCTGTTGATCAAACCAAAACCAAACTGACATCATTGCATAACATATAATTCTATACAAGAGAAAGACTTGCAGCTTTAATGGATAAGTAAGTCTATACAGGATTGGAGATAGGAATAGTTTATGAAAAGCATTTCTGGGATCAATGACCTGATTTTAAAAATATCTGAATGTGATCTGCCTTATTTTCCACCTTCTTTCTTTTTTGTTGCTTTCTTTCTTTCTTTGTCTATGCAGAGAGGTGCTACCTGTGGCAGTATAATTAGGAGCTCATATAACTAGGATCTCATCTAATTAGGAACATTTTATTTGTTATTTTATTTTTACTATCAGAGATAGAAGGAAATGCTTGTAGGATAATTTACTTCATGAGCCAAAATAATTTGCAGAGTTTTGAACAGGTATAATGCAAAGAAAAGACAAGAGTTAGTAAATGTATAATTACAAAAAACAGAGAAAGAAACAGACTTTCTGATTTAATCAAAGAGGAATCAGGGTGTATTAAGTCAGGGGGGGAAATCTTCCAGAAAGCATAGCATTCAATGAGTAAAAAGCTTTTATTATATTGAATGTGTCCTAAACAGATTTCTTGTTCTTTGATGCACACTTAAAGGGAAGAGAAGGTTTTAAAATATTTTTATAGTAATTTTATTAAGGATGACAATTAAACAAATAAAACTAATAGAATTTAAAATCCAGCCCACCTTGAATTCCTTCTACCCTTATCTACCACCAATTTCTTTTGATCGTTAGTAGTTCAGATTCTTGTAGACAGCTTAAGCTTGCAATAAATCTTTATACCCATTTGAACTGCCTGAATCTCCTGATTTCCCCCGTGCTTGACTGTCTCTTTTGTAAACCCTTGTAAACATCTTTTTCCATGTCATTCTTGTAGCCTGTCATAAAATCCACTTTCAAATTAGTCTCGGTCTCATCACGTAGAACTTATTCCTCTTCCATAACATCTTTTAAACACTGTCAATCTAAAGAAGCAGACACTATTAAAATTAATTTCTGGGTCCACTGTTCAAAAATATCCTTCAGTATATCCAATGTTAAAATATTATGCTTCGTTTTCTAATTGTGAGTCAAGTTTGAGTGTTCTTCTTCTTTAATTGTAATGTTTTCTTCCCTCTAGCATCCAATTTTTAAAATATTACTTTTTTTGAAGTATTCAAAACAAAAACATTTTACCAGAGGAAAGATTCTTTATAACTAATTCCAAAATCTTATTCCAATTTTATCTGGAACCTTACTCTATTTATAACTTTCTAGAATCACGGTTTTAATCATCTTTTTGCTGTTTATTCAAAACAAGTTAAGTTTTTAAACTTGTAATTAAAACATTATTTTGTTAAGGATTGAAGGAAACTCATATTATGCTGTAAAATGGATCCAAAGATTCCTAATAGCTGAAAAGTGAACAGATCCCAAGAACAACATCAAGCTCTCTGTCCAGAAGAGTGCAGTGCTAGGAACAGCTAAGATCCTGCGCAGAACTCTCAAACTCCAAGGCCTCTATCAGAGGACACGAGATTTCAGAAAGACATACATCACCCATTGGATAAGAAAGGATTTTTTTACACACACACATATATACACACACCTCCCCTTTCACCATACCTACCTGCTGGAGGTTAGCAAAAGAGACATGAACTTTGCAAACATATGCATAGTTTGTCTATGGAGATTCTCAGTCATCCAGGTCATGGTTGTCCCAAAGATACTTTTTCAAAAGGTAATTGGACTTTGTTTTTCCTTGAAGATATTTCTCTTCTCATCCAGAAGCTTCTTCACTTCAAGGAAAAACAAAATCCAGTTGCCTTTTGAAAAAAACACCTTTCTTCTCCAAATGACACTGATATTTATTACTTATTTTCAAGTAAACAATTTCCGCTTATTTCTAATATATACAGTAGCCTGAGTGTAAGCTTTTAGGTTTCTATCAAAGTCTGTGCCTGAAAAGGCATATGCACAAAAACCTTTAACTTTGAAACTAATACCAATGAATGTCCATTTGGGCAACTCACCCAGCCATCAAGAATGGGAGCAGCATTTTTGACAAAGCAAGATTCCTGGAATGTGTCTCTTGAAAATATGAACTGCAGACACTCCAGAGGGGAAATGTCAGTGAAAGGACCCAACTACCAGTAGGAACCATAGAGCATCATTGGTACTGTCTTCATTATAAATAATTTGAGGGCACTAGGAATATAATTTCTGCTTTTAAATCACAAAAATTTAGAGGGCCAGATTCACTGCCCTGAGTGCTTGCAAGCAAAACAGTTGGCAAGAGATTGGGAGATACAAAAAATATTTGAAGCATGCCCTTTGGAATTGGTAGAGAGGTATTAAAAACCCTGAGAATTATATCTGACTTTCAAATGATGCATTTTCAAGAAAGGTTAAAAACAAAACAAAACACAAGTGTTGATCTAGCAAGGAGACTTCCATTCCCCCCCCCCACACTTTAGTTTGATTAATAGAGTCAAATGTTGACTTAAAATCAATAAAGACTGAGTCCAGAGAGGAAGTGGAAGAACTACAATATTTCTCTATTAAATGTTGAAGCATTAGACATTGGTCAATAGAAGAATGACCTTCCCAGAAGACAGCCTGTTCTTCTGCCAGGAAGCTGTCCTGCTCTAACCAAATCTCTGTTTCCAATATATGTGTCTAGCATACAGTTTGTCAATGGTATTAAGCAAGCTGAGGAGTTCTTAATTTAGTGGATCAGGCTTGCTCTTTTTTAAAGTCACTGTAACCTCAATTTTCCAACTCTAGGAATGTAACCATATTTATCTACAAATGTAAGTCCTAACCCAAAATAAGCCCATCAAACTGAATTATTCTTAATTAAGTCAGGAGGAACCAAGACATTGCTGGGACCATCTCTAGTCTTAACTGGGCATTAAGTCCTTAATCTCTGCAATCATTATTAGCAGTTAACTGGCAAATGCTCTGTGAAATACCATTAGTTGTGTTTTGTTTTGATTTTCATATTCTTCTCTATATACATTTTCTAAAATCCCTTTCCTAATTTAAAAGTGGAATAATGCTATTCATTTAGAATAGGCCATTTTTAGGACAATCCACACGTCAAATAAGAGTCATCTATCAGAGAGAGAATGGCAGAGCCAGATGGAGGAGTCAAGTGGGGAATTAGTTTGGAGTCATTAGTAGGTGTAAAAGGGCAAAGTCTGACCTTCCCTTGAATGCCACTGAACTTTATCTAGTCTGGCCCAGGTGCAGACTTCCAGTCTGGGAAGTTTCCTATGTAATATGCATGAGCAATGAAGTGGCTAATTGAATTCTTCACATCTGGATCTGGTTGTTCACGCCTGATGGAATCCATGGGTCTCACAGTTTTCATTGAACAAGCTCATACAACTTTCATGATGGCATGTTTAATGCATTTACTTAAGAATATATTTATGCTACTGCTTCTGCTCTGAAAGATCATGCAACACCAAAATACTTTTGTTAGCATTCTGGACTTTATAATTAGCAATAAACCTCGGGGGGAGGGGCTGCAAACTATGGTTTAGAATAATTACTATTACAATAGTAAAAAAGTAAATATTTACATTGATCTGTGCTCTCCTCAGATAATGAAACTGTTATTATAATCCTCAAAAATCAGAATACCAAAGAGGAATGCAGAGCATTGTTACCTTGTGACTGAAGCAGTATTGTCAGAGAATTGCGCAGATGAATTGTCCAAATGAAGTCAGAGACGCTGACACGAATTTGTCATTTTATATAAATAAATATATTTTACATCTATATTTACAGCAAACCAGATGCTAACAGGAGCATCATGAGGTAAATCACAGGGCACGCAGGGCACACAGAAGAAAAAGGTGGGGGAAAAGGGAAACTCCCCCTCCACACCCATGGCAACCAATCATAGCGCAGATTGCCTCACACAGGAGCCAATATTCTCCAACCAATCAACCACAACTGTGTGTTCTGTCTCACTGCGCGACCCCATTGCTGCAGCTACTAAATTTAATGTGGCCAATGTCATCGACAAAATCAACTGTAATAATTGCAACCACTTCTATGTGGGACAAACATCACGTCAGTTAAAAACCAGAATCCATGAACACCAGCTAGCAGTCAAATGCCACAATCCCAAATCCCTAATTGCTACCCACACTGACACCAAACAACACCAGTTCAATTGGAGCAACACTAAAATCATCGGCCACACTACCACCCACCATGCTGAGGAGTTCATCGAAGCCTGGCACTCCACAAGCAATTCCATCAACAGACACATTGACCTACAACCAGCATATGAACTCCTCAGAATCCAAATCAATCGAACAGCCATCCGGAGACAGTACCAACCCTCAAGCCCCTCTCCTCCCCCCCCAGCAGTTCACCTTCCAATGACCCTGACCTGATATAATCTCCCCATCACAAGACCCATTACCAGCCTCCCACTGATGACTCACTCCTGACCCACTAACTGACATCCTCCAACAACCCTTACCTGAAGTATCTCCCCATCACAAGCCTCTCTCTGATGACTCACACCTGGCCCATCACAAGACCCTCACTTGACACTCCCACACCTGAAGCCCTTATATAAGTAGAACACTGACACAGACATCCACTAAACAGGGCTGAAGATGTTACCTAGCCTGGTAACAAAACGTTCGCAAACCAACCCTCAAGCTCGGAAAATGAACCTTCACCCTCATTTGTTAAGTGAATTTTGCCCCATTTTATGACCTTTCTTGCCACAGTTTTTAAGTGAATCACTGCAGTTGTTAAGTTAGCAACACGGTTGTTAAGTGAATCTGGCTTCCCCACTGACATTGCTTGTAAGAAGGTGGCAAAAGGCGATCACATGACTTTGGGACACTGCAACTGTCATAAACATGAGTCAGTTGCCAAGCGTCTGAATGTTGATCACATGACCATGGGGATGCGACAATGGTCATTAAGTGTGAAAAACAGTCTTAAGTCATTTTTTTCAGTGCTGTTGTAACTTTGAACGGTCACTAAATGAACTGCTGTAAGTCGAGGACTACCTGCACAGAATTTTACAATTCTACCTGTTAACTTTTATTCCTTTCTGCCCACTGCTTAAGCCTGAATTTATCTTTTTGAATCTTCTCTCTTGTTCATTTAATATCACCTGCAGATTTTATAAATGTCCCCTCAACGCTCTTGCCTAAGTTATTGATAAAAATGTTGAATAGCACAGCCCCTAGAATAGAACTCTGTGGCACTCCACTCAATACTTCCCTCCAAGCTGAAGCAGAATCATTAAGGAACCTTCTTTGGGTGTAGTAATCCAACCCGCTCTCAGTCCATCTAACAGTAGGCCTCCATCACCTTGCTATTGATCTAGTGTCAACAGAGTCTGAGCTTTCTGGCTATATATACTAGGCTACTTGATCAATTTTCCCTAGTGGGTCTTCAATCATATCCTCCAATGTTTTGTGGATATCACATAGTTTTGTTTTAGTTATAGCGTTATTATCATTTACTGGTGGCCATACACAAACATCAGTTGGTTGTGCTCTCAGATCTATAACCACTAGGGAATGTTCCTCTTGAGTAAATCTGTCGTCATTAGCTGCTGTCCTGCTTCTTGTATTATATTCAACTGCTGGCTCTTCATTCTCTCACAACCTTGTGTTGGACTGTAATGCCTTCCTTGTTTATTTATGAAGACCCTGACCTTTTCCCACATAGATCCACTGTTTTATTATTCAATGAGTCAAACACCACTTGTTTCTCTTTGTTGTTTATTGGTACTAAAGTATTAAGTGCTTCTACAGTACAAGCCTCTCCTGCCAACAACTCTTTAATACCTCCAGTTTGTATAAAATATCTTTTTGCTCAATTTGAGGGAGGAATTTAAAGGACAGAATCAAATGCTTTGCTGCTGCAGCAGAGCTGCTTTACTAGATCCATATACTACTAAACTCTCCTGATGGTGTGTAACCTTTAACTAGCTGAAATGATGCATCCCAAGGTACCAAAAATGGGTTAACTTACAGAATGTGTCTAAAATCTGGGTCCCATGGAATTGAAATTTGGCAAATTTCTTTAAATATTTTATGATGTAAAAATTATGACATACAGTAATACAAATTATCATAAAATATTTCCTGTGATCAACTGCTGAGGTTTGACTGTACTAGGAAGTTCAACATGGGCTACTTTCAAGGCAGACACAGTACATCTCTGCATATTTTCCTGAATTTTTAAAAACATTTCCAGGGAAGGCAGTATTTTAGAAGCTCGGTCATTGTTGAAGGCATCAAGGAATTTGATAAGGAAATACAGTGGTACCTTGGTACTCAACCTGTTTGAAACTCATCAAATTATTCAATACATTTGGATGTGAACATTTTGTCCTGGTACTCATTATTTGTTTGGTACTCAATGCACAAGCTAGAACTTGTCAGTGTCGGCTGCCTTGTGACTCACTACATTATTCCTTATGGGAAAAATTTGTTTGGTACTCATCATTTTTGGTACTCATTGCATCTCCCAGAACCAATTAACAATGAGTACTGAGGTACCAAAAAAACAAACCTAGGAAACTACAGACCAATCAGCCTAACATCAATACCTGGGGAGATACTGGAAAAGATAATCAAAAAACTGATCTCTGAACATCTAGAAACAAATAAAGTTATAACCAAAAGCCGGCATGGGTTTGTTAAAAACAGATTATGCCAAACCAATCTTATTTAATTCTTTCATAAAGTGACTAAATTAGTAGACCAGTAAAATGCTGTGGACATAATATACTTAGACTTCAGCAAGGCATTCAACAAAGTAGACCACAACCTATTTCTTGGTAAGCTAGAAAAATGTGGGATAGACAGCATTACCACCAGATGGATTTGTAACTGGCTGACAAACCATACTCAATGAGTAGTCCTTAATGGTACTACAGATACATGGAGGGAAGTAAGCAGTGGGGTGCCACAGGGTTCCATCTTAAGCCCAGTACTCTTCAATATCTTCTTAAATTACTTAGATGAGGGAATAGAAGGGGAACTCATCAAATTTGCAGATCGCACTAAGCTGGCAAGAATAGCCAACACCCCAAAAGACAAGCTCAGGATCCAAAAATATCTTGACAAACTTGAACAATAGGCCCTACAACAACATAAAATTTAACATGGAGAAAAGCAAGGTTTTAAACTTAGGCAGGAAAAACCAAAGGTACAAGTACAGATTAGGCGAAACCTGGCTCAAAAACAGTAAATGTGTGTGTGACAGTGTGCAGCAGCAGCCAGAAAAGTTAATACAATCCTTGGTTGTATAAACAGAGGCATAGAATCAAAATCACGTGGAGTATTAGTATCGCTTTATAAAGCCTTAGTAAGGCCACAACTGGAATACAGCATCCAGTTTTGGTCACATTACAAAAAAGATGTTGAGACTTTGAAAAAAGTGCAAGAGCAACTAAAATGATTAAAGCCTGGAGTCTAAAACATATGAAGAACGGTTGCAGGATTTGAGTTTGGCTAGTCTAGAGAAAAAAAGGACTAGGGAGAACATGATAGCAGTATTCCGGTATTTGAGAAGTTGCCACAAAGAGGAAGGGGTCAATTTATTTACCAAAGCGCCTGTAGGCAGGACAAGAAACAACGGATGGAAACTAATCAAGGAGAGAAGCAACCTGGAACTAAGGAGAAACTTCCTAACAGTGAGGACAATTAACCAGTGGAACAGCTTGCCTTCAGAGAGTGTGGGTGCTTCATCACTGGAGGTTTTTAAGAAGAGACTGAAATGGTATAGGGCAGAGGTCTCCAACCTTTTGGGCACCAGGGACCAGTTCCATGGAGAGAGGTTTTTCCATGGACCGGAGGGCGTGTGGTTTTGTGTGCTGCCTGCATCTCGCAGATGGGGCTTTGCTTGTTTAATAATAGCAAGTTTTGCGGCCCAGTTGCTGGCATGCTGCGGCCTGGTACTGGTCCACGGACTGGGGGTTGGGGACCCCTGGTATAGGGTCTCCTGCTTGAGCAGGGGGTTGAACTAGAAGACCTCCAAGATCCCTTCTAGCTCTATTCTGATTGATTGAAATGATGACCAAAGGGATCATGGGTAATCTAGTATATAATATCAGACTGTATTTTTCATAGGCTTATGGTACAGTTCAATTCTATGTATTCTATTGGTTGGCTATTTTTATGCTTTGTTATAAACTATCATGAAACATTGCTGATTCTGCTCTAAGGCCCTCCAGATGTAAGTAACTCCCATCATAGGGAATATATTTGTACTTATTGGAATGATGAGATTTGTTGTCCAAGGCATCTGGAAGAACCATTTCAGAAAGAAGGAAATAAACTTGCTATTATTAAGCCAGATACTATCTCTCAAATTTATCTCACAGGGTTCTTGCAAGAATAAAATATTTGGGTGGAGAAAATTTCTAGGAATATGGCCTTGAGTTCCATAAAATGGGATCTAAATGCAATAAGTAATTTGAAATATGCATCAATAGCAAATTGAATGTTGAAGATCAAAAGTCATGCTGTTATCAAGAGTCACCTGAAAGTCTATTTAATGGCCTATGGCAGAAACAAAACTCTCTCCTAGCTACCTGGGTTAGCTGAAGAGAAAAACCGAAAATACCCACTTATGAAGATATGTGTGAGTTCAGCTATTCATGTTTTTTTTTTAAAAAAAAAAACCCTGCCTGAACTGCTTTCTAAAGCTAAGCTATTTATATGTCATGTCCAAAGTAGCTATGAAATGCTTCCATGAATCGTATCAGCAGAACAGATGGATTATGGAAATGTGATAATATTTTACCTGGTGCATCTTGGCCATCTTTAGACTATGGCACTTTAAAGAGGAGAGCTGGGACCAAAAGCTCAGTGGATTAGTCACAAGAGACCTTTAATCTCTGCATTCTCTATTTTAATCATGCCATGACCAACCAACATAATTGGAAAAAAAAATTGTGATAAAATAAAATTTGCTCATATATAACTCAAACTAAAGAGATCACAATTGCCTTTATTCAGTTTAGACTTTCAGTAAGAATGTGATGACCTTTCTCCCATCTTATCTTTGACGATCCCATTTCTTTGCTACTTCAAATTCCTTTTTTTTTTTTTTTTTGGTACCAGCAAATCCTTCATGTTGACTATAATTGAAGTGTTCATTATGTCTGAAATTCAGTTTATATTCAATTAAATTGAATTAACACTTGACAGGTGTTTTATTTGGGCAAACTTATCTAACTCCTTTTTGGAAGGGGTATTAAAAATATAAATGTGTATTTATGATATAGAGAAATTGGTTATTATTTAAGTTATAAAGTGAAATTTCCCTTGAATTGGGCTTGAGTCCTGATGACTTCATGAATCCACTCATATAGTTCCTCATGGAAGCTGTGCAGAAATGTTTTGCCATTGCCTTCTTTTCTTTCAGAATCATTTTTAGACTTCAAAATCTAGCTTCCAGCCCTGATATATTAGCAATTCCCCATCCAAATACTAAATGGGACTACTACCCTATCTTAATTTCTTTTCTTTTTTTAATATATTTATCAGCCAAGGGTAGCTAGGTATTACCACCTACCAGGGCTTTATAAGACAGCACCAAAAGTGTTAATTCACACATCTGATCATGAAAGGATCAAGCTTGGCAACTTGAAATGTCTACTATGCAGAGACCCTGCTCCAGTATAACAATACCACTAGACTGCAGTTTATCAATCATGAATTCAGAGTGAATAAATAATATCTATCACCAGTGTAAATCAGAACCATCCCTACATGGGTCTGAATTATTTCAATTTTTACTGAAATCCTAATCCTTTATTAAGTCTCTTCAACATCTTCATAAATGAATTAGATGAGGGGAGAGAAGGGGAGCTCATCAAAGTTGCAGACAATACTAAACAATACCAGTTTAGAAGATGGTCTCAAGAGCTAGAAGGATCTTGACAGACTGAAACACTTAGCCTTAACAAAATGCAATTCAATGGTGAGAAAAGTAAGGTTTTACACTTTGGCAAGAAAAACCAAATGCACAGGTACATAATAGGTGGTACTTGGCTGAACAGCAGTTAACTGTGAAAGGTATCTAGGATTCCTAGAGCACAACCACTTAAATATTGAGCTAGTAGTATGTTACAGTTGCCAAAAAGCCAATGCAGTACTAGGCTGCACAACAGAGGGACAGTAAATGTTAGTACTACTTTATACTACTTTGGTACAGTCACACTTGGAATACTGCATCCAGTTTTAGTCATCATGATACAAAAAAGATGTTGAGACTCTAGAGTGCAGAGAAGAGCAACAAAGATGATTATGGGGCTGGAGGCTGAAACATAGGATGAATGGTTGCAGGAACTGAGGTTGGACAGCTATTTTTCCAGGATGGGGGTTGGACTGGAACAGGGCTTTTCAACCTTTTCACCGATTGTACCACTTTTAGGATATGGCAATATTCGAGTACCACCTAGCAAGGTGTCAAAAACTTGATGACCAAAAAAAAAACACCAAAAAAAACCCTGTTCAAAGTTGCAATTGCACTGAAATGACTTATGACCATTTTTCACACTTATGACCATTGCAGCATGCCCAGGGTCATGTGATTTATATTTGGATGCTTGGCAACATGATCCCAAGGTCATGTGATCCTCTTTTGCAACCTTTTGACAAACAAAGTCAATGGCAGGGCTGCTGGTGGCCAAGTGCTAAGGCGGGACTTCCTTCCCTCCCTCCCTGCCTCCCTCTTTCTCATTCCCATCTCCTTCTGAAGGAAGAATTCGAAACCCCTCCCCCATATTTTCCCTCTTCCATATATTCATCAAACAAGGAAAAACCTCCAGAGACAGAAAAGAGAAGCCACTGAGGGAACTAGCTTAAAAAGGCACATTCCCCTTTAAGAATTAGCTACTGGCTAGAAAGGAAAGTTAAGGAGCGCAGCTGGCACTTAAGGAAGAAAAAAAATGTAAATAAGTACTGGCTGCCGGCTAAGGCAGCCTCCCCAAATGGCTCAATTCATAAGTAAAGGAATGCTACAGGCAAAATCTATTCAGGAGAAAAATACTTCAAAATCCCTTGCAGCAAAACTTACAGCTAACAATAGCAGAGCAATAGAAGCTAACACCAGCCATCAGCCAAATAGAAATTGCCAAACACTCCTTAAGAACACAAAGCCCACATTGCACAAATCCCAGAACTTCAAAGTCACAAAAGCACATAAGAATCCTTCCACTCTCCATCTCCCTCCCTCCCTCCCTCCGTGCCTCACCTCCAGCCGATGCTGCCTTTCTTCATCGCTGCCTTTTTTCATTCCTCGTGGAGGGCGACCCCTCCCCTGCTGCATTTCTTGCCTGTTTGCTGCTGCCAGCACAGGTGGCTGCCACAGCAGTTGTAGATCGGCTCATGGTTGGCCTGCTTGATCTCCTCTCCTCTCCCCCCACCCTCTTCCTTCTTCTTCTTCTTTCCCTTCGGTGCAGCTAGAGCTGACTCCACCTCCTCCCAAGGCTGCTGCTTTTTCTCTCTCTCCCTCTCCTGCCCAAACTGCTTCCTTTTATAGCCTCTCCTGTCTCCGCCCCCCTCCTCCTCCTTTCTCTTCTGGGTGAGCCGGAAGTGAGCCTAGGGCCTTTGCCTCACCCCAGCCACTCTACAGCTCTGGAGGACTCTCTCACAGTAAGTCCTTGCCTGTGCTGGCGTACCACCAGTTGAAAAGCCCAGGACTAGAAGACCTCCAAGATCTCTTCCAACGCTATTATTCTGTATTCTATTCTCAAGTGATAATTCAAAACCATCACTCGCTAGTTAACAGAAATGCACATGTGAATCACACTAATAATTTGCTCAGGGAGGCATAGTATTCCCTCCCAATAATTTTATCTTCAAAACCATCCTATGCATTATCTGGCCCAGGACTTGCTTCACTATCTTTACAGCTGTTTACATATTTGAGTAAGAGTCTCCTTAATTCCACTGTATCACTACTACTCTGCTTTTCCAATAGATATATAGATAACATGTGCAATGAAATGTAGTTTATTCATTTAGTCCACCAATACATGCAGCTAACACAGTTTCAACTACACCTCAAGAGAAATTGGCAACCGTTTTTCAAACAGCACAAGCTCTGTTAAATATGGATTCACATCAAGAGATTCTCACATGGCTAACCTGTTTCTACACATTAAATAGAACAACTATTGCTAATTTTTAAAATACAACTGGAATAAATTTCCACAACAAAATGGGCAGATTTCTTTGCCATCACAATATATTATATATGTTACAGAATGTTATTCTTTCAAAAATTTGGAGATAATTTCCCCCTTCCTCTGGTGAATAGATAGATATATGTTGCACTTTTGGTATTTTTCTCCATTGTGAATATGGCACAGTGGCTTTAAAAAAGTGAGATAAGTATTTTAATCCATATTTCATGAAAGAAAAAAGACCCAAGGTGACTTGCATAAAATATAAATATAAAACGCCATAAAATGCCATAATTTAAGATAATAGAAATATTTCAGTGCTCAACCAAGCAATCCATAAAATTAATCAAACCATTTACAAATTGCACAAGCAATAAAATTGCCATTAATAATACAAAACTACCTTGATTTTTTTTAATGTAAAACAATTTGAAATAAATGGGTCTTCAAAGCCTATGAAAAAGCAAAAAAAGAAAAAAAAAGTGGAGGTAATTTCATTCAACTTATTTCCTTCTGGAGGAAATCCAGTGAATGGACCCTCTGCCAATTTTCTACTGCTATCTACCAATCTATTCAAGAAGTGGGCCCTTTGACACGTAAGACATGGCAGATGTATGGGAATGCAACCAATTGTCAGCTGCCTCCTTGCGCTTGCTGCCATGCGGTGACGGTCTGCCATGAACTCTGGGGAGGGTAAATGGGAGGGGGAATGCTTGGGGGAAAACAGAGGTGGATGCTGTGTCTCCCCGAGATGCTGCTTCGGGGTCACTTGGCTGGGAGAAGAAGGCAGCTGCATATACCAACCTACGCTTGAACTGTCTCTTCTGAAAACATCTTGCCTGAACCTGATTGGCCATTGGGGGAGGGTGTGTGTGTCAGCAACGGGAGGCTGTTAAGAGAGGGAAAAGTTGATTTGGGTTCATAATTCTCCATTCCAGCGATGCTTGACTACAGTTCCACCAATGCTTGACGTCTAATAAAACTATACCTTTCCCAGTGAACAGAGCCAAGGATCATTTTTACTTAAGCGCTTTAAGTTGTGGCGGGCCTGACACCAATTTTCCAAGTCAGAAGAGCTTTTTAGGCCAGTACCTGCACTTTGAACTGGATTCAAGATTGTGTAGGTGGCAACTAATCCAATTAGTACTGAATAAGTGCTGTTCAACAAGCACACAGGTTAAGGGCAGGAACTGCCATGGTGAGAAGCACTCTTGTGTTAAGCATAATGAACCTTTCCTGCCCCCAAGGATATTTTTACCTTTCCCACACAAGTTTGCCTAAGAAAGAATTCGGGTCAGGATCCCACATTTGATTGCATGTTTTATGAAAAGGCATTACATTCCAGGGATTTAAGACTCTGCCTTAAAAGCCCTCATTTTGTACCCCCTAGGCCAGTGATGGCGAACCTATGGCACGGGTGCCAGAAGCGGCACTCAGAGCCCTCTCTGTGGGCATGTGCGCCGTCGCCCCAATCCTAGGCCTTCAAGCTGGGTTTTATAAAACCTTTTCGCTTTAGGCCTCCGCCACCGTGTGCAAAAAAAAAAAAGGTTCAATCAGTCAATTTCAACTTCTCGCGGGAAAAAAAAAGATCTTGCAAAGTTGGAATTGATTGATTGAACTTTTTAGTCCCACCCAGTCTGCCATTACCACCGCAGCCACGCCCACCCAATGGGCCATGCCCACCCAATGGGCCACGCCCATCCAATGGGCCACACCCACCCGGCACTCGACAATGCATAAGTGGGTTTTGGGTTGCAGTTTGGGCACTCAGTCTTTAAAAGGTTCGCCATCACTGCCCTAGGCATACGATGACATTCTCTGCTTGCCACTGCTGACCTCCTAGATCAGGGGTCTTCAAACTTGGCCACTTTAAAACTTGTGGACTTCCAATTCCCAGAATTCCTCAGCCAGCCATGCTGGCTGAGGAATTCTGGGAGTTGAAGTCCACAAGTCTTAAAGCGGCCAAGTTTGGAGACCCCTGTCCTAGATGGTAGGCAATGAAGAATGAGAAGGGAGCGCCAGGGATGTGACAATGAATGAATATGCACAGAACAAAGGTAACCACAAAACAAATAAAACATAGGATATGTTGTATCAGTACTTGATACAAAAAGCCATCATCCTACATGCTGATATGTTGTATCAGTACTTGATACAAAAAGCTATCATCCTACATGCCTACGCTATCTATTTTGATGATGAATTTCATTCACGCAGTAGTTTTCAGCTTGCACTGATCCCTGATTTTTTTTCCGCCTGACTTGGACATGACAAAATGTCCTACAAGACTCTGTGCAACATACCTAGAATCCCATCACTTATGTAGAAATGTTCAAGGAAAAGATGACAGACAGACAGACAGAAAGACTGCAACATGTTATGGCTGAATATCATAGGGTCCATACGAATATGTCCTTTAGGAAAGCAGCATATCTTTTGTTCTTCCCAATTGATATTTTTATGTTGAAAGTGAAAATTCATTTATTAGAACTGTCAGTACCAGTAATCTGTGTTGTGCTTTACAAGCAGAAAAATAATACAAATGTCTTTATGATATACACCAGGCAGACCAGTAAGAATACAATAATTTTGAATTCCTAATTTTATTTAATAGTTTATTTATTAAATAACTAAGGCCGCCCAGACTCACCTTGCAAGGGAGATGGGTGACACAGAAATTTAATAAATAAATTTGTTAATAGTTGCGGAATATCTTGAATTAAACTAATCTCTTTATTTCATTTTACCAAAACAAACAAAACAAACATGAATTTACTTCATAGTTGCATAAGGGAACTCTACTACCAAGAAAACAGCATCATTTTCTATAGTTCAGATAAGATACATTGTTAAAGTAATTTTATCTTGAATATTAGAATTATACTTTATCAAACCATGTTATTACAACAAAGCTCAGAAATAGTTACAAGCATCAGATTTTATCTGCCTATAAGACACCAGCTGAGATAGCCTTTTGCCTTAGGTTTGTCTGATAAAAATAATTACAATACTGTAATTATGATGTACTGTTTGCACATTATAATTAAGCTATTCTTTTGTGACTTATTTCCCAAAGCTAAAAACATGGAGCTTTCAATGGATTATTTCACTCACTCATTTACTCACTCACTCACCACATATACATATACGTGTGTGTATGTATATACACACACACACACACACATTTCCCCGAAAACAAGACCTGATCTTATGGGGGTTTTTTGCCTCCAAAAGAGGCACTAGGTCTTATTTTGGGGGGAATGTCTTACCTGCTTACCTCAGGCCTCACACTCACACTCCCTGACACCTGTTACGCCGCCACCCAACTTCTTCTGTGGCTGCTTGCAGTAGGAAGCCATGTGGCACATTGTGCCGGTGCGGCCATTCGCAGCAGGATGCCATGTGGTGTGTTGTGTCATGGCACGCGTGAGTGGCGGCACCAGCGCAATGCAATCTTCTGCCATGAGGAGAGAAGAGGAGAGGAGAAGGGAAGGGAAGAATGGAATGAGGGTACTTGCTTACTTCAGGGCATCCTAAGGGGATAATTAAGGTGCAGGGTTTGAGTTTTGTTTTATCATTTGTTTTGTGGTTGTTTTATAGTTACTGGTTTTATTGTTATTGTGAGCCATGGAGAGTTGTTTAAGATGGGCAGCCATATAACTATTTTAAATAAATAAATAGGCTAGCTATTGATCTCTCTGGATAGCCAGATATCACTGGATATCCTAGCTTTGAAAAAAAATCTCAAGTATATGAAAGGAACTAAGTGTTTAATGGCAACACAGTTCTGTTCAGGTCAAATTCAAATAATAAACCAAATCTAGGCTGCGATCCTATACTCTGATTTGGTCATGTTGCAGCGAATGCGGTAATACGGTTCTGCAATGGCATCCCTAACAATGTGCTACAAGATATTTTGAACTGGAACAAAGAACTCATCAGGTAGCTCAGATGTGACAACAGAGGAGACAAGCTAATAAACATATTACATGGAAGCAAACACCATTGAAATTGGTGAAATGTGTCAAAAAACAGTGTGTTGTTTCTATAGAATAGGTTTCTTATTGCGGTGCCAAGGTAGTCCTCATTTAGTGACCAAAGTTACAAGAGCGCCCCAAAAAAATATTTATGACCAGCTTTCACACAATGGTCACAGTATCCCATGGTCATGTGATCAAAATTCAGGCGCTTGGCAACTGATGTGTATTTATGACAGTTGCGCTGTCCCAGGGTTATGTGATCACCATTTGTAATCTTCCCAGCTGGCTTCTGACAAGCAAAGTCAATGGGGGGAGAGCCAGATTCGTTTAACAACTGCATGATTCACTTATCAATTGCAGTAATTCATTTAACAACTGTGGCAAAAAGGTCGCAAAATGGGGCACTTAACAACTGTCTTGCTTAGCGGCAATTGTGGTCGTAAGTCAAGAACTATGTATTTCAAAACTGCAATGGAAGCATTGGACTGACTGAGATCCAAGTTCATCCTTAGTCATAGAAGTTCCTGAGGTAATTTTAGGCCAGTCACTGTGCATCCTGGCAGGGGCCATTGGGAGGAAAAGAGAAGACGGAAGGAAGAAAATATATTTTATGTGGGGAAAAAAATACATGTAAGTGAGCACGTGTGTGGCTTCGTACCTCATAACAGACATTGAGCCTAAAAAGGTTGCCCCTCCCATCCCCAGTTAAGAACTATATAAATGAAGTTAGCGAGGTCACTGATCTGAATACTCTTCCCTTCTCCTTCTACCATTGCCAGAATAACTGGAAGCATTGGATTTAACTGGATCACAATTGGTTATTTGGGCTTAAACTATGCTTTAAGCAAGTCATATTCAAACCAAGCTTCTAATCCTATACTACCTGGCACTTTGTGGTGGAGTAAAGTGAACATTAATTATTATAAATTAGTCAAGAAGCACACATTGACTTTTGAAACTGGGATATCAGACTGTTACAAATGGCTTACTATTTGCAAGAAAACAACCAAGCTCAGAGAACACCAAGAACCTCACAAAAGGTTTACTACCTAAATGTCACCTATGGGTAACTTTGCTGTGATAACTCAGAGAAATTGTGTTCCATTTATAACCAGCTATTCTTTTTCTCCTTTATTTACAACAAACTTGGGGATCCAGCTCTACTCAGACTTGGTGTTCACTTAGTTTGCTAATAAGGATAAAAAAAAACACAAAAAACCTTCGGTAGAGATATTTGCTCTGTAAGATGTAAAATGCTAGAACAAATGTGTACATGTTAACATCACGTCTCTGAAGCAAAGTAATCCAGATGTGCTTCACAAATATTAAGAAGTGATAGAGATTACCCAGAAGAAGTTAATTTTTCAAGGGTTTGTTAATCCTCTTTTAAATCCATCAATTTTCATAGAATTTCATTACACTTGACTAGCTTACAACACATTTCCTACCCCATTACAAAAGCAAATAATATGCCATACATGAATCAGGAACTGTTGTATCATTACATGGTTTTTCCTCCCAAAATGAAACAATACAAATGCTTAAAGAATGACTCAAGTCCTGGCATATTCATGCTAGCTATTGGCAGCATTTAAGAAGAGGTGTTAATGTTTTCCATTGCACCTGATCACCTGTTTTTTTAACACCATGAAAAATTACTCAAGGCTGGTGCAAAACAAATGACTGTACAAATGTGTCAACCATTATGTGAACAGAAGCATCCCACCTATAGTTGGGAATGTTGCTACTAATTAACGTGTTATGACATTACCTGGGCCAAGTAACAACCTAACGTATCCCACACACCTTTTCTCACTATCACAATTATCTGAAGTACTCAGGGATCAGTAACCAGATGGAGTCTGATCATTTCATTTTTTTTAACAGTTTCCTAGGCAATATATTTATTTCACAATGTTATCCTATAGCATCCTAGTCTCCTCTGAGGTTGCAATTGATTTCCCAGAAAGTCAGGTTTTTCTACAGGGTTCAAAACACACAAGTCATCATCTCAGCCTCATCTTCCCGATTTTTATTATTCCATTCTGATGATCATTTAGTCCCAAAGCGATGCAAAATTACTACTTTTTATGACTTGAAATTAAAAAAAAACTAGCATTCAAATAGCTGAAAATCGTAAATTAGCTTGTAAGCTAAATTAATCTTGACAAGCTTTGAGGACAATACAAGCATCACACACACACACACACATTTTTACAAGCTTCCAGGACAATACACAAGCATCACAGAGAGAGAGAGAGAGAGAGAGAGAGAGAGAGAGAGAGAGAGAGAGAGAGAGAGAGAGAGATTATTTCTCATTCGAAACAATTTATCTGCAGCATTTAAAGGAAGCAAATAAGCCATGCTAAATAACCAGGGAATACCAAATAATAATATTGCAATTACTTTGGTCCACCATATAGGAAACATTTCACAAATCTTCTGGGTTCAGGTGATTTGGCTACAGTTATTTTGTACCCCAAATTTCCACAACAGTTTATCAACTGAAACAGGCACAAAGAGTTTAATAACAACAACTGGCAATGGTGTGTTTAATACACTTTATGGAATGAAAATTGTATTGTCCAAGGTAAAAGGCTTCTTGAAATGAAAGCTATTATTGCAACCAGATTGTTCAGATCTATTCTTAGACTCTCTTAAAATGTATTCCTGCTATAGATATTAATACTACACAAGAAATGAAAAGAAACAGTAGGAAATCTAGACTGCTGTACTCATTTCATCTGTTAACTATAACAGGGCTTCATCTGCTCCTTCTCATGTGTTAATCTATCTATGCACATACTGAGATAAAGAACATAAATTCTTGCACTATTATTGAATAAGATCCATGCAGAGAGAGAAACAAATAACAACAAAAGGCAGTTAGTAGTATTATTTGTTTTGTTTCTATCATTCAAAGAGAAGGAACAACAAAAACATCACTTTGACTTCAATTTATTTCCCTGTTTAAACACGTGAATGGACTGTTTCCTCATTCTTAGCTGAGACCATTATTCAAATATGCTTCTCAAATCCCCCTGCTAAATTCCCCCACCCATGTGTATGAATTCTGAAATAAATGATTTGATTAACTCATGAGTATTGAAGATCCTAAGAAACCTATTTAGATGTTTGAATACTTTGCTCATTCCCTAACTGTGCCCCAAACTGCATAGAAAATACACGTTTTATAGCAATACTTAAAAAAAAAAAAGGTAAAAGAGTAGGTAGACTTCACAAGCTGTGGTCAATTCAGCATCTTCTATTAGGGAAAAATGTGTTTTATTAATTTCCTTAGAAATAAAATTTGCTGATTCAAGACATGTATACAATTATCCTGTATGGTTTGCTAAGAGGAAAAAAAGACTGAGGGGAAGGAAAGGGGGGAGGTGACAATTTGCAGCTAAATTGGCTGGAATCCAGCACTCAGAAATACTTAAAGCTCTTTGGCCAATGAATAGGAACAGACTGAGATTCACTATATTCTCTCCCCCCCCCCCCCAGAACAGTATCAACTAATGTTTTCACATCCTGGAAAAGATAACACATTCCTAGAGAGATATCCTAAAATATTCCTCTGCTGTTGGCTCCTGAAAGTCACAAGAACCCATCCATTTTCTGCTTCTCTTCTTCTGCAGCTCTTCACATCTGGGATCTCCTTATTCCCACCAGGCTAGACAGTATTCTTTAAAAAGGAAGGTTAGCCAGCTGATCCTTGGCTTGAAAAACTCATCAGCATGGCCATCAGCTCTGATGTAAGCCCTCCAGGTGGAGCTCCTGGGTGCATGTAACTTCAAGCCACAAGCAGTGCTCACCGGGCATCCCAGAATTCCCATCTGCAGTGGACAATGTCAGGACTGGGGCGGAGCTCCTACAAGTATGGGCTCTGCAAAATCTAAGATTTCAGGCTTGCTCAGTCCAGTGAGTGGGAGGTGGCCCTTCAACAGGGCAAGCGGCAAATGCAAGCAAGCCTAGCACGCCCTAAGGTGGCTGGAGAAGCAGCTTTGCTACTTCCTGCAACCCAGTGCTTGCCCTAGCAGATAGCAGTGGAATTCCAGGGAATGCTAGCTGCAGTATCAGTATCCCTATCACTTACGGTAACAGCAATGGAATACAGTGGAGAAGGCTTTCTGGGTTGCCACAGAAGAAACAGACCAGGAAAGATAAGACCATGAGAAAGAAGCAAAGAAGATAACCTGCTGCATCTTATTCATGCAGTCCCTCTTGCAACTTCTGACACTGTTTAAGAGTCACCCAACCATTCTTGTGCCACTACAACACTTACGAGGACAAGCTTTATACACTGGGAGATGCCGCAAGTCAACGGCGGAGAAATGGGTTAAATGAAGATAGTTAAGAGGGACAGGAAACAGGTGAAGGCTGCTATTTGAGGTTCCCCACGGGCAGCAGAGACCTGTCTTCTGTCCCTCTCACCTACTGCAGAACTTGTGCCTGAGAAATGAAATTGCTGGCGAGGAATGTGGGAGCCGGAAAGCAGTTTCCAGAGGTGTGAGGAGGAGGAGGAGGAGGAGGAGGAGGAGGAGGATGAGGAGGAGGAGGAGGAGGAGGAGGAGGAGGAGGAGGAAGAAACAGAAGCATCAACTGTTCGGAAGATGTACTTCTGTCCTTCCACTGGAAAAGTTAAAGAGGGACATTGATGGTCTGATGCAATAAACAGACAACACTGCAGGAGTGGTTCATGAGGCGAGGGAGATGTGTTAAGAGATGGCCTCCTCCGATGACATCACTCAAAGGAGCAGTGGAGCCTACGGGGGCAGAACAAGACAAGCACTTCTGTTCAGATAAGGAAACAGCCAAAGTGATGGAAGCTGAAAGGCTGTCAGAGCACAGAGGATGGCTTGCTCTAAAATGGATGGCAGGTCTACAATTAAATGTTAATGCTGCCAGCGCAATGAGAAAAGGACTTTCAGTTTAAGTCAAGAACCTCAGGCTGGATGCTTGCAGGGGGCAGGAAGAGGACCTAGGTTTTGGGTGGATTGGCACAGATATCCTCCCTATTCCCCCAACCTTACCGTTTGGATCCCTATGGCCAGGCTTATTTGCATCTCTCTCCTGCTGGTCATCCGTTTTTAAAATGCCTGCCGATAAGGAAAGGAAGTAGCAACCAGGATTTTCTTTTTTGGGGGGAGGGAGGGGGGAAAGGGAAGTGCCCCAAACTCCAAAGCTATCAGCTGCATCCCTTTCCCTCTTGCTCTCTGACTGCAACATAATTATTCCAGCAAGAGCGACGTGACAAATTAACGAAGCAGCCAAGGCTTTTGAACTAGAAGGGTGCGCGCTTTCCCCAAAAATAAATTGCTGTAATCCTTAACGCCTGACACCAAGCTAGACCTCCTCTGTTAATTGGACAGGATCCCCCTTTGACAAGTGGAGTCACCTGCCTTCAGCCAAACGAGGAGGGGGAAATATCAGAAAGCAAGGAGCACCAGATCAGAATTTCCAGCTAAGGCAGGAGGAGTGGGGCTCTCTGGAGTAAAACATCCATGGGTGGGGGATAGGTACAACACCTATCCAGTTTCTAAACCACTGCTTTGGCAAGCTCCGAAACCTTTTACAAAACAAAATGAACTAGAAGTTGGGCAACTTTAAGGAAACACAGCACTCATTTACTGTCCCCAGGTCATCCTCCAAATAAAATAGGAAACCGTAGTTTGAAGGGGGGAAAAACATTTAATTGATGACAGCTGCATTAGACAGTTTTCCAAACAACTGGGAATGGGAAAAGGCAACGGGGGGGGGGGGGCTGCTGAAGCCATTCACACACACTTTGGAAATTTAAACCGCCACCGTCCCTTTTGAACACATCCACTTTTTGCCCTTCACAGCTAAATAGGAAAAGGAAGAGAGAGGCAAACCAGAGACGGCAAGGCAAGCATTTCTCCTCCAGTTTGCTCTGTTTTGCTGCGTACCTGAAATGCAGACAATGAAATTGGCTTGCAGAAGAAAAAGCACCTCCCAAACAATTTCCATCCTCCGATTCTCATGCCAAGTGCATCCCTCGGTGAAAAAACACAGCAAAGATCAATACTGCAGCTTGAACAATCCCAGAAAATCTCCTTTTGGACTCGCAGCCTCTATTCCCCAGATGTGCTGACACATGTCCGAGCTCTCTGATCGCTGTGCAGCTCAAGCCAGATCCTTTTTCTTCCTTTGCCGTCCGCCAAAGACTAAGGAGGCAACAGCCAGCACCAGCTTCTTCTTCCTTCAGGAAAGCAAGCAATATCCACCAGGTCTCCCAACAAGACATAGACAAAAAAACAAGGGACCGGCAGTTCCCAGCTCCGGAAAGTCTCGATTCTCGGGGACCCGAACGCCAAGTTGTCCCCAAACTCTCTGCACACCTCAGCGAGGCATCGCCCCCGCCAGCCGCGCCGCCGTCCCGACGTTCTTTTTTCTTCAAGCTCGCTACAAAACGATCACAAAAGAGATTAAGACACAATTGCATCGGCCGTCAGGTTTCTTGCACCGCGTTTCACCTACACCTACAGAGGAGAGGACGAAATACCCAAACCCGGGTCTCCTGCCCCCCCAAAAAACAACAACAAAAAACAAAAACCCAGCTCAAGCTCCCGCTAATTCCCAGCAACGGAAAGGAGATTTTCCGCAATGCAACTGCAGGGGTCGTTCTTCCCTCGCCTACCGCGCGGGTCGCTCGCTCTCTCTTCCCTCCCTCCTACCGTTGCTTTCCAAGCTAACGGGGAGAACTCATCGTGGAAGCAAATAAATTAAAATAAATAAATAAAGAGCGTGCCAAGCGTCTCCTATTTTTTCTCTCTCTCTCTCTCTCTCTTTTCATTCCCCCCCCCCCGTTTCTTCCCAATCTTTTCCAAATTAGGTAGGGTGGCTTTGGAAGAGATGGGAACGAAGATATATCTACATCGCGGTGGAACACACGCGCAGAGATCGCACGTCTCTTCCGCCAGTTAAAGTACACTTACACGGGGGCTCCTGCCTCAGACCATTTTCCCGTAGGGTTATTTCTGCCTCCAGGAAAACATGCCAAGCTTTCCTTACCTCCTCCTTTCCGAATAGTCGCATGCAAAATAATAATAATAATAATAATTGCAAATAGATACTTTGCGCTATGCCGGGCTAACTAACGAAATAGTTACGTCTTCCATCTAGGGCCAGAAAGAAAGGAGCAAGGCGCGAGGTCCTAAACAGGTCTATTTTAAACAAGCCCCGTTCTTTTCCGGGGGGAGGGGAGGGAGACCCGCTCCCAGGTAAGCCTTCTTCCGGCCAGACTGCAACGGCGGGAAAAGGGGCCAAACGTTGGCGGAGCCCCGTGCAGGCTCACCCGGCTTAGATCGTACTTGAGTTTCCCCGCAAGGAAACGGTTCCATACTCACGTTTTCCTCCCCGACGCCTCTTTCTCTTCCACCTCCTCCGGCAGGGAGATGGGCTCCCCCGCGGTCGATCCGCCCGCAGTCCCGGAAAGAGCGCGAGGTCAGGCTGCTGGGCTCCTGCTCAGCCCTGGGGGGAAAAGCGCGCTTTGAGGCCAGGTCCTCCTTAGCACCGATCTGCCGGCCTCCCCGCCACGCGCGCCCCCCACCCCCCCTTTAAGGGCAGCCAGTCGCACCGGTCTCCGGGACGCCCGAGCCAGCCCGCCACGCTCTGGCAGCGCCACGCGCAGTCCGGCGGGGCAAAAGGCGGCGAGGCAGCGCGCGCAGGCCAGCCAGCCAGCGAGCGAGCGTTCCGCGACGGGAGGCGGCGCGTTCGGCGGCCAGTCGGCAGCCGGAGCTGCAGCCCAGGTTGGAATCCGGGCTCCGCCGCCGAAGAGCCGCGCAGTCTGGGCATGCCTACTGGCTCGCCCCCTGCAAGGCTCTAGTTGCAAATGACGCCGGGCGCCCGGACGCTTCCTGCCCGCTGCGAACTTTCTTTCCTCTGCATTGATGTGTTATTGGCTTTTTTTTTTTCCCTCCTTAAAAAAAGAAAAATATCACGAGCAGTAACAACATTCCCCAAAAGTTGCGCCAGAATTAGGAAAGCATACCGTACTTGCGGGGAAATGGGGGCGGGAGGAAATGGGCGGGTGTGAGTCCGAGCGAAGGAGACTAGTGGCGCAAACCGCGATACTGATTCCCACGTGCGCAGGGCCTGCCCTCCTCGACATGCTTGGCAAGAGTAAGCTCGGGGCAGAGAGGGCCGCGTTTGCCCTGCACAGGGACTTCCTTGCGGGTGCGTGGTCGGCTTTGGTAGCTTGGGCTTTCCCGCACCGAGAAGAACGCCAACTACAAATGGGACTGGTGGCGCCGAGGATGAGGGCTGCTCGCCTGGGGATGAAAAGGTCCAAAGTACCGGGGGCGGGGTGGGGAGAATTTGGCCCTCCTAGTTCTCCAAGCTTTTGCGCATTTTTTACACCATCGTAATGCATGCTTACTCAGAGCTTTGTTCGGCAGGATTTACTCCCAAGCAAGTGTGGGGAGGGTGGCAGGCCGTCTGAAGAGAGAGCCGCGTGTCTTCAATGAAGAGTGTGGTAGATATATTTGCTTGAGTCAAATTGAGTTGAAAGATGCCCCTCCCCCCCAATCCAGCTTGAAAAGAAAGAAAGGGCAGATTTCCCGGGCGAGGTGTGTTTCTTCCTAGCAAACAGAATTGGTAGGTTTTTGTTTTACCGAATGGGAGGGAGGAATTTACAAAGATGTCCGAGATATTTTTAATTGGATACATCCATAACTTTGGAGGTTTTCTGCATTCCAAACAAGGTGTTAAAGCGGTACGCTGGTTCCTCCCCTTTCAAAATTAGTTGCCCGGTGAGGTTTCTAAAACGTCTTTTCTTACCTTGCCATTTGCCAAACTGGAGAAGCGATGGACGCAGGTTTCGTTATTTTTTTTTTCAATGTTTTCACGGTATTTTAATTGGACTCTGCTATAAATTCATCTTGGTTTCAGTTATGCCGGCTCTATGGTTGCAGCAATAAATTAATTGCCTATTTGGTGTGTGTGTGGGGGGGGAAAATATCTGTTAACTAAAAATATACATATGCAAAATCAAATTTCATCTTTATATATAGATTGTAAAACTTTCAGGTCAGGCACTAAAAGACTTTGATGTAGTGCAAGAAACAAGAGATCTAAGGCACACATTTCATGAAAATGTCAGGTTTTTCTGAAATTCCTAATCACATCACACCCCTGCACCTTAAAAGTCATGGGGAATAATGGTAACTGGAATCTGAATTGGGGATCTGCATCCATTTTCAATATTTGAGCACATAGTCCTTTCAAATTTATCATCTTTTGCTGTTTCACTAAATGTGTACATCAGCCTTCTCTGTTCCAGTGTCTGATTAATTAGAGCTTCAAATTGAAGAATTCTGAGGATGCAAAGGGGTTATAGACCCAATCGGTGGTGGTGGGCAATAGATAGGGCTGTAGACTAGTCAAAAGCAACATCGAAGCAACACTCGTTTCCCTAGTGAATTATTAAATCCCACCATCTGCTAGAGAGACATGAGAAAGCAATGCTGAGTTAATGTTACTTCAGCACTATGGACAGCAGCATGTCTGATGGCATGCAGCTTGTTCCCTGCATGCCATACTAGTAATCAGCATTTGGGTGTCTGCTTGCATAAGGCTGAGTTACTACCCTTAGTCCTTCAGAACATCCTTTACTCCAGTTACAGATTTTCTTTATTTGTATCTGACCACAGCACAAAATAACAAGGCATTTTTCTGCCCTGTTCCTATGACATTGCCTTCATCTCATCCCCAGATCATGAGTGAGACTGCATTAAGTTGCCTTTTGCTACATTATGATTTAAAAAGTATTTCCCCCGTATTCCAATACTATCCAAGTGCAGCATTAAAATGTGGGAAATCTGTTTGTCTTTGCCACTTCTTGTATTGGAGAGAAGTTAGATGGACTGGGAAAAGAGGCAGAAGAGACATGACTGGCCTGGTGGAAATAAATTTCATGCAGGTATTATTTCCATGGACTCTGAGACAGATGAAGAGCATCAACTCAACAATGCAGAAAATAACATAGTCTTGTTTTGCTACAGTAGATAATAGGTCACCATCTTCCAAAAAGCCTACTGCCCATCTGAATTTGAAGCTGAAAGACCTTGACCACTGACACCTTTCCAAGAATGGAGAAATGCTCCATCCAACCAAATAATACCTAGTCAGCAGACCTCACAAAGCATTTAATTGTTGCCTCACCCTCATTGCATTAAAGAGCTAGTTTTCTGTAGTGATTAAGGCTAGAAACTACAAGTTCTAGTCCCACCTTCAGCACAAAGTCAGCTGAATGACTTTGGGCCAGTTCCTCTGTCTCAGTCCTAGGAAGCAGGCAAAGACAAACCACTCCCAAGAAAACTACAGAAATTCATCCAGGCAGACACTAGGAATCAACACAGACTCAAAGCCCCCCCCCCACACACACACAACCCTCCCCACTGTTGCCACATAGTCCCAAAGCCATAGGACACTCCCTAAGTGTACCAGAGAAATTATGCTACTAAATAAATAGATTATTGACTACCATTCCCTGGCTTCATATAGTGTTGAAATAGACCTTGATGAATAAATGGAATATTTATAATTTGGTTTATTTGTTCATAACTTTGGTTAGAGTAATTTGGTTTACAGGTGTTTTTGTTCTATAACTGCTACTCAGAAGGAAGTGAATGGAGTTTTTTTTGTAGTTTATTCAGTAGTAAGTGATTATTAATTTCCAACAAATTGTTGTTTCACTTTAATTATTAGATGGGTCCTAGATGAGCCTAGATCAGGGGTGTCAAACTTGCAACATCACATGACGTATCGTGACGTATCGTGACTTTTCCCCCATTGCCGGCAATGGGGTGGGTGCGGTTTCGGCGTGACGCATCCAGCTCGCAGGCTGGCAGTTTGACACCCCTGGCCTAGATCAACCATTTACTTTCACTTGTGTCTGCTTGGAATGAGAATGAACGGATAGATGAGATAAGATGTGCCCTCCGGCACTAACATCAGGGAACTTGATCTGTCTTTAGGGACCCTCTTGCGTGTGTGTTCATACACAAAGATTTGTTGTACTCATATAAACACAAATTTGTTACAATGCAAACCCAGTAAGCAGAGGTCTTTTTGCTACAAATAAATAAACACACAAGAGGATTGAGCTGTGTGGAAGCAAATCTCAGATTGTCAGTATGGTTGAGTAACCACTGTTATTAAAAAATAATACAAGTTATCTTGCCTTTGTTCCAAGGATTGAGTTGAAACCACTTGAAACAAGTCCTGAACTTGGTGTTCTTAAGAAATAATGGATCTGGTTATCTTAAAAAAAAAATCTCTTTTTTGTTATTCTAAGCTATGCTCCCCTGGTTAAATTCTCTTTCATTTATATCAGGGATTTTCAATGGGGGATAAAAACTGGGGGGGGGGATGCAGTCACAAGAACTTAGATGGGAAATAACATTTTTTTAAAAAAAAAAATAAATCTTTGCCCAAGCAAAATGGAAGTACTGTCAAAACTTATGTGATTTTGTTTTTCATTTTGCTTGTGTAAGCCATCTGCAGGTTTATGCAAACGAAGCAGGAATAAGTTTTGACAGGGTTCTTCTTTGTCCATGCAAACCCATGGTGATTGCAATGCCACAAAATGTGAGAACCCTTTGAGATACGTTGATTATTTAATTATTGAAAGTAAGTTGCATATTCATTTCTTGCCCACTGGAATCCCAGTGGAATCATTAGTTTGATTTGATGAGCATGCATGCAATCCTTTTTATCATTTGAGGAAATGTGATAAGCAAAATACATAATCACACACTTACACAATAGAAGTAAATGCCGATCCCTTCTGTCTATTCCAACAGGTACAAGTATATTATTTACAGAAATAGAAAGGGGTAACTGTCAGATACTACAGGCCCATGGGCTGCTAAATAAATAGGACAATTGACTGCCAGCCCAAGCCAACACATTATTGAAATAGACCTTGCTGAATAAATAGAATATGAATTTATCTGATGTACATTATTTGGTGCAGAGGTTCTTGTAGTCTGAAAATGATGGAGAGCATCTTTTCTGGCAGGGGCTAAGCAGAAAAAGAAGGAAGGAGCCACCTTCTGCCATAATCCAGGTCTCTGGGATTTGAAAGAACTCAAAAATGGGGGGCGATGGAGGCAAAGTCTCTTCACCTCCCTTTCATGGTCCCTGATAGATGTCTTGCCCTTCTACTCTATTTCTGTGACTTGTTTTCACTGTAAGCCTATCTGCATTTTCTTGATAGCTCTTGATTCATATACATTCCGAAGTCTTTGTAGATTTATTCAGATGTATGAATCTACACCTACATCTCTGATGCTTGGATCCGATTCATCATTTGGATCTTTCTGACATGTCCCATATATTTAAAAGGGACTAAAGCAGTGATGGCAAACCTTTTAGACACCGGGTGCCCAAAAACCACACAGCTCCCGCCCCGCCCTCTCCGTCCCCGCCCCTGCTCCACCTGCTCTGCCCCCGCCACTCCCCACCCCACCCACCCGCAGGGCCACCTACTGCCTCCACGGCCCGCCACAGCAGATCACCCAGGTGGCCCTGCAGCGCCATGGTGGCCACGCCCTCCGTCCACACCCTGCAGCATCATCTGCACATGACGGGGCGCAAGGGCGGAGTCTTGTCCCTGCTGCCTGGCTGCCATGTCCTTGGCTGCACTGCTCCGTGCGGGCCATGCCCGGGGGCAACTCTCCTCCGGGGGGGCTGCTGGTGAGGAGGGGGACGTGGCGGGAGGCAGGGCTGGGGTGACAGCACGCGTGCCCACAGAGAGGGCTCTGAGTGCCGCCTCTGGCATTCGTGCCATAGATTCACCACCACTGGACTTGAGTGCAACCATATCTACAGTCCCTCAAGTGACTGGGTTCTTCAGTGGAGAATTTGTTGTGATTTTTCCACAAGTTCTGTCACAAGTGTTAAAAAAAGTATGACATGCCTATAAAATTTAAAACTGGCCCCAATGTGGATGAAACTAAGATGCAATCTACAAACACTCTCATACATTTGCCATACCTCTTCTATTCCCCGCCTTTACAAAAGGTTAGCAGAAGATACTTCAATAAATGGAAAAGCAGGTAAGTCAATCATTCAAAATTAGTAATGATCACAGTCAGTCCTATTCATTATTAATTTAGCCAAACAAGTAATTTTAATTACCAGATTAATTAACTTATTTCAGAATCAATTCAGACGTAACTGGTGATAATCTATAATAATTTTGCATCAATAGTGGCATACACCTTTTGTTTGGTATATGCAGGTAGCAAACAAGCTCTCTAAACAATCATGCACCATCCATGGCCATATCATTCTGTCACACAAACATACAATATAGTTTCTGACATTTCTGAATAAAGTGAGGAGCAGTAAAATCTTGTCCCCACATTCTTTTATAACACTTGATATCTTCTTGCTTTCCAACTCAGGCAAAACCTCTAGGAAGGGGGATGCAATGATGGGTGTAATAGGAGACTTGTGAGTTCTAGTCCCGCCTTTCATACACCCACCCAGGTGGCTGGGTGACTCTCAGCCCAAACCATTTCACAAGGTGGTTGTTGTGGGGGGGGGGAGGAGGAAGAAGTATTAGGTCTGTTTACCACCTTGAGTTATTTAGAAAACCAGATTGGTTAGAGTGCTGACCTAAAAACCAGGAGTCTGTGAGTTCTAGTCTTGCCTTAGGCATGAAAAACTGACTGGGTGACTTTGGGCCAGTCACTCTTTCTCAGCCTGACCTTCCACTCAGGGTTGTTGTTGTGGGGAAAATAGGAGAAGGAAGGAGTATTAGGTATGTTCACTGCCTAGAATTAGTGATAAAGCAATAAAGGCAGGATAAAAAAAATAACAATAAATAAATTTAAAATGCAGATACATGGAGATACCAGTGAGGCTTTGTCTCATTTGTGTTTTACCTTGGCATGTGCTTGCCAAAAATTCTTCTTAGATCATTCTAAAGTCTGGAACAGTTCAGTGGGATTCCATCAGACAACTACATTACCAGGAGAGCTGCTTAGATATTAATGTTTTTGTACTCAGGTGCTGCATTTAATTGTGCTCACTGTAAAGGAGCTGTTATTTTAATGGCTGTATTGCAAATGGAGAATACAAATTTTTGTATTGTGCTGCTTGTAGAAATGTTTAGGGTTTGAGTGTGTGTGTGTATGAGAGAGAGATGTGTATGAGAATGCATGTTGTCAGCCATCTTGAAAGCTCTTAAGAGAAAATTGATGTGCATATTTTTAAGAATAAATAATACATAATAAATGAATGCATAAATATATACGGGATCATTTGCACTGGAATTATACATGATTGTACAATAATTGAATGCAAGGATGAGGATATCAGAACATCAATATTCTGACTGGATTCACACATGCTAAACCATCTTTGTTTAATCATCTTTGGTTGAATAAGTCACAGCTGGGTTTCAGTCACACTCCCAGCCACGAATCCTAGGTTACAAATCACTGTGTCTGCTCACACAATATGCTAAGGCAGCATCCAGCAACCCCATTATGGCTCAGTAAGATGAATGCTTTCTGTCTGTAGCTGAAGAAATCAATACCTACCATTCAGAAGTATGTCCAGTTCCGTTTTTTTATTCACTTCCCAACAGCCATTAACAAGAAACTTAAGCCCAAATGTACATTTTAAGCTGCCATCGTGCTGAAATCAATTTTGCCAAGTAATGGCATTTGCCTTCTCAAAGCAGTTCACTTCGTGATGGGAACATAGTACTTCCTTGAAGCATGATTGCATGTCCTGCTCTCACCTTCCACTGTAGAGGAAAAGTTTTCTTCCTTCAGCTGTTCCATGCTTTGGGTCTGCCGCTCGCAAGTCTTGATTTCACCGATCATAGTCATTGGTTGCTTGCTGCCGGAATGGGATAGCTCACCGCAGTCAACTCTCTGCTTCCAACTCACCATGATCAATTTGCCACGGGAAATTTGCCACTGGACAACTCACCACAGGACAATTTAACAATCCAATTTAACTATTTAAAACAATTTAAAAGGTATTTTAATTCTTTGTCATTCATGTTTCATGTGGTCTCTCTTTTTACCTCCTTTCTATACTGTAATGATTCTATTCCACCATTTCTTTGAGGTTAGCGTAATTCTTGTCCCATGGCAAGTTGGCCATGGTGAGTTGGCCATGGCGAATTGTCATAGACCCCCCTTGCTGCAAACCTTGAGAGGCAGGAAGGAGCTTTTAATTTCAGTAGTGATGTACCCTCACCTATTTGTTACTGCTATTATTTGCAGGAAGGGAAGGGCAGCTTTCAGGACATAAAAAAGATAAATAGAAAAGCAATTTAACATTTTAAAATTATGTGCATTAAAATTCTAAAACTATGCAGAAAACCAGAAACAAGGAGTCAGATGGGATGGGGATGAGGTCTTCTTACCCCATCAACCATCTCCAGCAGTGAGCAACTCTGTGTGGCTCCAAGCCAACTGGCAAAACTAAATTTTAATACTTTCCAGAAGGCCAAAAGGTGGGAGCAGTTCTCACCTCTGGTGGTAGAGTATTCCACAGGGTTGGGATCCACAGTGGAAAAGGCTCTTCACCTTGACCTCACTTGCTGAAATTCCTTAGCAGACAGGATCCATAGCAGGCCTCTTCCACTGACTTAAGTGGGGCAGGCTAGTTTCATTAGAAAGAGACTCCTCCTCAGATACCCTGGACCTATGCCATATAGGGCTTTAAAGGTAACAATCAACAGCTTGAATTGGAGCCAAATTGATAACTACTGCTCCTCATGCAACAATGGTGTTATATGTGCCTCCTTAGCCCCCCCAAACTGTGTGTACCACTGCATTCTGCGCCAGCTGTAGCTTTTGAATACTCTCCAAGGGTATTCTCTTAAAGCGCATTGCAGTAATCCAATCGAGAGATGACTAAGACATGATTGACTGTGCACAGGGCCTTATGACCCAGATACGGACGCAATTGACACACAACACCAAGTTGTCTAAAGGCCCTCCTAGCCACAACTGCCACTTGCTCTTTGATCAGGAGTTGCAAATCCAGGACAACCCCCAGTTTTTCACAAAGTCTGTCCCGGGCATCTCCAATGGACCTGCTCCATGCTTAGTCTCAGACCGAGAACAGATCTAAGCAATTTTGTCCATCAGGGGTTTGACTAATTCCTCTGTAGAACCCTGTAAGTGATCATCCAAGCCCTCCTTCTCAAGGTAGGATCAAGTGACTTTGAACAGGGCTGTTGGGTGACACTGCAGATGCAATAGGGGCAGAGAAATAGTGACGTTTCACTGCTCTTAATTCACATAGTGTAGGCCTTAAAAGCAGCTCTGACCCATGTCTGATTGGATTTATTCTTTTCCTCCAGTGGTCCTCTAGCTATCTTTTGGCACTTTTCAGCATCCTCAGCTCCTTGGTAGACTACTGGGAATTTCAAGAGTGATGGGCCACGAGAGGGTGCATAGATGCAATCCTGCCCAGGGCCTTAGCCGCTTTCTGATTCCAGGTTGTGGCCAAAGCCTCCACAGAGCCATGCAGCAGAGCCCTCAGGACATCCCATAGCTCCTTCTGGAACCCAAGCAGATCCATTAGTCACCAAGGGTGGATTATTCGAATAGGTCCTGCCTCCTTGCAGAGGGGGGCAGCATTGGAGAATCTCATAACCACCACCTTAATAGAGAAGGAAATATTCTTATCCCTCTTTATACTAAATCAACCCCACTAGCCCAGCAAAATAACATGTGATTCTAACATGGGATTTGTTACAATTTAGTCTTTAAGTTTAGATAACATCCTGGGACTAGGAAGAAAGGTTCACTTCTTCAAAAATTACAAGGAATTGTACTCCATCGTATCACTTAATCAAAATTTGGAAATTAAATTCCACCCTTATTGAAGCCAGAGTCTACTGGCTTCAACAAGAGTTTAGGATCACTCTCAAGCCAATTTGAGTAAGCTTGGGTACACTTTATGTGGGCTTAATCTTTTATATACTATTAGAAATATTAGATGATACCCAATAAAATAGCATACATCATTCCAATTTCAGAATGTGAAGTCGCTCTCTCTATACATTTCAAAATATATCGCTAAAACTTACAACCTGAGCCCTTATTAATAACTGATTGTAAAACGTAATTAAGACAATACAACTAGATTTTTTTTATTTTTTTTTTAAATCCCATTTTGAAACTTTGCCAGGCCTAATCTTCCTTAGGGTTTTTCTTAAAGGTGGAAATGATATATGAACTGGAATTCTTCGATCGTTTGTCTGCTTTTGTTACAGCAAGGTTATAGGACACTTTAATAAATAACGTAGAGAACCACTTTGATGCAGCAGTTAAAGGCTCCAGGATGGAAATTCTGTTGTAGGTATGAAAGCAGGCAGTGGTGGGATTCAAATATGTGCACAACTGGTTCTCTGTGTGGATGCCACTTCCGGAAGTCTGTTCTGGGCCTGGGCAACAAAAAATTAGCTACCAGTTCTGCCAAAGTGGTGCAAACCAACTAAATCCCACCATTGAAAGCAGGGGTCAACCGCTGCCTCTCAGCCCAGGGAGAAGACCCATGACAAACCACTTCCAAAAATGTTGCCAAGAAAACTGCATGGATTCACCCAGGCAGTCACCAGGAATTAAAATTGACTGGAGAGGCACAAATGAATGGTATCGAAAGGGAAAAGAAATAGAAGGAAAACAATCTGTTTTCCTTTTTTAAAAAAAAATAATAATAATCAGCTGTGCTCTTACAAGACCAGATTTTGAAAAGCTTAGCAAGATCAAGCCTGGATAAGAGTCCATCGGAAGCAGCAGGTTTGTAGGCTAGACTGAATAAAATGAAGCAAGTAACGTCTGCGTTGTTGGTGAGAAAATGCAATCAAAAGAGTGAAACTAAGCTTGAGGGAGATTTTCCTACTTCCTGGTTGAAAGTGATGGATATCACATTGCAACCCACTATACCTCAGTACTCAACTGCTTCAAAACTCAACAAATTTGGTATCTGATGCATTTTGATGTGAAAATGTTGTCTCAGTACTCGGCTTTTGTTTAGTACCGGACACACTTCTATAGGATGAGGGGGACAACTGTGGGGAACAGACAGGAACTCAGCCATCCTGGGAAGGTGGCTGCAAAAGGAGGGGGATGGCCAGGAAGTTGATCATGATGGGAAGGTTGCTGACATAGTAAAAAGGACAGACAGAAAGTTCTTTCTGGCTGAAACAAAGATTTACACGGTAAGTCACATGGTTTGCTTGGGAGTCGTTCTTTTTAGTACTCATCACACCTCCCAGAACCAATTAATGCCAAGTACCAAGGCATCACTGTAGATTCCTTCTATATTAGTGAGGCTGGTGATTGGACAGTATCTTTAAATGGAAATCTCTACTGTACTAATTATTTCCTCCAAAGTATGAAATCTTGACTAGCTACAGACCTGGTGCTAAAGTATATTTTTTTCCCCTATGGTTTTGACTTAAATGTCTTACGTCCCCAAGAATTAGGATTTCCAAACCAAGGTTGGTGACAAGGATCAACAACTGCACATTCAAAATGTATTAACCTTTTTAACATGCAAATTATTATTAGATTTCTTGTAAGAACATTAAAATGTTGAGAGTGGTATTGATTTCATGAGGTTAGTTGTTTTCAAATTTTGGGGAAAATGTCTTTAACTCTGTGGTTCCATGGATGCTTCTAAGGACATCTTGTGTGCATTGGCACCATGAGTGCTGCATTATCAACAACTGATTCCTGGTGTAATGAAATATATGGACCTCTCAATTGTGGTCTAATCAGTTGGTGGTATGTGAACCAAGTCACTTTTAAACCAAACGCAGCTCCTCTCTTAACCAAGGATTGCTTTTCATACCCAGCACTAGAAAACTCCAATATTGATTATAGTGGTTTCTACTCTGAGCTGCCCACTTGCATGCATTTCCTTTTAATTCTTAGTATAGCTCCCAGTGACTGATTCTTAGCAGAAATAGAATTTTTTTTGGTAATATATTATTGTGACATTATATAGTACACGTTAAGTCTCATTGTGTGAAGACAAGAAGCACTCCATAAGTACTAATAATTATAATCACTGCTGTTTCATCTCTGGTTCTGTAATTTTTTTTCTGGTGTTACAGAATGTGTTATGCTTTCTGAGAACATTCTCGCTGTTTGTATAAATAGTCCAATCCTCCCATGAAAGGGAATTGATAAAAAATTTAACATAATCACCACAGAGAGCTTCTCAAGATCCATCAATGCAACGGAAGTTAAGACAATTCTTTTTATTTATTGATGTCGGCATCAAAACTTAGTCCTTCCATTTTTCTTCCTTGTAATATATAACCATGTTTTATGCTTGAAAATATTTTTGTTGTTTTTTTAAAAAAAAAAAGTTTTAAAAAATGAAGATACTGAATAATTGCCTTACTAATTGGGTGTCAGTACCTGTTCCTGGAGATATTAACACAGAAATGCATTGTCACTCAGTTTATTTTTGTTACTCAAAATACTAATAAAGAGGCTACAGATATTACATGTATTTGTGTATGCGTGTGTGTGTATGCGTGTGTGTGTGTGTGTGTGTGTGTGTGTGTGTAAGTGAGCATTTAACCCTTTAGAAAAAAAGGATCCAATCTGGGTCGGTCACTGGGACCAGAGACCAGCTTTCGGACTTGTGTGGGAGCCCATCTTCTGAATACGGGGTTCCAGCACGCATCCGAAAGCTCGGAAGACAAAAAACCCCTGGTTCCAGTGAGCGACCCAGACTGGATCCTGCAACATTATCCTGGGACAGGTATATTCACCCTTCATTCATGAATATGCTTTATTTCATTCTACCTCTAACCAAGAATCTGAACTACTGACGGTCAAGGCAAATTGGCAGTAGATAAAAGTCAAGGGAATTTGAGGGTGGCTGGATCTCTTGTGAATGTGAAAGGGCTTAAGACTGAGGATTAGTTTGATCCCTCCCTCAGGCTCAGCCTGGTCATTTCCTACAAGTTCTAATCTTAATTCATTGTAAAATTAATTTTGGTATCGATCTAATTTTCCTGTGGTCAGGGGCTGCATTGGATTGGGAAAATTGGGGAAAAATTGAGAAAAATCAGTTGGCAAATTGGAAAAAAATCAAAATTTGAAACCACTATTACAGCCTTGCTAACTCTCTCAACTTCTTTTATTTTTAAAAGATTTTATTGAGTTTTATAGGGTTGGGAATAGGATAGGATCGGGATGGGGATTAAGGTTTAGGGTGGGCTTGGGATCAAGATTAGGGTTGGGATCAACATTGGGGTTATCCCCCAATAACATTTACAATCTTTAGCAAGTACATATGTTCAGTTAACAATAATTGATATAATAATAAGTAACTGTAATAAGTGTAATAAACAATAATCATAAACGGTATCAGTTAGTTAATACATATCATTCTTCTTACTAATATATATTCAAAATAACCTATCACATTCATTTCTCACTAGTTTTTTTTCCTAACCATTGGTAAAAATTATCCCATGTTCTAAAGTAAACTGAATCTTCTTTCTCTTTAATCTCTAGGGTCAATCCTAACTCTCTCAACTTCTGATACACAACAGATTCACTCCCAGTTGGAAACCCATGTGGGGTGCAGGTCCATGTGAGATGTATGGGGAAAAGTCTTGCCTGGTTATCTGAGAAGTGTTTGACCCTATTGACCCAGATGAAGTTTGTTTTATATTTACAGCAGACTCAGTTTAAAGAGGTTTGAGTGAGAATAAGTGAATAGCCAAAGTCCGGGGCAGAGCAATCCTATTCATCTTCTTGGAGGCTTCTCACATTGGCATTTCTAATAGGATCAGAGCCCTATTAGGCTCCTACCTGCACAGCCAAAAAGAGCAAGGAGAAAGCTGGCATCTATCCTCCTTTCACTGGTTTCAATGAAAACCTTTTTTAAAAAGAGACATATAGAGAAAGAGAAGCATAAATGCCAACTCTCTCCTTGTTCTTGTTTGCTGTGCGGGAGCCTAAAAAAAGAATACATAAGCTTCCATGGGATTCCAAACAAGGTTATGTATGTCACTGCTGAACATCAACGGTTTGATGAGATGTTGATATTTCAGCTAACTGTTCCAGGCAATTGGTGGGTTTCTTTACTTATCTGTTGACAATTTCACAGGTGTCTATCAACTTTACTTGGCAGAGGACCTTTGAGCTTTTGGATAATCACATTTGCTTGGAACAGTCAACATTTGCGTGCACACAAGGCTGAGCTCAGCTGTCCTCTAGGATTTACCTTGTCCATGGAATAGCCTACTAACCAATCAAATTGACCAAAGGATACCAGTGTTCAGTTATATGAAAGATAATACAACCATTTCTCTTTTGCCATACTGTATAGTTACATTTCCCCCCCCCAGCAGATAATTAATAGCTTGATAGTTCATGTAACTGTTTTAACCCTATTAATGTCATGTATGTAGAGTTAATTGTTTCCTCATTTCCTCATTCTAAAAGAAGGGTTAAGAACTTTCATGGTACCTGAAACTCCCATTTCTATATAAAATCCAGAAAAGGTAGCCATCTCATTCTGGGTTTAATTTAGAGGAAAGGAAGGGAGAGACTGTAGACATGAACATGTAGACATGTGTGACTTCCTCTAATAGTTTTGCTTTTTTTTTCATGCTTTTTTTTTCAGGAAAAAGATAAAGACTGTAGTCCATGACTGTAATTGAGCTCCACAGTTACAGTCATAAATTATGAAGGTTAAGTCAACACATGACTGGGCCTGATTTTCTACCCTTTTTTGTGGTGGTTGTAAAGCAAACGTGGTTATAAAGCAAAAGCAGCAGTCATAAATGAATACTGTGGTTGTTAAGTGAACCCATTGTTCGACTTGGGGTGGCGTTTGTCGGAAACTGAAAGGAAACACCAGTTTCTGACAAAATCATTGTAAATCACAGTTACATGACTATGAGGCACTACCTACAGCCGTGAATGCAGACCAGCTGCCAAGCCTCAAAATCCAGTCACATGACTGTGGGGGGAGGCAACATCAGATTTTCGAAACCGAGTCATAAATAGCTTTTTGTGGAGGTCCATTGTAACCTTGGACGATCACTAAACAATTGGTTGTAAGTTGGGGGCTCCCTGTGCAACAGCCAGCATTCACTGTCAACCTGACTAAAGTTTTACTACTTATCCTCTATGCCACAGGTAGGCCAAATATACTACCCAAATTACACATAGTGCCAAACCCAATTTTCTTTGGAGTCCATGCTCCCATCAACCGTTGGGGGTAAAAATAGCCAAAATCAACAATAAACCAAGGGTCCCACATTGAGATGGGAAAAAAAATACATAAATCTAAAGTAGCTGAGAAAATATATCAGTACTCTCCAAATTTTTGGAAAACCAGAAATTCACGATTCTATCCATAATCTTCACATATATACTTTGCATCATTATCCTATCTAGAGTGACCCTCATTACTGAAAAAAATAAATAAAGTAGCATGCCTGCTAAATTTTAGATCAGAAGATGCTTTTCCTCCTGTTGTGATCTAGGACTGATGATGTCTTTCTTTTCAGTGTTTTCAAAGGTCTCATTTGGTATTGTAAATCATGTGAAGGTCCGTCAATATGAGACTCTAATCATGCAAATCTTTTGCATGTTCCCAAAGTCAAAATGATTCTGCTCCATTAGAATGACATTATGGTCGGCTTCCGGTTCCGGATCGCGACACCAGCAGTCGCACGGAGAGATCTCTCTCTCCCACCGGCTGGTTTCCCTCCGTCGGTAGACCCTTAATCGGGTCGAAAGTCGCCCCGTAGAGGCGACCACCGTTAGAGGAGGCTCCTGCTCGACTGGGGAAGAGCGGCGGCTCTCCCCAGTTTGAGCTTTCTCCTTAGGGCCGCCGGAGGAAAAGATCGTCCTACAAAATGGACGGTCACTTCGTCGCACCAGCTGAAAGCCAGAAGAACATCTAAGCGAAAGAACCCCCGTGGAGAATCCGGGTGAGACCTTTCCTACCCCCTTTTTTTTTCCCCTAACTACTTTCCTGTTAAAAGCTTTCTTTGAATTATTTCCCTGTCGTGAGGAAGCAGCGTGTGAGCAATGGGGAAAAACAGCGTTGGAAAAAAAATAATATATAAATAAAAACCAGTTAATTTTGATACTATTTAAATTTTGGAATACTGAGGGGACCTGAAAACATTTTATTTTTGACTATTATTGTTACAACTACGTATTCATTATTTTGAACCCTTTCTTCATCTTTTTTAATACGAAAAATAAAAAATCTATTATTTGGAAAGAAAAAAAGGATTTTTTGGTTTGCTGAGGACATCTTGTGTCGAAAAGTGGTACTGCAACTATATTTTTTTTTATGACTGGGAATGGCTATGACCCTGAAAGTGTCATAACTACAAGATAACGATGCAGCTGGCCTATTGAAAATTGAAGGTGAATGCTTGCTTGATTCTTATGAAGCAGAGTCTTTCTTAAAGATTAAAGATTAAAAAGCCTTATTATTATCGATATGGAACTTAATACACAACTGGACTATGAACTTATATTGGAAACAATTTTAGAAGCTGCAAAGGATGTGAGCTCTTATTTTCAATCCCTTTTCTCTACACTGAGAGAAACTGTGGAAACCACAAAACAAACTAATTTTATTCAACTTCCAACACAACCTATCGAGAAGTCTGATGACTATACAACAACTTCAACAGAGATGTCTGAAGCATCAATACCAACATCAACAGAGACTGACACTCAGATACAACTTATTGAAAATCGAGAAAAGGTGGATAAACAATTGGCAAATATAACATGGAATAAAACAGCTTTTACCATCCAAAGGCTATTAGAAGAAAGGAAAGAGAACTTTGACCAATTTGAAGCATTAAAGAACATGGACCTTTTAATAGTGTGGTTTGATTATGTAGGAACCTCACTATGGAAACCACTATGGCATAGAAAGAAGCCTAGAGTCAGATTTAAAAATGTATTTTAAAGCTTTATTTAATGGGATTAAAAAGGCTTTGATTTCTGGACTGACTTAACAACTAATGGAATACGTGAAATTTTTAAGAGGATACCCTTTGTAATATTACTCTGTTTTAGATATGATATATATTGGAGAAGTAAACTTTATCTACTGGTTTAAAAAGATTTTTATAGATATAGAGGCATTGATAGAATATATATTTAAATTAGATAGAAATTTATTTGTTGGTCTGATATCTTTATTTTAAGAGAATTATTTGGAAATAAAAGGAGAATAAGAGGGATGGGTGATAAGAGAAAAAAATGGTATCAATGAAGAAGATATGAGAATGTTGTTGTAAGAACAATATACCAGATATAATTATGTAAAAAAAAAAAAAAAGGGCACCCGAAGTGTTAATAACATGTCTATTTAAGGCTAATTGAAATATAGTAATTGTAAGTTAGCAAAGCTTAAAAACAGGATTTGGATTTTTTAGAATTGAAATGTAACTGATATTTGATAGGACCGTTTGAAACTTATATAGAATTTATTAATTTGAATATGTAAAATTAAATGAGGGAATTAGAGAGGGAAGCTTAAAAGACTTGAGTTGACTTATATATCTGTGATTGTTTTTCTTTCTTTTGGATGTTTAATATACCCACCTCCATGGTGGTTCCTAAGCACCTTAATGTTATCCCTGCACCCCTATAAAATCTAATAAAATATATTTAAAAAAAAAAAGAATGACATTATGGTCGAATCTATTATAGGAACCAGCAGGATTTCAAAAAGATTTGACAATTTTCTTTTATCCAGGTTCAATACATTTTTGGATTATGATCTAAACAAAGTTAGCCACATTTAGATCTACTTGAAATTATTGTGAAAAGGTAGTCTTCTTCAACTTAAGCCTGACTAACTTCAGTGAGAATCAGACACAACTGAGTCTGGGTGAAGGTTTGATGGCCCTAGTTTACCTTATGAACCCTATTTTTAATATTTTTAATATTTTTATATACTCATCTTCATTTTCTGTTTTTTCCCCATTTATTCTCATACCAATTTTATATGACAGCAATGGAGGTTTCTGATCCTGATGATGTTAGATGTCAACACCCTATGAGTTCTAGCCAAAAGGGGAATTAGTCATTAATAAAGGAAGCTATTGTCTGCAGAAATATGGATTCCCTTTGTTTTTTTGCTGGAAAAAAAAAAACCCAAACATTTTCAGTGAGCATCCAAAAGGCCATACTATCTGTTGTGGCATATTTGCTCAGCCACCACAATGCAAGAACATTCACTGAGTCTCCAAATTGCCCTTGAATCTTTCTGAAGTGATTTGAAGGGATCTGATTCTATTCAACTCCTCAATTTGATTCAAAAGTTAAATTTCATTGAATTTCTTTTGAATCAAGTCATCATTTTAAGGCTTTACACAGCCCTCATGGATACTTCTAAGGAAAGAGATAAGGAGGAATCCTGTTGACTCAGAATGTACCTTGCTTTTTAATTTTTTTTCTATAATCACTCAGTTTGTATAGCTTTCAAATGCCTTGAAGGGATAATAAAACCTTGCTCTTCTCTCATCATTGCACCACTTAGAAAATGGGAAGGTGCAAATGGCCATAACCCTGAAACATTCTTAACAGTATGAGGAACCAAAGGGGCTTGAAAGATGAAAGGTTTGATAACCGAAACATAAAGATGTCACTGTCAACTTTCTCAAAATATACACATTTGTAGTAAATGTCATATAAACTTGCAGCTAAGTGATGGATCACAGTTACTGTGTTTCCCAAGTACTCCCCAGATAGAAGTCGTAACGCCTTTGTAAATGTTGCCTTTCATCCTGTGACTATGAAATCATTAGCATTGTGATTCCATTCTAGTGTGTTAAGAGTCTTTCTAGTTTTATGCTGGTCCAGTCCACCAGCTGCTCTGATAGTTAGGGGCACATACCACGGTCCTGACATGGTAAAGTCACAATTGGGAAGATACAAAGATGTAGCTGGATACAAAGATGTAGTTGGGTGGCTAGAGGAAGGGATAATCTGTGCTTGTGTGCCATCTTACATCTTTCTACATTCTTATAGTTCCACATAGACATGTCAATAATCTGTCAAAAGTGAGAATGCTGATTCAGAGCAGTGCCAACGCCATTCAGAATATGATCTTAAAAAAGGATGCTACTTGGCCTACATTACAGACACTTGAGCTGAAAGGAGGCCCAAGGTTTGTCTACCTCAGTGTTTTTCAATTTCAGCAATGTTAAGATGTGCATGCTAACTGGGAAATTCTGGCAGCAACATCTTAAAAGTTGCTGATCTTGAGAAACACTGGTCTACTATACCTTATTTCCAAATAAAGTATCAGAATTAAGTTGATATGTCATGGGGATATTGATAAAGTTTATTAACCATGGCACAGTTCAGCAGAGTTTACATTTACAATAATGTATTTTCAATATACAACTGGAATTTATATGCCACCCAGAATCTGTAAGAATTGGGCTGCTTAATAATAATAATCAGTGCTTTTTTTGTAAAAAAAAAAAAAAAAAAAGGTGCCGGAACTCACACATGTCATACAACCCACCTTGCCTACCCTACAAGGTTCCATCCAAAAAAGGTGCCGGAACTCCGTTCTGAGCATTCTATGAGAAAAAAAGCCCTGATAATAATACAGAAAAAAAAGTTAGTATCAATGTCTGTTAGTGCAATCTCAAAACATGTGGAGCACCATTTGAACACCATCGCATTGACAAAATCACTATCAATTACAAAAGGCAGCTTTACTTGGAACAGCTCACCTCCTGCGATGATATCTTTTACACCATGGACTGGCACTGGACCGCGGCATGCCAGCAACCGGGCCGTACAAACAAACAAAGCCCCATCTGTAGGATGCAGGCAGCATACAAAACCACGCCCCCTCCGGTCCGCAGAAAAACCTCTCTCCACATAACCGGTCCCTGGTGCTCAAAAGGTTGGGGACACCATCAATCAACCCAACATTTGCCCTATCCCAGATCCTTGGAAGGACTCAAAAGGTGGATAAATAACCCAGTCCAAACATTTGGCTAACTGTGCAATGAACCATAGTGATTTCTCTTGATAACAATGCCAAATCCATTGTAAACATTTGATTTTGCGACCAGCCATAATAATAATGGTCTGGGACTTTACAAACGAAGAAACCGCTGCCGTGTAACACCCCAGACTTAACAATTGTTGATAAGCAAGACAAAAAAGTCTGTATAGTGGACATTGCAGAAGAGAAGAGAAAGAATGGAGAAAATCACAAATGCAAAGACCTGCAAAGAGAAGTAAAATGGCTGTGGCAAAAGAAAGCAAAGAGATACCAATACATCCAGCTGACTGTGCCACCACCATAATTTTGCAAATGTATTACATACATTTTGGCCCAAGCATTCCATTCCTTCCAGAGAAGGTCTGGAGGATACTTTGTGAAGGCCATGTCATTTATAACCTATGGAGACTTTAATTTTCAAGGCAATGCCTTAATTGTGGGAACTCCATAGCTTTAAACGTATTCATCTTTTGCTTGATTATAACCTAAGTCTAATACAGTTACTGTTATACATTTTAATCCGGCTATTTTACAATGATTAAGCAAACTATGGCTTAGCTTGATGTGTGAATGGAAGCTATATCTGATTCAGTACATTTATTCACACAACATTGGTTCCATTGTCAAGGACTCGTCCTATTTTGACCAGGTGAAAACTTCTTACAACAGCCTGTACAGAAGCTAATGCTCAAGGTAGGTGCCTAGAGTGGAAAAGGTAGGAGAATAGAAAAGTGGAATTAACCAGGTGCTTCCTGACGTATTTGGCTCCCTTAAAATTAATCAGATTTATGGTAGTATTTGATAGCTGCTCCTGCTTTCTTCCCTGTTCCTTAAACTATGTGACCAGTAGGTATTTCATACTTCTTTCCACGTAAGATACAAATGTATCTTTTGAAAAGTGAGGATTTCTTTCAGGATATTTCTTAAAAAAAAATTTTTTTTGCAAATGTTGCAAATTTATCCCATGTACATAGAGGATATGGAAGCATTCTTAATTGAAACCACTGGAAACCTAGATGAAATTATTTGATACAATTTGGATAGGGTTTTGTTACCGAAGGAGGAGATATGCTGTACAACCAATTGGCACCCTTCCCTGGATGCTGAGATTTCAGTAGTTACAATGAATATCCTTTTTTATTACAGTCTTACCTGTTAGGCTCAAAAAACCAGGTGCACATGTGAAGGTCCACTTAAATTGATTTATACCTATCCCCAGGAATATTCTCAACTAACAGCACCTGCTAGGAGTAGATAAGTCTCAGCAGAATTCAAGAGGGTTGGACATAGCTCACTTGTGGTTATGTAGTGATTCTAGGCTAAACCCTCTTTTAACTCCACCTCCCCTGCCACTCCTTCCTTTACATTATCTGGAGAAAGCAGAATTTGTTTCAGTCTTCCATGCTTCAGTAACCTCCAAAAATGCAGCCCACATGCAGCTACCATTGAAGACCACCCAGAAGCTTATTTGGTCAAAAATGAAGCAACAATCACAGAGCACAGCAGACAGCATCCATTCTCTGTCTATATGTTCTGTTGGCGTTTTATCTGATTCTAGCTAAATTCAAGTTGTTACTTTGAGAGTTTAATTAAATGTTCACATCAGACAACCTCATGCTTTTATGAGGTGAGTTCTCAAGAATACTATAAATCAATTGCAGATCAGCCTTGGGCAGAATTCAAAGTGTTCTGGCTATAAAATCCTTAAATCTATTGCTGAAACAATTTCTGAAGCAACTTACCAGTTTTGTATGTTTCTGGTTCTTTTCTGGATTCCTTAAAGCAGTGTCCCCAACCTTTCCAGCTCTATGAACTAGTAGAAGCGGCGGCGGTGGGGGGGCGGGCGGTGGTGATGGGGGGAAGGGAATGGTTTCACGCACACATGCCACTTGCACAAATGGAGCTTCGCACTCTTGCATGCTCACCTGCTGCTTGTGCGGACCAGTTCCCAATGGGCTGTGGACCAGTAGCGGTCCATGGACTGAGGGTTGGGGACCCCTGCCTTAAACAATTCCAGAATTCCTTGTTTCTGAGCAGTGCTTATTTTTTTTAAAAAAAATACATTTATATCCCATCTTTTGTCTAGAATTCAATGCCTATATGGCTGCAAATTCCTGCTTTTTTATCTCAGTTTTGGCTTAATTTTTCCTCCACCATAGAAGCCTTTTGAATAAATGGGTCTTATTCCTAAGTACAGACATATATCCTTGCAGTAAAGTGCGTCAGAGGGATTTTGCTGGCCACATTCCTAGTAAGGCACTACCCTAGCCACGGTACTACGGAATGGGAAAGCAACGGGATTGGACACACTTGGTATTGTTTACAGCACCCTTTGCAAAAATCACATACACAGAGGACATCTTTTACAAAAGAGCAAATTGTTTTATGAAAATGAAGCCCCCTGCCTGGTTCAACTCAATGCTATCATCATTAATACAATGCCAAAGCTTTCAATAAGCTGACAGTGTGTATGGTTTCTATTTATATGCCAACCTAATTCCACAAACTACTGCAAGCTGCTCCATTGGCAAACCTCACAATAATTATCTGTTTGAAAGCCTTTATCTCAGAGTGAGTCTTGCAACAACAATATAATCCTTGGTATATGATAAGCACATACTCTTCTTGCTCTCTGCTGTTCAGGGCCTAGAGGCCATTAAGAATAGGGCAAACTCTGTATTGGGGCAAAATTTACCATTCTGAGCTAAGATAAACCAGGTTCCACACCAAGAGATGTCTACTTCTGCAGTATAGGTATTTGAATAGCCATTATTCAAATGCGAATCTATTTGCTTGCTGGGGATCACATATTATATTCTATGAAGGGCAGAAATCTAGAGCCATCCAGAGGGATTATGGAGTTTGGAGTTAATAGACCCCTACAAGAACTCATGCCAGTGACCCCGATGGCCTGGTCATATATGATAATGCACAGGTGCTTAGGCTGTGCAATTTGCAACTAGATTATGATCAGGGAGGAACTTTAAAAAGGAAGAAAAAAATCTTGGGTTTTTAAAGTTCAACTAGATTGCACCATTATTTCATTCTGTTGGCTTTTGCAGACCAATTGTTTGTACTTTAACACTTCTCAATTCATCTTAAAATGCATCCAAAGATGATCTGGGCTGTTTTGATTATTTGCAAATCCACATGGATATCCTGGCTCTTTCCTCACTTGCACCTAGCCAAGGTACAAATATGCCATGGTAACTTCTTAATGAAATTATCTTTTCCTCAACCCATGCTGAAATGGCTTAAACTCATCTCAGGCTATTCTGTTAGTACTGTTTTCCTCTCTAAGCAGCCAACAATCCATTAGTTTTGCATTGGATACCATTTAATAATGTTGCACTTTCCATTTCATTGCTGTCACAATCACATGTCTCCTGGGAAGTGGACCAATTTGTTCAATATATTGGGTTCTTAGCTCAACTGCCTTAATTATAAACTTAGCAGTTCTGCTTAGGATATATACCTTAGAGCAGGGCTTTTCAATCTTTTCACCGATTGTACCACTTTTAGGATATGGCAATATTCGAGTACCACCTAGCAAGGTGTCAAAAACGTGATGACCAAAAAAAAACCCTGTTCAAAGTTGCAATTGCACTAAATGACTTATGACCATTTTTCACACTTATGACCATTGCAGTATGCCCAGGGTCATGTGATTTATATTTGTATACTTGGCAACTTATTCATATTTATGATGGTCGCTGTCCCAGGGTCATGTGATCCCCTTTTGCAGCCTTTTGACAAGCAAAGTCAATGGCAGGGCTGCTGGTGACCAAGTGCTAAGTTCCCTCCCTCCCTCCTTCCCTGCCTCCCTCTTTCTCATGCCCACCTCCTTCTGAAGGAAGAATTTGAACCCCCCCCCCCATATTTTCTCTCTTCCATATATTCATCAAACAAGGAAAAGCCTCCAGAAACAGAAAAGACAAACTGCTGAGTGAACTAGCTTAAAAAGGCACATTCCCCTTTAAGAATTAGCTACTGGCTAGAAAGGAAAGTAAGGAGCAGAAAAAAAAAAAAATGTAATAAGTATTGGCTGCCGGCTAAGGCAGCCTCCCCAAATGGCTCCATTCATAAGTAAAGGAATCTACAGGAAAAATCCATTCAGGAGAAAAATACTTCAAAATCCCTTGCAGCAAAACTTACAGCTAACAATAGCAGAGCAATAGAAGCTAACATGAGACATCAGCCATTGCCAAACACTCTTTAAGAACACAAAGCCCACATTGCACAAATCCCAGAACTTCAAAGTCACAAAAGCACATAAGAATCCTTCCATTCTCCATCTCCCTCCCTCCTTCTCCGTGCCTCACCTCCAGCCATTGCTGCTTTTCATTCCTCTTGGAGGGCGACCCCTCCCCCACTGCATTTCTTGCCTGTTTGCTGCTGCCAGCACAGGTGGCTGCCACAGCAGTTGCAAATCAGCTCATGGCCGGCCTGCTTGATTTGATCTCCTCTCCCCCCCCCTCCTCCTCCTCCTCCTCCCATTCGGTGCAGCTAGAGCTGACTCCGTCCTCCTCCCAAGGCTGCTGCTTTTTTCTCTCTCTCCCTCTTCCGCCCAAACTGCCTCCTTTTATAGATCTCCACCCCCTCCTCCTCCTTTCTCATGGGGGAGGGTGAGCCAGAAGTGAGCCTGGGACCTTTGTCTTGCCCCACCCGCTCTGCAACTCCAGAGGACTCTCTCACTGTAAGTCCTTGCCTGTGCTGGCTCTTTCCCTCCCCCACTATACTTGGCTAGGCAGGGCTGCGTACCACCTGCCACTTGTTAATGTACCACAAGTGGTACGCGTACCACAGGTTGAAAAGCCCTGCCTTAGAGTCCAGGAGAAAATAAAACAATCTGTGATTCAGATCCAAATGGGCTGTTCTTTCCAATAGATACGTATCTAAGCCTAAGGGAGGCATATAATTGGCAGTCAAGCATGAACAATATATTTGATGGTTGGGACGCCACCTATGCATGTCCTCTCATGATCTGGCAAGTGGTGGAAGAGCCCATATTTGGCTGTGGAATCCAACAACTCAAATCTTGCTCTAGAATATACCTTTCTTAAAAATTGTGTTAAACTCATAGACAGTTATCCCAAAGATGCTTTTTCACGAGGCAACTGGACTTTCTTGTTTTTCTTTGAAGACGTTTCACTTCTCATCCAAGAAACTTCTTCAGCTGACTTGAATGAGAAGCGAAACATCTTCAAAGAAAAACAAGAAAGTCCAGTTGCCTCGTGAAAAAGCTTCTTTGGAATAACTCTGATCTGGATGACTGAGAATCTCCATAGACAACTCATAGACAGGTATTTTTTTTTTCAAATTGGAAATTGGTTTTACTTATAGCCAGTGAAAGATGACTAAACCTCTGGGTTTTTAAATGATGCAGATTTAGTGTTTTCCGGAAGTGCATGAAACCTTTGTTCAAAAACAAAAGCTAAAACAAATGCCATAAAGTGGCAGAAAGAGAGATGACTTGTACGTTGTCCATATCTGTAATCTCTTCTTCAGGTTGTTAGTTATTCAGGCTGATCCAGGTGTCCAGCCTGGGGTTTGATTCAGAGATCTGGCAGATGAAGAGACTTTCTCTCTTCTTTAGTCTGCTATCTTCAGAATGGGACAACTTGTCACAGCCAACTTGCCACAGCCAACTCCCTGCTGTGGGCAGTTCACCAGTTCACGTGAAGTGTTAATACCACTTTACAATGCCTTGGTAAGGCCACACTTGGAATATTGTATCCAGTTTTGGTCACCATGATGTAAAAAAGATGTTGAGACTCTAGAAAGAGTACAGAGAAGAGAAACAAAGATGATTAGGGGACTGGAGGCTAAAACATATAAGGAACGGTTGCTGGAATTGGGTATGTCTAGTTTAATGAAGAGAAGGACGAGGGGGGGACATGATAGCAGTTTTCCAATATCTCAGGGGCTGCCACAAAGAAGAGGGAGTCAAGCTATTTTCCAAAGCGCCTGAAGGCAGGTCAAGAAGCAGCGGATGGAAACTAACCAAAGAGAGAAGCAGCCTAGAACTAAGGAGAAATTTCCTGACAGTTAGAACAATTAATCAGTGGAACAACCTGCCTCCAGAAGCTGTGAATGCTGCAACACTGGAAGTTTTTAAGAAGAGACTGGACAGGCATTTGTCTGAAATGGTATAGGGTTTCCTGCCTGAGCAGGGGGTTGGACTAGATGACCTCCAAGGTCCCTTCCAACATCATCATCATCATCATCATCATCATCATCATCATCATCATTATCATTATTATTATTATTATTATTATTATTATTATTATTATTATTATTATTATTATTATTATTATTATTATTATTATTATTATTATTATTATTATTATTATGGATCATCACACAGTCAGCCAGATGTTCAGACTGGATTTGGCATTTTTGTCTACCTATTGAGTCCTTACCAAGGACCTGGGATAGGCAGGTGTGGATGTTTGATGGTATTACAGATATAATCGCAGGATGGAAGCAGTTCCTAGTAAGGCCGCCTTTTGCAATTGACGAATGGCGAATTTGTCAATGCCAATGGTGTTCAAGTCGTGCTCCAGTTGTTTTGGGATTGCACCCAAGGCACCTATTACTATTGGTACTACCCTTGCTTGCTTTTGCCACAGTCTTTCTATTTCTATTTGTAGGTCTTTGTATTTTGTTATCTTCTCCAGTTCTTTCTCGTCTATTCTGCTGTCTCCAGGCACTGCTACGTTCACTATCCAGACTTTTTTGTCTTTCTTATCGACAATTGTTAAGTCCGGGGTGTTATGTTGCAGGTGCTTGTCTGTTTGAATTCTGAAGTCCCAGAGCAGTTTAATTTTATCATTTTCTATGACTTTCTCTATTTTATGATCCCACCAGTTCTTGCTTATAGGCAAATGATATTTCTTGCAGATCTTCCAATGCACCATTGTTGCTACTTTGTCATGCCGCTGCTTGTAGTCAGTCTGTGCGATCTTCTTGCAGCAGCTTACCAGGTGGTCCACTGTTTCTTCAGCTTCTTTGCATAGGTGGCACTTACTGTCTGTTGCTGTCTTCTCAATTTTGACTTTGTATGCATTTGTTCTTAAGGCTTGGTCTTGTGCATCCTTTCCTTAATGATTCTATTTCACCATTTTTTCAATATTATATAACTTTTGTCCCACGGCAAGTTGGCCATAGCAAGTTGGCTGTGGCAAGTTGACCGTGGTGAGTTGACCACATTGAGTTGGTTGTGGTGAGAGGTGTCGTAGACCCGCTATCTTTCCCGATGTTGACCTTCAGACTGGGCCAAATGACAAGAAAAGAGCAAGTGAGTTCTGACAGGTAGCTGAACCTGGAGGTATATCCATCTGTCAAAACCACGGGTTGCTGGTTGTTGACACTGAGAAGTAAGGAGAGCAGTCTGAAGATACTGCCCTTTGATTACAAGCCAGAACAGAATCCGCTGCAGCTGTATTACTAAAGTCTCTGCTAGTTTATTTTTCCATTACTTCCACAGACTAGAATATCTTATACCATCACAGGGGGAAGAGAACATTTCAATTAAGATGTTGAGAAGAACCCCAAGATCTATGAATATGTTTGTATTGATGTTTGCAAGTCCAGAGGTTGCAGAGAAGCAGACGCCAATCAGTGTTTACACTTGCTAGCCAATAGATAAGTGTCGAGAACTGGCAGCCAATCAATGCCTGCTTACTGTTCTTTCAAGCTAGTCACTAATTGAGTGCCGGGTTTTATTTCCACATATTTTACCTGCTCCGTGATTTTAAAATCCTCTCCCTTTTACACAAACGGTAAAAGAAAATAGATAGCTAATATTTCCTCTCTCTCTTATGCTCCATGTGTGTCTGGGCTGTTATTTGTGAACACTTGTCTGTTGTTTTGCAGTAAAAGCCCAGTCAGGGGAAAAGCTGTGCAAGGAGAGGTGGATTGCTGCTTTTTTTTAAAAAAATAAAAAAATAAAGAAATGCATTAAAAGTTCTCAAAACCTTCCCCTTCATATTGGCAGTGAATGTTTCTTGCTTACCAAATTGCTCACACTCACACTAGCATATTGGCATGTCTGGATTTGGGGTTTTTTCCCCTACCAAGCCAGCATATTGCTGGAACTGGATCCCAGGAAGTGAAAGGAGGAGTAAGCCAAAAATCTCCTCCAATAACACAAACTGTTCCTTCAAACACAACATGACAGTATGCTGCAGTTTCTGAAGAACTCTTTTGGTGCCGTGCAGGGCTTTTTTTCTCATAGAACGCCCAGAACGGAGTTCCGGCACCTTTTTTGGATGGAACCTTGTAGGGTAGGCAAGGTGGGTTGTATGACATGTGTGAGTTCCAGCACCTTTTTTTTTTTTTTTTTTACAAAAAAAGCACTGGTGCCGTGAAATACTATCCAACAATAAAGTGCCATTAGCCCCAAATGCCTACAACTGCAAGCCAGTGATCAGAGGGAGGCCCATTTCACTTACTCAGCAGGAGTCTATTTTTGTGGGGGAAGATCTTTAAATGTCCCTTGAGGCCTGCTCCTATACTTTTATGTTTGTTTGTTTGTTTGAATTTATTAAATTTCTATGCCGCCTATCTCCCCTCCAAGGTGACACTGATTATGTTGGCTCATATCCTCATTTATTTTTTCTTCCGTTCAATCAAATCCGATTCTTGAAGACTGCCTGGACGTGTTTTCTTGGCAGGGTTTTTCAGAAGCGGTTTGCCCTTGCCTCCTTCCTAAGGCTGAGAGAAAGTGACTTGGCCCAAGGACACCCAGCTGCCTTTGTGCCTACGGCAGAACTAGAACTTGAATTAGAATCTTCTAGTTTCTAGTTTAATTCCTTAAGCACTACACCAAAACAGGCTTTCTAGTCCAATATTTCATTGAGCTCCCTATCTTTCAGAAACTCTTTTACATGGTTCCATATATATTTTTACAACTGAGACTCGTTGAAAGGAAGGACAATTTCCCCACCTGCCTTTTCCACTGTCCCACTGACAACCTGGAGTTTCTGCCCATCCAGAACTCCTCAAAATCAATGTGTTTTCCCCACTGAATCCTCAGCTCAGCAGCCTTGTCTCCATTCTTCAGTCTTTGCCTGATGTGCTGAGCAGATGCAGTTGCTGCAAAACCTGATGAATTATCCTCCTAGCTTAGTCCTACTCTTGATTAGAAGAGATAGCCAAAGGAACATTTCCACTGATAAATTGTTTTTTTTTTAAAGCACAGACTTAAGAAAAGAACTCTTACCTTGGTATACACCATGAAAATGATCTCTTTCTCTCTCTCTCTCCCCCCGCGCCCATTAATTTTTAGAAAACATAACCACAATTCATGAATGGTAGATTAACAGAATAACAGACATGGAAGTGACCTTGGAGGTCATATAGTCCAACCCCCTGCTTAGGCAGGAAACCCTATACCATTTCGGACAAATGGCTGTCCAGTCTCTTCTTAAAAACTTCCAGTGTTGGAGCATTCACAGCTTCTGGAGGCAGGTTGTTCCACTGGTTAATTGTTCTAACTGTCATAAAATTTCTCCTCAGTTCTAGGTTGCTTCTCTCCTTGGTTAGTTTCCATCCGTTGCTTCTTGTCCTGCCTTCAGGCGCTTTGGAGAATAGCTTGACTCCCTCTTCTTTGTGGCAGCCCCTGAGATACTGGAACACTGCTATCGTGTCCCCCCACGTCCTTCTCTTCATTAAACTAGACACACCCAATTCCAGCAAATGTTCCTTATATGTTTTAGCCTCCAGTCCCCTGATCATCTGTGTTGCTCTTCTCTGTACTCTTTCTAGAGTCTCAACATCTTTTTTACATCGTGGTGACCATAACTGGATGCAGTATTCCAAGTGTGGCCTTACCAAGGCATTGTAAAGTAGTATTAATACTTCACATGATCTTGATTCTATCCCTTTATTAATGCAGCCTAGCACTGTGTTGGCTTTTTTGGCAGCTGCAGCACTGCTGACTCATATTTAAGTGATTGTCCACTAGGACTCCAAGATCCCTCTCACAGTTGCTACTATTGAGCAAAGTACCTTCTATATTATACCTGTGCATTTGGGTTTTTTTGCCTAAATGTAGAACCTTACTTTTTTCACCATTGAATTTCATTTTGTTAGATAGCACCCAATGTTCAAGTCTGTCAAGATCCTTCTGTATCTTAAGTCTATGTTCTGGAGTGTTGGCTATTCCTGCAAGCTTGGTATCGTCTGCAAATTTGATGAGTTGCCCATCTATCCCCTCATCCAAATCATTGATGAAGATGTTGAAGAACACTGGGCCCAGAACAGAGCCCTGGGGCACCCCACTACACACTTCCCTCCATGTAGATGCACTTTCAGTGAGGACCACACGCTGAGTATGGCCAGCCAGCCAGCTACGAATCCATCTGGTGGTGATGCTGTCTAAGCCACATTTTTCTATCTTATCAAGTAGTAGGTTGTGATCTACTTTATTAAATGCCTTACTGAAGTCCAAGTAAATTATATCCACAGCATTCCTCTGGTCCACTAATTTTGTCAACTATAGTAACAATATAAGAAATATCTAATGACATTTATTTCTCCCATTTACAAATGCTAGAAATGATTTTGAAGAGAACAAAAATAAATAACGATTATATATCATTTCTGATCTAGTAGAATGTTGAGTCTTATGTAGAGAAACAATTTTTGTTCAAAAACCAAACAGCAAAATTATAAGCTGCCATTTCATCTGAAATGATGAAAACTGAATCCTAATATTTTTAAATCCTTGGTAACGTTTAAAATATACACCCTATGTCTGCTAATATTGAAATACATTATCTGGGGAGAGATTCAGCCTAACTTCAGTGGAATAAAATGCCATCTAAATCTGAGTGGGAGAAACATGTCTTTAACCTGACTGCTGCATTTCATCTAATGGGATTTTTCCAGAACTCAGCCAATCACAGAAGGCAGGGAATCCCATCAGCACCCTCCTACCCACCCTCTTCTTCTCTTCTACACACATCTCCATTCTATTTCTTACTTTTTTCTCTCTTTTTCCTTACCTTCCTTTTAAAACTGAGTAATTATTACTTACATCTCCAATAGTTTAAGCAAAGGGTGGTTGATAGTAAAGGGTTAAACAACATTTTAAAAGCTAATATATTACATTTATTTTATCACTTTAAAAAAAAAAAAATGGCTACAACTGCACAAACAGATTCTGGGAACACTACAGGCAAAAATATTTTTGTCTTTGCTGAGCAAAAACAACTTAGCAAACTCCTATTACTCATCTTCTCGTTCCCCCGTTGCATCAAAAGAAGATTCTATGGTACAACTCCTCCTCCTGAGGGGAGAAAAACTAAAATAAGTTTCAATTTCCCTTTCATATTCTCATCATGGTGGGGGGGCAAGGTCCCTAGAAGAATGAGTGAAGAATGCTGAGAGTGTATGCCAAAAGTATAGTTAGTCCTCAAATTATGGCCATAATTGGGAACAGCAAAGCAGTTCTTAAGTGAATCACACACAATGTCATGACCTTTTCCCCATGGTTGTTAAGTGAATCACTGCAGTGAAACACTTGGTAGTTAAGCAAATCTAGCTTCCCTCATTAACTTCGCTTGTTGGAAGCCAGCTGGGAAGGTCACAAATGGTGAACACATGATTGCTGGATTCTACAACTGTTCTAAATGCCCACTGGTTACCAAATGCCCAAATTTTGATCACATGATCACGGGGAATGCTATTTTATACATTTAGTATAAGGACCGGTCATCAAGGTCCAATAGTAAGTGCAAGGGCCAGTCACTTTTTTTCAGTGCCGTTATAATTTTGAACAGTCACTAAATGAATGGTTGAAGGTTGAGGAACTAGCTCTGTAATCCCAGTAAGGTCACTCAAGGTATGAAGGTCATCCTAGATGCCCAACTAAAGATGCCCACGCAGGCACTTATACCATATAGGCACAGGTACCATATAAGAGGCTGAGGGTGGATGATCTTTTTAATGACAATGGAAAAGGCATCATTTCAAACTATATAGACAATGATAAACCACTATACTCTTTTTTAAAAAAACCAAGAAATGGATACACGGTGTAAAATGGCTGGCAATACAGGCCCAGATGATGGTCCCCTCAGGTTGGACAGTGCTCAACATACTACAGAGAGCTGAGGATCTTTCAGAGAACTAATGATGTTTATGAAATGGCCAGATTAAAGCCTTCAGGACATCAGTTATTGATGTTGCCATGCAGGGAAAAAATTCCAAAGCTACAAAGCTAGAATTATAATGAGAACATGGAAAGTAAGAAGCAACAATATGGGAAAGCTCAACAGAGTGAGGTGTCAAAGTTGGAAACAGTAAGGAGGAAAACAGACTCAACTATATGGGCTAAAAACAGAAATGAAGCAGAATGATTTCTCAGTTTCTGCCCATCCAATGATTTCCTCATGGCTACCCATTTTCCAAAGACCAAAACATTACCAAATGGGGTACACAGAAATCCGACTGGCTGTATTGTTGATACAAGGAGGTAGAAGTGCTTAGTTATAATAGCAAACTATCTATCAGCTGCTTGGTAGAGAGACGGATGGCATACAAATTTAAAAAATAAAATTTAAAAAATCAGTCAGCCTTGAACTTATGAACTGAAAGCGGAAGATTAGAGGTACTAGAAGGAAAAAGTGAAAACATACAATCAAGACACAGAACAGGTGAAATGCAGAGCTGGGTACAATTAAAACAGAATATGTATATTTCAATTCAATGGAGCAATTAAACTACTTTTTTTTTTCCCCTTCGTCCCTCCTCCATTTTTGTCTATCCAACTGTAAACCTTACTGCATTTAATAATCGCATCACATCGGCCTGTCCCAACTGATAAGGCAGGGAAGGTGTGTTGCAGATCCCATCAATTGAAGAATTTTGACTGGTGGGGTCCAGGAAGAGACCCTTCTCTGCTGTTGCCCCCACCCTTCAGAAACTCTCCCCCCAGAGGAGAGGCACCACCCTAGTCCAGTGGTGGGATTCAAATGTGTGAACAACCGGTTCTCTGTGTGGATGCCGCTTCCGGAAGTTCATTCTGGGCCTGGGCAACAAAAAATTAGCTACCGGTTCTGCCGAAGTGGTGCGAATCCCACCACTGCCCTAGCCGTCCTGAAAGATGTAAAAACATGGCTCTGTGGCCTTGCTTGGGGAGCACAGAGTAGCAGGCAGCCATGTGGCTGACTAGCACCTTTTAATTGACTTTTACACTGATTTTGAATTCATCCTCCCTCTGTGAGGGAGATGGGTGGTTTCTAAATGTGATAAATAAAATAAAAGTAACAAAAATAGTGTGTTCAGTGTTCTCAAATCCCAACACCCAGAAGAAAAGATCAAAAGGTCTGTAGTCCTTTTGAAACCAGCTGTAATTTATACCTTACATGAGGTCAAATGAAGCAAGTCTCTGGAGGCTAATTTCGATGTTACTCCTGTCTAAAGCTTCTCCTTCCAACACTGCAGGAGAATCTGCTTTGCAACACTCACACGGTTGAATTGCAGAGCACATCAAAAAACTGATAAGGATGAGACACTTTGCTAACATCTGAGAAACTGAGATAGATGCCTAATCTTATGTATCCTGAAACCTGGCTGTTGTTTTTCTCCTAAGCATGAAATAACATAAGTATATCACTGCCGGGATCTTTCCATCTTATTTGCTTCTGCCAGTCTTAAGGTAAAGTGTGCTGTCTTTTTTATGGAAAGTTGTTTAGGGACTGATATCAAAATTAAAATCAAATTCTAAGAGCAAAGATTTTGCTGGTTAACATTAAGGGGGAAGTGAGATTAAGCCAGCCCCCTCGCAAAAAGCAAAAAAAAAAAAAAAAAAAGCTTAAGAAAAAATATATTTGATTTTCTCTGGTATCTGTCAAGGGCCACTGCAAACAATTCTAACATCATGAGAGAGAAAAAACCATAGAAGAAAGGATGGGATTGCATAAACAACTTAGTGAAGATCTGGAAACAAAGAAAAGGCAGATGTTAGAAACAGAAAGGAGGACAAGAATTGTTGAGGTAATGTCAGAAAGCATTAAGCTTAGAATAAGTCGAAGTTGGTGAAATATGCTAGGAACAACCAAAAGATTCACACATTTTCAGGAAAAACAAAAGGAAAGAAAGAATATTCTGACTGCTCGTGGAAACTCGCAAAATGCTAAGAGGTTATCAAAGAAAAGGCACAGCTATTAAACTCCTATTTTGGTTCATTTTACAAGAAAGCATGTGTACCACCAGAAATTTGTAAATAGCCGGATGAAGGGCAAACTTATGAATGAATCAAATATGGTGATAAAATGCCTCTTAGTGTGAATGAGTTTAATCTTTTCAAGAAGAAAGGACTTTCTAGAGGCTAAAGGAACAACTGATGGTCTGGCTCAATCATAATGTGTTATCTTTGATGAATTCAGGAAAATAGGTGAAAGACGACTAGAACAGGACAAGAGAGACTTCAGAAAACCGCAAGCCAGTCAGATTGACATCAGTACCTGTGAAGATTCTAGAGCAGTTCATAAAATGAAAGATCTTTAAGTAACTTGAAAGTAAAGCAATGATTACTTGAAATTGGCATGGATTCTCAAAAATGTATCTTGTCAAGCTGAGTACTAGTTTCCTTAACAGATTGTGAGAACCCTGTAGATATAAAATATCTTAATTCTAAGAAAGCCTTCATAAAGTATTCCATGTCAGAGCTCTCCAACCTTGGCAACTTTAACTGTGGACTTTAACTCCCAGAATTCCTCAGCCAGTCATGCACAAGTTTTAAAGTTGCCAAGGTTGAAGACCTGTTCTGTCTCATTCTAATTAGCAAGCTAGTTAACTGTGGGTTCAATGGCATGACAAGTATGGATATACAATATTTAAACAGCTTAGAAGTATATTTTTAACAACTGTCAAATCATTGTTCTTCATCAAATGTTCCTCACTGACTGTTCAACAACTCTTCTTTATCCAACTAGAACAGGGATAGGCAACCTTGGCTCTTTTATGACTCGTGGACTTCAACTCCCAGAATTCCTGAGCCAGCTATGCTGGCTCAGGAATTCTGGGAGTTGAAGTCCACGAGTCATAAAAGAGCCAAGGTTGCGTACCCCTGAACTAGAATGAAGTACTGAGTGTAGGGGAGGTGTTAAAAGTTCCACTACTGGTTCCTATATTCTCCAACATGTTTACTCATTACTTAGAAGAAAAATTGTACAGAACGGTGATCAAACTTGTTTTAAATGAAAATGACTAAAATTGGCTGAAAAAAGGTAATATCTTAAAGGACAGAAATAGAATTCAACACGATCTTGATAGATTAGAGAAATCTAAAAAAAATACAACAAAACACAATAAAATGAAATTAACAGCAACAAGTAAAATATTACATACTTAAACAATAGAAATCAACTGCTGGAATTGGGTATGTCTAGTTTAATGAAGAGAAGGACGAGGGGGGACATGATAGCAGTGTTCCAATATCTCAGGGGCTGCCACAAAGAAGAGGGAGTCAAGCTATTCTCCAAAGCACCTGAAGGCAGGACAAGAAGCAACGGATGGAAACTAATCAAGGAGAGAAGCAACCTAGAACTAAGGAGAAACTTCCTGACAGTTAGAACAATTAACCAGTGGAACAACCTGCCTCCAGAAGCGGTGAATGCTCCAACACTGGAAGTTTTTAAGAAGAGACCGGACAGCCATTTGTCTGAAATGGTATAGGGTTTCCTGCCTGAGCAGGGGGTTGGACTAGATGACCGCCAAGTTCCCTTCCAACTTCATTATTATTATTATAACTAGAAGTCAAATCTAACAACAAGAAGTTGAAAACCTGGAAATGTTTAGGCTTGGCAAGAGAAGAATGGGAGAATATCTACACTCAAAGGATTTTGAGACAGAAATAGATCAAGATTTCATTTGACTTACTGTCTTTTCCCAATTTCCTTATTTACTTATTGAAAATGTATGTGTCATTCTTCATGCTGAGTTTTCCCAGGGAACCTTAATAGAATGCTACCTAGCTCAGTTATTAGAGGACCAAGACCTCTGGGGATTATCTTAAGCAATAGGTAGGAACATATAATAAAAGATTCTGCTATGAATGCTGTTAGCCACTAAGAGCTTAAAAGGTTAATAACAATCTTTGATTGTGACTGACATAAACTGTTTATTTTTTCTACCACTTAGTGAACTTTTCCTTTTCTGATTAATTCAAACATGCCACTGGATCATTTAGTACTATTTTATCCAGATTCCAAAGTGAGTAAAATAAGCTTGTTTTAATCTACCCATCTAATTACTATCTGGATCTTAATTTCCAAACTCCTGGAACAGAAGCCTTGAAATTTCCTTTTAATCTACCCATCTAATTACTACCTGGATCTTAATTTCCAAACTCCAGGAACAGAAGCCTTGAAATTTCCTTTTTCAGTTTCTAGGATGCTGTACAATCTGGCTTGTATCCCTTCCCTTGTCAGATTTCAGTTCTGTTTGTTCAGAATTAACAAAAATGCCCATTCCGACTGGGAATTAAGCTGAAATACAATACATCTGCAAGCATCCTAGCTAATTTCCCTTCTATCAAGGAAAAAATTGGACAGATCTTCCTTGTCTGATGGAATAATACCAGTTATGCAAATGCATGTAAGCAAAGACATTTATAATCAGATCTGATAGGGCATCTTTTCCATCTAGTTTATTAATTTCAAGGTTAAGAATCTCCTTTCATAGGTTGAAGGCCATAACTATTGCCTCATTGCAATCTGCACTTCAATGGTCTCATTTTTATTTTTAATATCTCTCCAATAGAATCCCCTTCATAAGTCATTAATTTTAAAAAGGACAGCTTTACATTTGGGTGTGAATGGAGTAAATTTAGCTTAGTGATCAAATGTTTCCCTAACTGTAAAACATGTTGGTCTGACAGCTTAGCTATTTCTGTTGCTATCAGCTGCTCTTCTCAATTATTGTTTAGTAATCTTCCCATCCAGCAATATTTTTGCAAGAATTCTGTAGACAACTTGATAACCCTTTTCAAATGCAAAATGAGATATGTCGATGCTGGTTTAATGCATATTCACCTATGCATATTTTGAGAGAAAATAAAGCATTTTGACTTTACTACCAGTGACTTCATACTCATCATGATTTCATCGTTCCAATGGGATGAAATATGTCATTGGTATCAGTCACATCTTAACATGGACACAACATTTCTTTTTTCTCTCTTCAACTTAGCAACTTCAAAGTAGGTGGACTTCAGCTCCCAGAATTCCCAGCTGGGATGTTGAAGTCCATTAAAGCATGCTGTCTGGGGAATTCTGGGAGTTGAAGTCCACCCATCTTATTTTTTTTTTTTCATTTTTCCAATATACAAAACGATAAACATTTTTTTAACAGTACTGTGTCATGTATCTCTTACAGTTATTTACATTTATTGCTATACATTTTGTTTCTCTGTTCTAACCAATTATACCACTTATCCCACACCTCATAAAATTCTGTTTCTTCCTTGCCTTTCATTTCTAGCGTAAGCTTATACATCTCGGCACATTCTAATATCTTATGGATAATCATATCATTAGCTGGTATATTTTCAAGTTTCCAGCATTGAGCATAGACAATACATGCTGCTGTTACTATATGTACAATAATATATTGGAGTTGCTTCTTTATCTTTTGATTAATTATTCCTAATAAAAATAATTCAGCTTTAAATTCAATTTGTTCTCCTGTTATCTCCTGTAGCCATCTTCTTATCTGTTCCCAGTATTTCCTTGCTTTAGGGCATTGCCACCACATGTGATAAAATGTTCCATCCTTGTATTTACACTTCCAACAGTCTGGTTTCATATTTGTGTACATCTTAGCCAATCTCGCCGGTGTTAGATGCCACCTATGAAGCATTTTGTACTGATTTTCTTTATATGCAGTCGATAATGTTAATTTGCAGTTTTTGTTCCATACTTTTTCCCATTCTTCTAAATTTATATTTCAGCCTACATTCTGTGCCCATGCGATCATTGAACATTTCACTATTTCTTCTTCCATTTCTACCTCTAATAAATATTTATATGCTTTTGTTATAAATTTTTCTTCCTTGCCTATCAGTATTCTATCCAATTGTTGTGGTACCCCTTGAATTCCGTATTCTTCCATATCTTTTCTATATCTCGACTGTGTCTGTAAATATGGCCACCAGTCTATAATTATACCCTGTTCTTTTAGTTCTTCCTTTGATTTAAGATTCCCCTGGCTATCTAATAGTTCTTTGTATCTTATCATCTTTTTTTTATCCAATGTATTCGGGTAAATCATTGCCTCCATTGGCGAGACCCAATTTGGTAATTTCATATAATGTTTCCTTTTGACCTTTTCCCATGTCCATATCAACGCTTCTCTTATTTGATGTCGGTAAAAGTATGCATATGTCTTATTACGTTTATCCCATAGGAAGGCATGCCAGCCGGCCTGTAGATCGTGTCCTTCAATCGTTAACACCCTTTTGTTGTCCAAGTTAATCCAGTCCCTAATCCATAATAGCCCCGCTGCTTGATAATAAAATTCCCATTTTGGAAGTCCAAAGCCACCCCTGCTTCTACTATCTTGTAGCGTTTTAATATTTATCCATGCTTTCTTACCCAACCAGATAAATTTTTTAATTATTTTATTTAGTTCTTCAAAAAATCTCTTCTCTAATTTTATAGGGACTGTCTGAAATAAATATAATAATTTTGGCAATATGTTCATTTTAATCACTGAAATCCTTCCTAATAATGATAACTGTAACTTTCCCCAAATCTCTAAATCTTTTTTTATTTGTTGTATCAATTTTTTATAATTATCATCTTTTATTGAGGAACACCTTACAGTAAGCCAAATTCCTAAATATTTAATCTTTTTTTCAATTTGCAATCCCAAATCTTTTTCTAATTCTTTCTTTTGTTTTTCAGTTAAATTTTTTACTAACATTTTAGTCTTTTCTCTATTAATTTTCAGTCCTGCCACTGTCCCATATTTTTCTATTTCATTCATTAAGGTGTTTCCTGTCTCTAGCGGCTCTTCTATGAAGAACACTAAATCATCCGCAAATGCCTGCGTCTTGTATTCTTCTTTCTTTACCTTTAGTCCTTTTATCTCTCCATTATGTCTAATTTGGGTTAGCAGCACTTCTAACGTCAAGATAAAAAGAAGAGGTGACATTGGACATCCCTGTCTTACTCCTTTATTTATTTCAAATTTCTCTGTGTTACCCCCATTAATTATCACTCTAACCTTTTGTGTTGTATATATCACCTTTATCATTTTCTCAAACTTCCCTCCAAATCTCATATCTTTGATCTGTTGGAACAAAAACTGCCAATTAAGATTATCGAATGCTTTCTGGGCGTCGAAAAATATTAGTGCCACCTGTTTTTCAGGATGTGCTTCATAGTACTCTATAACATTTAACACCATTCTCATATTGTTCCTGATTTGCCTTGTAGGTAGGAAACCATTTTGGTCCGAATGTATTATTTCATTTAATATTAATTTCAATCTTTCCACAATTATAGTGGTAAAAATTTTGTAATCTGTATTCAGCAACAAGATTGGCCTGTAATTTTTTATCTGTTTGGGGTCTGTACCTTCTTTTGGAATAAGGGATATGTAAGCTTCTGTCCAGGAGTCTGGTAATTTAGCTTTCTCCAATACATCATTATACACTTCTAGTAGTATCATTTCAAAATCCTCATACAAGCTCTTATATACCTCCCCTGGAAGTCCATCCGGCCCCGGAGTTTTGTTACTTTTTTGTTTTTGCACTGCTCTTCTTAATTCTGTGGCTGTTATTTCCTTATTTAATATTTCCCTCTGCTCTTCTTTTAATTCCGGCAAACCATTAACCCTTAAATATTGTTTTATATTCTCCTCATCTATTTCTTCTTTTTTATATAGTACCTCAAAGTAGTTCTGAATTATTATTTTCTTTTTATCCATTTTATAATGTAACTCTCCATTCTCATCTTGTAATTCCTGAATCAATCTTTTTTCCCTATCTTTTTTTAATTTATAGGCAAGCCACCTCCCAGGCTTGTTTGCATGTTCAAATTTTTTTTGTTTTGCCGCTTTCAATTCCCTTACCATTTCCTCTTGCTCCACTATATTTAATTTATGTTTAGCCAAAACCATTTCCTCTTTAATTTTTTCATTCTGGGGCTCCCTTTGTAATTTAGATTCTAATTTTTTAATCTCCTCCTGAAGTGTATTTTGCGTTTGCCTTTTCTCCTTATTTTTTTTTTGCTATATAAGCTATCGCTATACCTCTTAGATATGTTTTAGCCGTATCCCATATAATTTGTAATGATGTTTGTTGCTTTGTATTTTCTTTAAAAAATAATTCCATTTCTTTTCTAATCCTTGAAATAAATTCTTTTTCCTTTAGAATTTGAGAATTCAGTGTCCACTTTCTCCTAACTTTTTTCTGTCCTTTCCAAATTATTTTCAAGGGATTATGGTCAGCCCACATATTTGGCATTATTTCTATTGCTTCTATATCTTTTCCTACCTCTCCATTCATCCATGCCATATCTAACCGGGACCAGGATTTGTGTGGGTTCGAGAAAAAGATATATTCCTTTTTTTTTTTATTCAATTCCCTCCACTGATCAAATAAGTTAAGTTCATGTACCATCTCAAAGAATGTCCCTGGTAATATTTTCCATTTCTTTTTATTTTTCATACTGCTAACATAATCCTTTTTTTTTCGTTCACCACCGCATTATAGTCTCCTACTATACAAATATTTCCCTGTCCTATTTCTATGACTTTTTCATGTAATTTGCTGTAAAATTCTTTTTGATTCTCATTTGGGGTGTAAATTGTCACCAACAACCATGACTTCTGCTCAATTTGTAGTTCTATTATTAACACTCTTCCATCTATATCTTGATATTTTAATTTAGCCTTTATTCCCTTCCTAATATATACCACTATTCCCCTCTGTTTTTGTTCCGCTAATGCTGTATATAATATTCCTAATTTCGGGAATTCCAAACATTTCCTATGTTGCTCTTTTATATGTACCTCTTGTAGGCACACTATATCTATACCTTGTTTTACTAATTTTGTTAATATTTGTTTTCTTTTGGCAGGGGCATTTAATCCGTTAACATTGATCGATATTAGCCTAATTTCTTCTTCCATTATTCTACTTGTATATTTGTCGTGTTCTCAAACTCACTCCTTCTTCTCTCCTTTGTCCTTTTTCTTCCTTACTTTCTATCTCCCGTTCTATTTCTTTTGACTCCTGTTGTTGGTCTTCCTGACTTCTTCCTGACTTTACTACCAGTGACTTCATAACCATCATGATTTCATTGTTCCAATGGGATTAAATATGTCATTGGTATCAGTCACATCTTAACATGGACACAACATTTCTATCATTCCATTATTTGAGTAATGGCATCACAATGCACATCATGTCAGCATGGCTTGTACTGGAATTCTCTCTTTTTTTCCTCAGATGTTTTTTAACAATTGCAAACTTCTACACTTTCTTTAACTACAATCATTTATTACAGCCAAGTGTATAAATCGTTTAAGCTCATAACCAGTTCATGACCAGATTTTAGTAGTAATAGGAATTTATTCACATGCACACAAACACACAAAACTGAACAAAAGTGTAATTACGCCTGAAAAGAATATATATACATCCTTTAAATTAGAACAAAAATATTTTCTGCATGCAAATTTTAGTGTAGACCTCTTTAAAAATAAACTCAAATATTTACAATGAGAAACTGAGAAATAATGATATAGTCACAAAAATGAAAAGCTGAGAAAAATAAATGAGACCTGACAGATTCACTAATACCTATTCTGAATCTAGGCAAACCTTGATTAATCTTAACCATTGCTTATGGGATTCAGGCAACTTTGCCCTACAGGTTTTTTTTAATCAGTTTGTTTCAGAAAATGCTAATTGCAACTAAATTTAGTTTAGTGTTTGAGTGTTACATCCAAACATTTACCATTTGAGAAGATGACTAGACATGGTAGCAAAAATTCCTGATACTATAAGAAGAAAGAAGTTAAGGAAAACAAACCTACGTAGTTCATATAAGACCAGAACTGAAGAAGCTTCTTGGAAGAGAAGTGAAACATTTTCAAAGTATACATCAAGACAGTCCAGCTGACTTTTGAAAAAAAAGACACCTTTGGGACAACTGTGACCTTGAGAATCTCCATAGACATAAGACCAATGCACAGTTTAACATTTATGTCTGAATTGGATGAAGGCACATGTTGAGACTTTAGGAAACCTAGGGTTCTCCTTTTTGAAGCATGCAGTGGGCAGACTGGAGACAGCCCTATTCTAAAGGCGGGGCAACTTTCTGGGAATAGAAAGCCCTCCTCTTCTAAAGAATCTCAGTGTTTACTATAACAGCAAGCTGGGAGGAATGATTCTTGTTTTTTTGCCTATTAGTTGTTTCCAATTCTCAAATTTCATGTTCACTGGGCCAGGCTGCCAAAAATGTGTCAGCTGTAATTAGGAAGGGATGATGTTAGAGAATGTTATAGTTGCTCCTAATCCTTGTTTTATTTTGTCCCCCTGTATGTTTTTTAAAGAAGTACCATAATTAGGTCTTTCCCCCCCCTCTGACAGCTCAAGGCAAGATAAATGAGAATCCCTTCTGCATTCCACCCATTCTTTTATTACCTTAACAAAAATCTTGGGTGGAATGATGGCTGTGAGAGCATCATCCAATATCCACAGACAAGGGAGGACTTGACCCTGAGTGACTGAGTCCAGATCCAATACCTGGTCTCAATATGAAATTCAATGCTCACTTTTTAGCCATACCATCTGTTGTCATATGGTGAATAAAATGATGTTCATTGGTATCATCCTTCTCATTTCTAAGCTGGTCTCATTGTAGCTCTGAAGAGGTTCCTTTTCTTTCACATCACATCTTCCCAGTGATGGGATTCAGCTGGTTTGCACTGGTTCAGCAGAACTGGTAGCTAAATTTTGCTGAGTTTGGAGAACCGGCTGAATGCACACTGCTTCCGGAAGTCCAGTCTAGGCCTCGGAGGCCTGGAGGAGGCCACCCAGGCCTAGAAGGGCCCGCCGGAAGTGCATGGATGCCACTTCCGGAAGTTTGTTCTAGGCCTTGAAGGCCCAGGCCTGCATCCAATAAGAGAACCAGTTGTTCAGGTATTTGAATCCCACCACTGCATCTTCCGTACAATGGAAGCAAAGTATGAAAGGCACAGATACTGAATCTGAAACACTACAAGAATCAGAATGTTAAAAAGCATAAGCTAACTGAAAATAGCAATTTGTTTAAGTGCTGATGAACTGAGTAACAACAGAGTTGATAATTAAATGCACTCTTTTCATTAAGTACCAAATAGAATGTTGCTTTTTTTTTGCCATGATCCATATGTGCCCCTCAAAAATCTTTGAATACCACAGTTGCTAAATATTTGCAAATGTGTTGTTGACATTCTTAATGTATACATTTGAAGCAAGATTACTTCAACCCTGGGTAGATGGAGGGTCAGAGAAAAATAATAGAGTAGTTTCAATGTTCTAGTACTTCCAATATCTCATCTAATCCTTCAATTATATTTCCTTTCCTTTGAATGTGTTATATGGCTGGAGCTCTGGAGACGTAATGACAAACTGAAGATGATTCCACTGAGATCAGTGCCAATGACTGTGGTAGAACTTGGCGGATGGACCAGATTTTTGCAATTCCTCTCTGGACAAGGAGAGGACTTGGATCTCCCAGAAGTGCTCCATACAGTAGCTCCCTGTAAGTTAGTAAGCAGTCTCCACCAGACTTAGAGCTCTGGAAGCCAAGGGATCACCATCTTTGCCCAAGCCACAGACAATGCCTTCAAAGGGACATTGGTTTCATATGCTTCCTCTCTTAATGATTTCTGGAAATGGCTTGTTAACTGGGTTTTTTTTACTTTACTTTTACAAGGCAAATTTCATTATACCAAGTAACTCTTCCTCAATCCTTAGTGAAAGAAGTTATAGACAGCTCCAAGGACTTTAAAAAATTCTTATTTTGGAATAAACAGCAAAAGGGTGATTACAACATTGATTTTGAAATAAAATGTAGTATTTATAAAATTAACTACAAGAGCCTTCCTGTGGTTTGCTATAATTATATAAAAATATATAATTCTATAAAAATATATAAAAAAATTAAAATTAAGTATAAGAAATTTTATGTGAAAATTCTGTTGATTAGAAAAAAAAACATAAAATGAGACTTTAAAGGTTAGAGGCTAGAGGGAATCAGAAAAGAAAGTTTTCAAGATACTAAGAGAAAATGAAAATGAAAAGAAATTATGTTCTAGGACATTATGTAAAGGGACTAAAGATCAAGATTGTTAACAGCAAAGGGAATCAATATATAATTGATTTATTTGATCAAGGTTAAATATATGTGTTGTTTCTAATAACTCTTAATGTACTCTTAATGTGTTGCTTCTAGTAACTCTTAATGTACCAGTAACTCTTAATGTAAATGTACTTAGGACTGAATGATGACACTTTAGGCAAAAAATAGGACATCCTGGCTTTGGAGAGAGAAGAAACTCATGATCCAATAATCTTCCCCTGCCGGAATGTATGTCCAAGGTGCAAACTATAGTAGCAACGTTCAGCCTGGAAAGGCAGGAGTTATAATGGGAACTGAAACTGGAACTAGGAATGTTTTTTTTCTTCTTTTGTTCAGTTGTATCCGATTCTTGGAGACTGTCTGGACAAGTCTCTGCAGGTTTTTTTGGCAAGGTTTTTTAGAGTGGTTTGCCTTTGCCTCCTTCTTGGGCTGTGAAAAAGTGACTGGCCCAAAGTCACCCAACTGGCTTTGTAGCTAAGATAGGATTAGAACTAGGCCTCCCAGTTTCTAGCCTGCTGCCTTAATCACTAAAACAAACTTGTTCTTTAAGAATGTGTAGATCAGTCTAAATCTGTTCCACATCACTGTTGCATATGTTCCTTTATTATTCATTTTGCTATATTACAAAAAAAAATCTAATTCTGTTCTTTTATACCACTTTTTTTTAACCTTCACATTTAGTAGGTGGCTTGTTATAAGCTTTTTTTTTCTATTGCAGTGTTGATGCTTGTTCTCCTAACATGGGCTATTTCCCACAATTACCCCAAACTATGAAGCACAGTGGCTCACTTGGCTAGGAGGCTGGGTTGGAAGTTAGCAAGCCCGTGTTTGAGACCCAAGTGCCGCTGCGTGGTGGGGTGATCTCCCGTCATTAGCTCCAGCTCCTTGACAGGGACATGAAATTATCCCCACAGGCATCCCAAGGGCAATAGTGATGCCACCAACTAATCCTCCAACCTGGAGGTGCCTTAAACAGTGCCTCTGACATGAACGGGATGGGACCCTAAACTATGTTTGGTGCATGACAATTTCTACAATATCTGACTTTTCATTCATACTTCACCATAAGAGATTATTTTAATATAATATGTAGCTTTTCTGTATATATTTAATCATTGCACATCTTTTCTAAATGAGTCTCTGGATCAAATTTTGGATCCCAGGATAAACATGGATCTTATTATACTCAGTGCACGACTAGCATATATGCACATCTCGATGGATGGATTTTGTTATATCCTAAAAAAGAAAAAAAGAAGTGACAGAATTATTATTATGATTCATTACACAGGCAGCCAGGTGTTCAAATTGGATTTGGCATTTTTCTCTGCTTATCGAGTTCTTCCCAAGGACCTAGTATAGGCAGATGTTGATGCTTGAAGGTGTTACAGATATTGTCACAGGATGTAAGCTGTTCCAAGTAAAGCTGCCTTTTACAATTGACTGATGGTGAATTTGTCAATGCTGATAGTGTTCAAATGATGCTCCAATAGTTTTGGGATTGCTCCCAAGGCTGCTGCTGCCGCTGCCGCTGCGCCTGCCACTCTCTCCTCCTCATCCGCCTCAGACGTGCTCAGTGCCAGAACGCAGAAGAGGAGCTGGAGTTGCGGCTTAGGAAGATTGGTTATGCTGTAGCGTCGTTGCTGCTGCGGAGTACGTATTCTCGGTCCTTCTGCTGTGATTCTTTTCTTCTTCTTCTTCTTCTTCTTCTTCTTCTTCTTCTTCTTCTTCTTCTTCTTCTTCTTCTTCTTCTTCTTCTTCTTCTTCTTCTTCTTCTTCTCTAACCAAATTAGTCCCAACAAAAGAAATGTGAAGTAGCCTCCAGTTACTTTAATATAAGGACTTATTCTGTATTGTCAACAGACTTTGACCTAGCTCTCTCTCTTCGCCCTAAGCCCTCTACACTGTTTCATAACTGCTTCAATGTGACTGCCATCTTCCATATGGTAGCAATACTGGAATCATTTCTAAGAGAGCTGAATAAAAGAAAGTGAACTATAGATTAAGAGAAGATTGACCTTACCGTGACAAGCATTAACATGTGAATGGAGCATGCATAACAAGTGATCTCCATGTCATGTTCAAATGTGCATAGACCAACAGTACAGAAAAGAAAATAGGTAGACAGATAAGGTTAACACAGCATATCAATCCATGAATCAAAATTTATACTACTCCCATTGGCTGTAGCAGCACGATAATGTGGGATTTCTTAAGGATGGTCCAGTGTTTTCTCAGTCTACCTTTTACCATCAAATCTGTATGCTGTGCCCAGCCTCAGGACATGCAGGAATAGGGAATGACACATTCTGCAAGATATAAGATTTTGATCCTCAGATCAGAGAACAAATGCCATAAGAAATGTTTAAATATGCTCCAAATAACACATTATAGGAAAAGAAAGAGGAAACACTATGATTACAAAATTGCACTTAATGTCAAAATGCAGAACATGATTATAGATGGCCAGAAAAATATTAACATCAAAGAAAAGGCTAAAGCAGTATTTCCCAAACCTGAGTAAATTATTCTAGATTGGGTAAAAGTGATTTTTCTCTGGGTAACGATAGACAATCCAGTTACCCAATCACAACAGGGACATTTAAATATCAGCTTTCTGTTTAAGCGGTTTTGGATAATGAAGGAAAAAGTTTGAGAAGCACTTGGCTAAAGGAAAAGTGTGTTACCTATAATGGGTGAAATAGCCTTCCTATCACTGCATGTGTTTTTTATCAACTGGATATATAAATGCTGAATATGTGCATCATTACACGAATAGGAATATCAGCACATTTTAGCACAATGCAAAAGCATCTTTATTCATTAGTAATTCAGAACATGCATATTTTTTTTATGCAGAATACAAGGTTACCTTTCATCAGTTTAAAAGCTAAGTGCCTATGAAATGCTGCGCCCAGGACTTCTTTTGTCTTTCTACATATTCACAAACGGGGAAGATGTGGAAATCAATGAAAAGAAAATAGGTCAGACCTTGAGACGAATTCATCACTTGGGAAATTCATTGCCTAAATACCCTTTCACCTACATGTTGTTGGAAGACTTGTATTGCTCCTTTAAAATGATTTTTTAAATCCTTAATACAATGCTCATAATTTTTAATGTTGTTTTCAGCATATCCTCCCAATAGTTAAAAAAAGTTCTGAGCAGGGAACTCCAAGATGATAAAAGATCGTAATTGCCTGAATTCTAAATTCTTGTGAGGTGTGCAA